>NC_069431.1:40649663-40652163 GCF_026875155.1 Cherax quadricarinatus
CCCTTCTATTATATTCCCTAGCAAACTCACCACCAGTTCCCTAAAACTTCTCTTCAGAATATCACAAAACTACAGTGTTCATCACAGAGGGGCAACTGTCACAACTCCCACTTTATGTCAAATTCTAATTCTTTTAACCCCACACCTTTTGCCACCACCCGAGTGTGCACTTCTACAACCCCATCTATAAATTATTAAACAACCACGGTGACATCACACATCCATGTCCAAAGGCCTACTTTTACGGGAAAAAATAATCTCCCTCTCTCCTACATACTCTAACATGAGCCTCTAAATCCTCGTAAAAACTCTTCACTGCTTCCAATAACCTGCCTCATGTTCCATACATTTGCAACATCTGCCACATTGCACCCCTATCCACCCTGTCATATGCCTTTTCCAAATCCATAAATACACAAAAAATCTCTTTGCCCTTATATGAATACTGTTCACTTATATTTTTTTAAAACTGTAAAACTTGGTCTACACACCCTTTTACCCTTCCTAAAGCCTCATTGTTCATCTATCCTGCTTTCTGTCTTTTAATTCTTTCAATAATAACTTTACCATACAATTTACCACGTATACTCAACAGACTTTTTCCCCCATCCCATATATATATATATATATATATATATATATATATATATATATATATATATAATATATATATATATATATATATATAATATATATAAATATATATATATATAATATATATATATATATATATGTCGTGCCGAATATGTAAAACGGTCAATTAGCAAGAACTCTTTTTAAAAATTAAGTCCATTCTAAAATATACTCTTATACTTTTTAAAGATATATTTTTTTCATTAATGTTGATGTAAAAATTTATAATTTTGCACCAAAAGGAATTTAGAAAACTTACCTATCCTATTATAACAAGCGCAATTTATTTTAGCCTAACCCAAATAAATATAATTTTAGATTTGTTTACAATAATTTAATACTAAAAAAAACACAGTGAAATATATTTTTTTCGTTAGGTTCAGAATGATTTTTGGGGAAATTATTGCATACGCAAATTTTTACTTGTCCTATATGGCAAGATGAGCGTTGCTATTTAAGCCAAGATCGCAAGTTCTGCCTATTCGGCACGACATATATATATTATATATATAATAAATATATATATATATATATATATATATATAATGCTAAATAGGTAAAACTTCGATTTTGCCGGATTTTGCCGATAAGCAAGCTAAATTTGTGTATGCAAGAAATTTCCAAAAAAATCAAATTTTAACCTATCGAAAAAAATATATTTCATTTTGTTTTTATTATTTAAATTATTGTAAACTTATCTGAAATATATTTACTTGGATTAGGCTAATTAAATTGCGCTGTTATAATAAAGTTAGATAAGTTTTCTAAGGAACTTTAGATTCAAAATTATTAATTTTTCTATTAACATAAAAAAATATAAATCTAAACGTTAGAGAAAATTTTTAGAAAGGGACTTAATTTTAAACGATTGTTTTTCAAAATGGGATACCTAACCCAATGTTCAAGTATTTTTAAAAATTAATGTTTTCAAAAGTTAAAAAATGTTGTGTGTCCAATCTATCTTTAATACCACAACATTAAAAATTTCCAAAAAAAACCAGGGAAATTTAACTAACAAAGTTCATTGGATAACCAACCAAAATCTTTGTGTGATATGGGAAGAAGATGAACTTAAACAGAACAGAATAAAAACACAAACATAGGTAGGCTTACTCATAGAACGTAAGGAATAGGCAAAAGGTTTTAGAACGATAATATCAGGACTGTAATTTAAGAACATGGTTGGTAAATGTAGCAAAGACCAAAAATAACAGGGCGGATTAAAGTGACAAATACAAAACTAAAACCAATCGCGATGATGGAAAATTTCAAAACACTTTGCTCTCTGTCCCCGATATTGTTGATGATTTCTGTGCTTTTAAAGGCAGGAGAAATAACGAGCGGAACATATACAGGATCGTTACTGCCTGCACAGAAAACATAAAACTTCTAGGTTACTGAAACTCCTTTTTAACTTTTTTTGCATTGTTCCTCTAACACAAAAAACCTGAGGAAGAGAGAGATACTCGATAATGTATGAAAGAGAGAAAATTTCTCGATAATATATGAAAGAGAGAGAATACTTGTAAAATATGAAAGAGAGAGAGATACTTGATAATATTTGGGAAAAAGAGATACTTAAAAATAAAAAATCAAAGAGAGAGATACTTGATAATATATGAAAGAGAGAGAATACTTGATAATATAAAAAATAAAGAGTTACTTGATAATAGATGAAGAGAGAGATACTAGATAATATTGAAGAGAGAGATACTTGATAATAATAAGAGAGAAAAGATACTTGATAATATATGAAATAGAGAGTTACTTTATAATATATGAAAGAGAGAGATACATTTTAAATATATGAAAAAGAGGAGACACTTGATAATATATGAAAGAGGAGAGATACTTGATAATATATGAA
>NC_069431.1:40657163-40662020 GCF_026875155.1 Cherax quadricarinatus
GAAGAAAAAGACAACGCCCAGACGACTTCAAAGAGAGATAACAAGACTTCTCCCTCAAGTCCTTTAATTTTCTTCTCAATGGCTACGGGTTCCTGGCGTGAGAGGTGTTTTACACACACACACACACACACACACACACACACACACACACACACACACACACACACATCACACAACACACACACCACACACACACCACACACACACACACACACACACACACACACACACACAGGAGCCTGTACAATGTGTAAGATAGGCCCATATTGGAATATGCAGCGCCATTTTTGAAACCCCTTACCTAGCAAGTACACAAGGAAACTAGAGAAAGTGCAAAGGTTTGCAAGAACACTAGTTCCGGAGCTAAGAGATATGTCCTACGAGGAGAGGTTAAGGGGAATTGACCTGACGACACTGGAAGACAGGAGAGTTAGGGGCGATATGATAGCGACATATAAAATACTGAGAGGTATAGACAAGGTGGACAGAGACAGGATGTTCCGGAGCTGGGACACAGGAGCAAGGGGTCACAGTTGGAAGCTGAAACTCAGATGAACCACAGGGATGTTAGGAAGTATTTCTTCAGTCACAGAGTTGTCAGGAAGTGGAATAGCCTGGGTAGTGATGTAGTGGAGGCAAGATCCATACATAGCTTTAAGAAGAGGTATGATAAAACTCACGGAGCGGGAAGAGTGACCGGGTAGCTGCCAGTTGAAGAGGCGTAGTCAGGAGCTGTGACTCGACCAGAAAGGAATGAGCTACTCAACGACAGCCAGCACTGTTTCAGGGACGCGAAATCCTGTGTCACAAACCTACTGGAGTTCTATGACAGGGTGACAGCAGCAAGACAAGAGAGAGCAGGGTGAGTAGACTGCATTTTCTTGGACTGTAAGTCGTTTGACACAGTTCCACATAAGAGATTAGTACAAAAGCTGGAGAACCAGACAGGGATAACAGGGAAGGCACTACAATGGATCAGGGAATACCTGTCAGGAATATAAGAGCGAGTCATGAGAAGAATTTAATCGGACGAGGAACATGCAGAATTACAAAGGGATCTGGAGCGGCTGCAGTCATGGTCCAGCAACTGGCTCCTGGAGTTCAGCCCTACCAAATGCAAAGTCATCAAGGGTAGAGAAGAGCGCAGACGGAGTACACTCTAGGGAGCCAGAGACTACAAACTTCACTCAAGGAAAAGGATCATGGGGTGAGTATAACACCTTGCACATCTCTTGAGGCGCACATCAACCAAATAACTGCTGCAGCATACGGGTGCCTGGCAAACCTAAGAACAGCATTCCAACATCTTAATAAGGACTCGTTCAGGACCCTGTACACTGTGTACGTTAGGCCCATATTGGAGTATGCAGCACTAGTTTGGAACCCACACCTAGCCAAGCATGTAAGGAAGCTAGAGAAAGTGCAAAGGTTTGCAAGAAGACTAGTCCCGGAGCTAAGGAGTATGTCCTACGAGGAGAGGTTAAGGGAAATCAACCTGACGACACTGGAAGACAGGAGAGATAGGGGAATATGATAACGACTTATAAAATACTGAGAGGAATCGACAAGATGGACAAAGACAGAATGCTCCAGAGATGGGACACAGCAACAAGGGGGCACAATTGGGAGCTGAAGACTCAGATGAATCACAGGGATGTTAGGAAGTATTTTATCAGTCACAGAGTTGTCAGGAAGTGCAATAAACTGGGAAGTGTTGTAGTAGAGGCAGGATCCATACATAGCTTTAAGAAGAGGTATGATAAAGCTCTTGGAGCAGGAAGAGTGACCTAGTAGCGGCCAGTGAAGAGGCAGGGCCAGGAGCTGTGACTCGACCCCTACAACAACATACGCACACACCTGTACACACACACACACACACACACACACACACACACACACACACACACACACACATATAATAAGCCTAATATCTAATCGACATGGGCCTAGGACAAAATGGTCACAAAGTAACACACCAAAATCTCCCCCACCCCATTTCCCCCACCCTGCCACCACCCATCCCGCAAGTCCAGTTCCACCTCCCCTCCCGAACCACAATCTCTCCATAGATATCACTATTCTTGAATAAAAAAGACTTTTGGAGAATTTTTAGTCACGTTACACCATCAGCTGGACCGGGCAAGATGGCGGCCCTACACTGTCTTCATACACTAACCGTCGTGGGTGACGTTTGTGACTTGAGGAACAAATGAGGAACAAAATAACATTGTTTTCACAGATCACACAAGGCATCTGTCTGACCATGAATTTGTTAGATAAGCACCTCGGGTGATGCTTACAGTCTTACCATTTACCAGAGCAAAAACATCTGCGGCTCCATAGTATCTGCCACTCCCCACGAGCCCCCGTGGGGCGGGGAAGGTGGCAGATCAGAGGCCTAGCTTCTCCCTACGAGCCCCGTGAGAGATGAGGATTGGGGCTAGGTTTAGGAAGAATGGTCCCAGAACAACAACAACAACAAAAAGGAATATATACGTCTTCCCGTGGAAAGACATTTTGAATGTCAGTGACACCAACCCCAATGGGGAGCCGAGGCCAGGTCGCCAATGGGGAGCCAAGGCCGGGTCACCAATGGGGAGCCAAGGCCGGGTCACCAACTGGAAGAGACCCAGGCCGGCCATACTGGCTAACCTCATCAACCAATCAATTAAACTCCTGTCCTAAATTCTGTATAGAAAGCCTCTCATACCTTTTCCGTCAAAGTAATAGATTTATATTTTTGAATTTAGCTTTGGTTAGTCTTTATTATTATTATTTAATAATCAAAATAAACCTATTATATCGCACCTCCACAACAATATGTCGCCTTAATCAACAAATTTAAAAAGAGTCAAGCACTGAACAGACCTCGTTTTCTTTAAGCCTCTTTGTTTCTTTACGCGTTCCAGTTACAGATGCATTTCTTGGTGTTATGACATCCGATTGTTGTCTATGAATCAGATAATTAAATAATTATCTTTCCTCACTAAATGGCAACGTCAGTCTTGCGTAACAGCAGCTGTCGGACGTCTGCTGGACCACATGGAACATTCATATTACTTTCAACAATTACATATTATCCGTTTTACTTTGAATTACACATGTTTTAGGGCAAACATTATTATTTGTAATAGTAGTAGCAGCAGTAGTAGTTGAAGTAGTAATATAAAAAGGAAGCTATCAGGTTTGATATTGGGTAAGGAAGGGCTGGTCTACTTCCATGGATAAAGAACCTCTCACTGGCATAAAGCGCCATCATTGAAGGGTATGATAAAAATAAATGATTGCCAACTATTTGCCTGAGGCGAAATGCTGGTTAAACCAGCGAGTGAGGGTTGTTTGGTGCACAGTGTTGTCCCCTGATCGCTGATACCCAACTTTACCCGACGGAGTTTTTCGACAGAAATGCGATCAAAGACACACTGCCACTTTCTGTTTGGACAACCTTCTTCACAACACATATCAGGAATCTCAAAATCCTTGAAATAAACACTGCTTTGTCGACACCCACGAAAGGTAAACAGGTGGAAGCTGGAAGTTTAAAACTCAGATGAATCAAAGTGATGTTAAGAAGTATTTCTTAAGCCTTAGATTTCTCAGGAAGTGGAACGATCTGGAGAAGCGGGATCCATACATAGCTTTAATAAGAAATACGAAAATGCTCTTGAAACCAGGAGAGAGTGGATATTGTAGCAACCAGCGAAAAGGCTGGATTAGGAGCTGTGACTCGACCAGAGCAACCACATATAGGTGAATACATGTAGGTGAACACCCATTTGACAGCGAGTATGCCAGACGCTCGTTCTGCTCACAAAACTTGCAGCACGCTGGTGACTTAAGAGATATAACGAGAAAATAATCACTAACATTCAAGGAATAATAAAATGTACCCAGCAATCAAATAAGAATTCAAGAAAAAGACATCGTAAACACCACTCAGTGCCAGGTATTAGCAGCAGAAAAGGGAAAGTCGAAAATAGTAAATGTTATCAAACTAACGAAGAGAGATTGCGACGTGAAGGACACACAGAGGGAAAATACTGACTCTGCCAACCCACTCGGGAGGGGAAAGGGAAGTAGGAGACTAGGTGCTCAAATGAGGGAGAAACACTGGAAGACTAGGGGCCCACATGAGGGAGAAAGACTGGAAGACTAATGGCCCACATGAGGGAGAAAGACTGGAAGACTAGGGGCCCACACGAGGGAGAAAGACTGGAAGACTAGGGATCCACATGAAAAGAAAGACCTAATGACCAGGGACCCACATGGGGTGGAACTACTCGAGTCTAGTGGCTCGCGTAGGGAAAAAATACTTGTGCAGGACAGGTATACAATACCGACAAGATGAAAGTTAAGACACTTGTGCAACATCTGGTTATCTTTATTGTAAACGTTTCGCCATCCAGTGGCTTTATCAATACAAATTCTTGGACATAATTAGAAAACAGAAGAACTATATACAAAAGATGAGGTAATCAGTCCCTCAGTCTTGGAGGTGGTGTTTACAACACCGTGGTTGTAGAGATTCTCTACAACCACGGTGTTGTAAACACCACCTCCAAGACTGAGGGACTGATTACCTCATCTTTTGTATATAGTTCTTCTGTTTTCTAATTATGTCCAAGAATTTGTATTGATAAAGCCACTGGATGGCGAAACGTTTACAATAAAGATAACCAGATGTTGCACAAGTGAAAAAATACTTGTAGAAAAGTAACTAACGTGAGTGAAAAAAAATTAAAAGGTGAGACACATATTGGAGAGTTAAAGGTAATAAACGAGAGACCTCCATGAGGAGGCAAGACTAAGAGAGTAGGGGCGCTCATGGGGAGGCAAGACCCGGAGAGTTAGGGGGGC
>NC_069431.1:40662520-40725581 GCF_026875155.1 Cherax quadricarinatus
TTGGTCCAGTGTGGTGAGAATGGTAATGTACTGCGTACCTTGTTCCAAGGTTCGTAGGTTCGAGTCTCCTTCGGCCAGAGATCAGTGTTCGTATATATATATAATATATATATATATAATATATATATATATTATAATATATATATATATAATATTATAAATATAATTATTGTGTGTGTGTGTGTGTATAAATGTATGCATACATGCATGTATGTGCTTTTGTAATCATGGACACTTGTATGCTTACGCGCATGTATTCATGTGTGTATGTATGTGTGTTTGCATCTGAATGCACATACGAGTATATTAGGTGAGGTGCGTGAGGCAGTGGGTAGAATGAAAGAGGGTAAAGCAGCCGGGATTGATGGGATAAAGACAGAAATGTTAAAAACAGGAGGGGATATACTTTTGGAATGGTTAGAGGAAGAAGAGAATGTACCTAGCTTTTTTTTGTATAAATGCAAAGGGGGCAAAAGAGTGTAAAAATTATAGGGGTTGACTATACCTGGTAAAGTGTATGGTAGAGTTATTATTGAAAGATTTAAGAGTAAAGGATTGCAAATGAGCAACGAGGCTTTTTGAAGGGAGGTGGGTTATAGACCAAGTATTTACAATGCAGCATAGGCGTGAACAGTATTTAGTTAAGGGTAAAGAGCTTTTCGTTGTATTCATGAATTTGGAAGTATGAAAGGGTGTATAGGGACACAATGTGGCAGATGTTGCAAATATATTCAATAGATTCTAGGTTAGTGAAAGCAGTTAAGAGTTTTTACGAGGATAGTGAGGTTCATGTTAGAATATTTAGAAGAGAGGGAGATTATTTCCCAGTAAAAGTAAGCCTTGTACAGGGATGCGTAATGCCACCAAAGTTGTTCAGTATATTTATAGATTGGATTGTAAGGGAAGTGAATGTTCGGGCGTTGGCAAGAGGTGTGGGGTTAAGAGATAAAGAATGTAACACGCAGTGGGAACTATCACAGTTGCTTTTTGCTGATGACACTGTGCTTCTAGGAGATTCTGAAGAGAAGTTGCAGAGATTGGTCAACGAGTTTGGTAAGGTATGGAAAAGAAGGAAATTAAAAGTGAATGTAGGAAAGAGCAAGGTGTTGAGGATAACAAAAAATTTAAGTAATGAAAGACTGTATATGAGATTGGAGGGAGGGAGTATGGAGGAAGTGAATGTATTCAGATAATTAAGAATTCACTTGTCAGTAGATGGGTCTATTAAAGACAAGGTGAATCATAGAATTGATGAGGAGCCTGTTGAGACAAAGAACGTTATCCATAGAAGGAAAGAGGGGATTGTATGAGAGTACAGTGGTCCCAAAGCTCTTATATGGGTGTGAAACATTGGTGGTGAATGTTGCAACAAGGAAAAGGCTGGAGGCAGTGGAGATGTCGTGTCTGAGGGCAAAATGCCACGTGAATACAATGCAGAGAATCCGTAGCTTGAAAATTAGAAGGTGGTGCGAGATTTCTAAAAGTATTATCCAGAGGCGCGGAAAAAGGGTTGTTGAGGTGGTTCGAATATTAAGAGACGATGGAACAAAATAGAACGACTTGAAGGGCATTAAATCTGTAGAGGAAGGAAGGCTGGGTACGGGTCGTCATTGGAAAGATTGGGAGGGAGGGGATAAAAGAGGTTTTGTGTGCGAGGGGCTTGGACTTCTTGCAAGCGTGCGTGAACGTGTTAGATAAGAATGAGTGGAGACAAGTGTTTCTTAATGACTTAACGTTGTGTTGGAGTGTGAACAAAGTAACATATATGAAAGGATTCAGTGAAACCGGCGGTGTGAAGGACGGTGCTTGTACTCTGGAGGGGTGTTGATGGGTTATAATTTAAGTGTAATGTAGACACACCTCTGGCAAGACAGTGATGGAGTGAATGATGAAAGAATTTCTTCATTTTCGGGTCACTCTGCCTTGGTGGGAAACGGCCGATGTGAAAATAAAAAATGAATGAGCGAATTTATATGTATAAATATTTATGTGGCTAGTATGCGTGTTTGATTCCGAATACATATGAATATGTATGTTCGTACGTATGTGTAAGCGATGAGCATATGTATTCGTGTGAGCATAGTTATATGCATGTGCCTATACATGCGTATGTATCCTTGTAAGTGCATGTTCCTATGCACAGGTGTCCATTATACACACATGTGCAGAAGCGTGTGTGTGTGTGTTTGTGTGTGCGTGTGCGTGTGTGTAAATAGCTGTCGATGCGATCAGACGATTCTCGTTTAGACAATTAATTATACTTGCAAATGTCATTCGGATTTTTTTGTGTGTAAGAAATTTATATATTTTCCGGGAGTTTTTTCCCTCGTTTATGTCACGGAAACACCAATAGATAATAATCTAAAAATAAAAAACACTAATAAGAATTTTAATATTTAATATCCGTTGAAGATTTTCGAAAAAAATATCACATGGACGATAAAGTTAATTGCCTAAAAATCATTGTAGTTTAGGCTCATAATATTCGTTTTCTTTTAGGTTTGTTCAGTGTTTAGCTTAATATTGAATATATTTAGCAGTCTAGAAGAGTAAGTATGATATTCAAGTATTTTTATTCATAAAATTAGTAAATTGAAAGTAATAAAAACAAGGAAAATAACATGTCAGCCTCTCAGTAAAAGACAGTAAAGCTGAAAGTTTGAAAACGATCAGAAGAGGCATTCTCTAGTTATCACAGATAAACAACATCTGGGACCGAGTAATTTAACATTGACCATAGCGAATCCACACATGTTAAACGTCTCATGAATGTTTGTAATAATGGTAGAATTAACATCAAAATGTTAGGTAAATTACTACAGATGTAAATAATATAACATTTTACTGTGGCAGTCACATTAGTTGCCTCACCAGAGTTGATAATTTGAAGCTGATCGAATAAACCATTCTCGAGTTATAAATAATAAATTAGGAGAAAGAAAATTAAGTTTTTGAGAATGTAGAGAGAAAAGAGAAAGTCTAGATCACTATGAGAATTACACTACTCAAAAACGTTAAAAAACACACGATTTTGCAGTTATCTCATTCACATAACATTTAATTCATTAATTAATATACACAAAGATTAATTAATAAATTTATACAATAAATTTAGGAAATTGAAATTTACATTGAAATTTACAATGAAATTTACTTTATTATAAGCCCGCCAAGCTTGCTTATAATAAAGTCCACCAGTGAAAAATCAGCATCAAAAACTACTGGCACCACAGCCAGAACCACAATCACGAGCATGAAGAAATACCATTACCACCTACATCAGTAGCGTCAAGAGATATTAACACTACCGCTGTCTGTAACATCAGGACCTACTAACATCAACACAATCCGTAACATCATGAGATACTAGCACCACAACAATCTGTATCAAAAGGTACTGGCACCACAACAGCCATTTACGTCAATCAAGAGATACTGGCACTGCAACATTCTATGTCGATAGATACTAGCACAAAACAATCTGTATCAAAAGATACTAGCACCACAACAGTCTTTATCAAGAGATACTAGCACAATGACAATCTTTATCAAGAGATACTAGCACAACGACAATCTTTATCAAGAGATACTAGACAGACAACTACAAGAGATATACACACGACATCTTTATCAGAATACTCGAACAACGATAATCTTTATCAAGAGATACTAGCACCGCAACAATCATTTACATCAAGAGATATTAGCACCATAACCATCATTTACATCAAGAGATACTAGCAGCACAATAATCTGTATCAAGATATACTAGCAGCACAATAATCTGTATCAAGATATACTAGCACCACAACAACCTGTTTCACCATAACAATAAGTAGAACCACAGGAAACTAGCAGTACCACACTGCGTCTCACTTGAAAGTATCGCCACCACACTCATTATTTTTCCCCATGAGTGTCCCCCATAACTCACTATTTTCTTCGTCAAGTCGGTTACACTCCACTAGCTTTTTCCTTTTCTATGTTGATCCATCATCAATCAGAATTTTCTTCCCTATGTGGCTCCCTCATTACGCTGTATTTTCTTCTGTATGTAGGTCCCTCCTCAATTATTATTTTATTCTACATGTAAGTCATTCGTGTCTCAATATTTTTTTTTCTCATGCGGGTCTCTAGTCACTCGATATTTTCCACCCTACTTGTATTCCTTTTGTCTCGATATTTTCCACCCAACTTGGGTTTCTTGTCTCTCGATATTTTCGTCCCCACTTGGGTTCCTTGTCTCTCCACATTTTTGTACCCACTTGGGTTCCTTGTCTCTCGATATTTTCAACCCCATTTGGGTTCCTTGTTTCTCGACATTTTCCACCCCATTTAGGTTTCTTGTTTCTCGATATTTTCCACCCCACTTGAGTTTCTTGTTTCTCGATATTTTCACCCCACTTGTATTCCTTGTCTCTCGATATTTTCCACTCCACTTGGGTTCCTATTCTCTTGATATTTTCCACCTCATGTGAGTTATTCGCCACTCATTATTTTCTCCCCAAGAGCGCCCCTACTCTTCTGGTCTTGCCTCCCCATGAGTGCCCCCTACTCTCCTGGTCTTGCCTCCCCATGAGTGCCCCTACTCTCCTGGTCTTGCCTCCCCATGAGCGCCCCTACTCTCTTAGTCTTGCCTCCTCATGGAGGTCTCTGGTTTATTACCTTTAACTCTCCAATATGTGTCTCACCTTTTAATTTTTTTCACTCACGTTAGTTACTTTTCTACAAGTATTTTTTCCCTACGTGAGCCACTAGACTCGAGTAGTTCCAGTCCCTGGTCATTAGGTCTTTCTTCTCATGTGGATCCCTAGTCTTCCAGTGTTTCTCCCTCATGTGGGCCCCTAGTCTTCCAGTGTTTCTCCCTCATGTGGGCCCCTAGTCTTCCAGTGTTTCTCCCTCATTTGAGCACCTAGTCTCCTAGTTCCCTTCCCCCTCCCGAGATGGGTTGGCAGAGTCAGTATTTTCCTTCTGTGGGTCCTTCACGTCGCAATCTCTCTTCGTTAGTTTGATAACATTTACTATTTTCGACTTTCCCTTTTCTGCTGCTAATACTTGGCACTGAGGGGTGTTTACGATGTCTTTTTCTTGAATTTTTATTTGATTGCTGGGTACATTTTATTATTCCTTGAATGTTAGTGATTATTTTCTCGTTATATCTCTTAAGTCACCAGCGTGCTGCAAGTTTTGTGAGCAGAACGAGCGTCTGGCATACTGGCGGTCAAATGGGTGCTCACCTACATGTATTCACCTATATGTGGTTGCTCTGGTCGAGTCACAGCCCCTAACCCAGCCTCTTCGCTGGTTGCTACAATATCCACTCTCTCCTGGTTTCAAGAGCATTTTCGTATTTCTTATTAAAGCTATGTATGGATCCCGCTTCTCCAGATCGTTCCACTTCCTGAGAAATCTAAGGCTTAAGAAATACTTCTTAACATCACTTTGATTCATCTGAGTTTTAAACTTCCAGCTTCCACCTGTTTACCTTTCGTGGGTGTCGACAAAGCAGTGTTTATTTCAAGGATTTTGAGATTCCTGATACGTGTTGTGCAGAAAGCTGTCCAAACAGAAAGTGGCAGTGTGTCTTTGATCGCATTTCTGTGGAGAAACTCCGTCGGGTAAAGTGGGTATCAGCGATCAGGGGACAACACTGTGCACCAACAACCCTCACTCGCTGGTTTAACCAGAATTTCGCCTCAGGCAAATAGTTGGCAATCATTTATTTTTATCATACCCTTCAATGATGGCGCTTTATGCCAGTGAGAGGTTCTTTATCCATGGAAGTAGACCAGCCCTTCCTTACCCAATATCAAACCTGATAGCTTCCGTTTTATATTACTACTTCAACTACTACTGCTGCTACTACTATTACAAATAATAATTGATTGGTTGATGAGGTTAGCCAGTATGGCCGGCCTGGGTCTCTTCCAGTTGGCGACCTGGCCTTGGCTCCCCATTGGGGTGGTGTCACTGACATTCAAAATGTCTTCCCACGGGAAGACGTATATATTCCTTTTTTTGTTGTTGTTGTTGTTGTTCTGGGACCATTGTTCCTAAACCTAGCCCCAATCCTCATCTCTCACGGGGCTCGTAGGGAGAAGCTAGGCCTCTGATCTGCCACCTTCCCCGCCCACGGGGGCTCGTGGGGAGTGGCAGATACTATGGAGCCGCAGATGTTTTTGCTCTGGTAAATGGTAAGAGTGTAAGCATCACCCGAGGTGCTTATCTAACAAATTCATGGTCAGACAGATGCCTTGTGTGATCTGTGAAAACAATGTTATTTTGTTCCTCATTTGTTCCTCAAGTCACAAACGTCACCCACGACGGTTAGTGTATGAAGACAGTGTAGGGCAGCCATCTTGCCCGGTCCAGCTGATGGTGTAACGTGACTAAAAATTCTCCAAAAGTCTTCTTTATTCAAGAATAGTGATATCTATGGGGAGATTGTAGTTCGGGAGGGGAGGTGGAACTGGACTTGCTGGGATGGGTGGTGGCAGGGTGGGGGAAATGAGGGGGGGGATTTTGGTGTGTTACTTTGTGACCATTTTGTCCTAGGCCCATGTCGATTAGATAATAGGCTTATTATATATGTGTGTGTGCGTGTGCGTGCGTGTGTGCGTGTGTGTGTGTGTGTGTGTGTGTGTGTGTGTGTGTGTGTGTGTGTGTGTGTGTGTGTGTGTGTACTCACCTCACCTAGTTGTACTCACCTAGTTGAGGTTTCGGGGGTCGAGTCCGAGCTCCTGGCCCCGCCTCTTCACTGATCGCTACTAGGTCACTCTCCCTGAACCGTGAGCTTTATCATACCTCTGCTTAAAGCTATGTATGGATCCTGCCTCCACTACATCGCTTCCCAAACTATTCCACTTACTGACTACTCTGTGGCTGAAGAAATACTTCCTAACATCCATGTGATTCATCTATGTCTTCAACTTCCAACTGTGTCCCCTTGTTACTGTGTCCAATCTCTGGAACATCCTGTCTTTGGGTCCACCTTGTCAATTCCTCTCAGTATTTTGTATGTCGTTATCATGTCCCACCTATCTCTCCCGTCCTCCAGTGTCGTCAGGTTGATTTCCCTTAACCTCTCCTCGTAGGACATACCTCTTAGCTCTGGACTAGTCTTGTTGCAAACCTTTTGCACTTTCTCTAGTTTCTTTACGTGCTTGGCTAGGTGTGGGTTCCAAACTGTGCCGCATACTCCAATATGGGCCTAACGTACACGGTGTACAGGGTCCTGAACGATTCCTTATTAAGATGTCGGAATGCTGTTCTGAGGTTTGCTAGGCGCCCGTATGCTGCAGCAGTTATTTAATTGATGTGCGCTTCAGGAGATGTGCCTGGTGTTATACTCACCCCAAGATCTTTTCCTTGAGTGAGGTTTGTAGTCTCTGGCCCCCTAGACTGTACTCCGTCTGCGGTCTTCTTTGCCCTTCCCCAATCTTCATGACTTTGCACTTGGTGGGATTGAACTCCAGGAGCCAATTGCTGGACCAGGTCTGCAGCCTGTCCAGATCCCTTTGTAGTTCTGCCTGGGCTTCGATCGAGTGAATTCTTCTCATCAACTTCACGTCATCTGCAAACAGGGACACCTCAGAGCCTATTCCTTCCGTCATGTCGTTCACAAATACCAGAAACAGCACAGGTCCTAGGACTGACCCCTGTGGGACCCCGCTGGTCACAGGTGCCCACTCTGACACCTCGCCACGTACCATGACTCGCTGCTGTCTTCCTGAAAAGTATTCCCTGATCCATTGTAGTGCCTTCCGTGTTATCCCTGCTTGGTCCTCCAGTTTTTGCACCAATCTCTTGTGTGGAACTGTGTCAAGCGCCTTCTTGCAGTCCAAGAATATGCAATCCACCCACCCCTCTCTCTCTTGTCTTACTGCTGTCACCAGTAGGTTTGTGACGCAGGATTTCCCGTCCCTGAAACGAGTCCTGAACGAGTCCTTATTAAGATGTTGGAATGCTGTTCTTAGGTTTGCCAGGCACCCGTATGCTGCAGCAGTTATTTGGTTGATGTGCGCCTCAGGAGATGTGCAAGGTGTTATACTCACCCCATGATCCTTTTCCTTGAGTGAAGTTTGTAGTCTCTGGCTCCCTCGAGTGTACTCCGTCAGCGCTATTCTCTACCCTTGATGACTTTACATTTGGTAGGGCTGAACTCCAGGAGCCAGTTGCTGGACCATGCCTGCAGCCGCTCCAGATCCCTTTGTAATTCTGCATGTTCCTCGTCCGATTAAATTCTTCTCATGACTCGCTCTTGTCTTCCTGACAGGTATTCCCTGATATATTGTAGTGCCTTCCCTGTTATCCCTGTCTGGTTCTCCAGCTTTTGCACTAATCTCTTGTGTGGAACTGTGTCAAACGACTTAGTCCAAGAAAATGCAGTCTACTCACCCTGCTCTCTCTTGTCTTGCTGCTGTCACCCTGTCATAGAACTCCAGTAGGTTTGTGACACAGGATTTCGCGTCCCTGAAACAGTGCTGGCTGTCGTTGAGTAGCTCATTCCTTTCTGGTCGAGTCACAGCTCCTGGGTACGCCTCTTCAACTGGCCGCTACCCGGTCACTCTTCCCGCTCCGTGAGCTTTATCATACCTCTTCTTGAAGCTATGTATGGATCTTGCCTCCACTACATCACTACCCAGGGTATTCCAGTTCCTGACAACTCTGTGACTGAAGAAATACTTCCTAACATCCCTGTGGTTCATCTGAGTTTCAGCTTCCAACTCTGACCCCTTGCTGCTGTGTCCCATCTCTGGAACATCCTGTCTCTGTCCACCTTGTCTATACCTCTCAGTATTTTATATGTCGCTGTCATATCGCCCCTAACTTTCCTGTCTTCCAGTGTCGTCAGGTCAATTCCCCTTAACCTCTCCTCGTAGGACATACCTCTTAGCTCCGGAACTAGTGTTCTTGCAAACCTTTGCACTTTCTCTAGTTTCCTTATATGCTTGGCTAGGTGAGGGGTTTCAAACTGGCGCTGCATATTCCAATATGGGCCTAACGTACACATTGTACAGGGTCCTGTGTGTGTGTGTGTGTGTGCGTGTGTGTGTGTGTGTGTGTGTGTGTGTGTGTGTGTATGTGTGTGTGTGTGTGTGTGTGTGTGTGTGTGTGTGTAAAACACCTCTCACGCCAGGAACCCATAGCCATTGAGAAGAAAATTAAAGGACTTGAGGGAGAAGTCTTGTTATCTCTCTTTGAAGTCGTCTGGGCGTTGTCTTTTTCTTCTACCTTTTAAGGTGAGACACCTTGATATTGGTGAAAAGCTTTTGATCCAAAGAGTTTGAACTATGCTCTCCCACTCCCCACACACAGCATGATCTCAACGGGTTTTGCATTTCCCTATAAATAATAAAAATAAAAATAATACTAACCACCAATCATTAAAAACACTTGCTTGAGGAGTTACATTTCATTATATATTATCCATTATATAAATACTGCACTAACATTATAAATTCTACATAGTGACAGAACTTTATGATCATAAATTAAAACTGAATATCATAGCATGTAAATCAGAAAAAAAGATAAAAAAATATTTCAGGACAGAGTTTATCTGCCATGTAACTAAGAGGAATATGTAAATCTGGAACCATTTCTCGAATAATTTCCCCGGGGACGTAATTTTTTCTTATACTTCAGACGAGAAAAGAAAGTCTTTTAAGACCAGGCAGCATAAATTCTATTCTCGGCTGTCATGAGCTGGACGCGGTGGTTGACGGGTAGGAAGGAGCTCTAAGCTTCGCTTCTGCTAAACGGTTGAAGCTCTCCTCGTACTCCCTGGTCCCAGAGTGACCTTTGTGACCTTTGTGTTACTTTGACTCTAGCCCACATGATGGGTATGGAAGGGTGACTACGCATCACATAATGACGATGGGTTTGGTCCTCGTGACTAGTATACATGTATATTATTACATTGCTGCACAGTCTTTACGTCAATGTACAAGTAAACGTCCAGGGGCCTTCGCTAATATACCTGGAACCATGGCATGCCTACATTTTTGGCTAAGAGGTGTATACTAAAATATTATGTCGAACCAATCTCCCATTCATTCCTCCCTTTCATTCCTTTCTTTTCTTCTGTACCCCGTCCTCTATCATTCCATTTTCTCGCCTTTTTCCATCTTTCTCTACTCCTCAATCCTTTCCTACAAATATGAATATTTCCTTACTTCTTTGTTTCCTTCCTTAGCGCCCTCCCTTCCTACCTTTTTTTCTCTACCCTTTTCCGTGTCCCTCTCTTCCGTTTTTTTTATTTTTTTTTCTATATCCCTTTCTGCCTTTGCTTTCTCCGTCCCCAGTCTTTCTTTTCTATTTTTGTCTTGTCTCTCCCTCTCGCATTTTTCCTAATCCATCTCTCCCACCTTCCTTCAACCCAACTTTAATCTCCCTGTTCCTATCGTACCTCTTCGTATCTCTCTCCAGTTCCCTTCCAGTTTCTTGTTCCTTCCCTTTCCCCTGCTCTCCTCTTCTCTCTCCATCCCTCATTTATTTACTAATAAGAGTAAAAAGGATAAAGCATGTTCTGCTTTGCAAGATTTCGATCAACGCGGGGGCGTTGACCCCCGAAACCCAGATGTATTAAAGACCATTAATATCAGACGGATTTACATATATAGCGTTGTGAAGAGAAACACGTATACAGAATGAGAGACATTTACTCTAAGCAAGCTTTTCTCTTCCAACAACTTGTCGGTGTTACTATACTAGCTCAACCTAGTTTAATTTTTAATAACTGGACGAAATTAACAGTAGCTTGAATGTACCTGGTGGTCGCCATATAGTCTGCAAGGTGTTGTGTCTCTCCAGTGTTGTTGTTGGTTCATTCGTCATGGAGGCTGCTGACAAGTCTTTTATCACAAGATAACTGGGAGTTTAGTGGTGCATGCACTATGGATAGTGTGCGTCACTATGGATGGGGTGCGTCACTATAAACGTGGATAGGGTGCGTCACTGTATACGAGACGGGGTAATTTAGTGTGTTAATTTGCTGAAAGGTGAAAGCGGGGTAGCTGATGGTTGTATGGTAGACCATGGCAGCAATGGTTGCCAGCTTACCTCTGCTGAACTCCGTGATCTGAATGTCAGTACTGTGTAATACAGCAGCATCGACCACCGGCTTACCTGTATCCTGTGTTCAGTTGTTTGAATGGTATTATGGTGCACCATGGCAGAAGCGACCGCAGGCTTGAGTGGCATTATGGTGGACCATGGCAGTAGCGACCGCTGGCTTTAGTGGTATTATGGTGGACCATGTCAGTAGCGACCGCTGGCTTTAGTGGTATTATGGTGCACCATGGCAGTAGCGACCGCAGGCTTGAGTGGCATTATGGTGGACCATGGCAGTAGCGACCGCTGGCTTGAGTGGCATTATGGTGGACCATGGCAGTAGCGACCGCTGGCTTTAGTGGTATTATGGTGGACCATGGCAGTAGCGACAGCAAATAAATAACCAAATGTCTTTCCAAGTCATCGAAGAGCCATATTCCATTCCTAGTAAATGCATTTCAATACTAGGTGCTTGGTTTATATTCCCTCTGGTACCAGCTTCAGTATTTACATCATGTTTTCTAGAAATCACTTTCGGATTTTTTTACAGTTGCAGCGGAACGCATCTCTTATACCTGAGAGGTTAAATAGCAGTCATTTTCATAGGTTGAACCTTCATAGGGTTGAGTAGCTCGTTGTATTAGATCTTCCATAACACTATACCTGGGAAGCTGACAAGTACTACTCAAGTATTTCGGATTCACAGATTAATAAGGAAGCTGTGCACGACTGCCACGGTGCAAAATAGCATCAACTTTAGACGAGGTTTACGTCCACACTGGACCATCATCAAGTCTCATCTTAATAAGGGTCCAGGACCGAACGTAACCTCTCTCAAGTTAAGGCTAGTTAAAGGTTTCTTCATTGTATCGTGCGATTTGCTTTTAAGGGACAAGTAGATTAGTTTCGTAGTGGTTTTCTATTTATTGTCAGATGTACAGGTCAGGAGAAGCCATATGCCGAACCCAAGCTATTGGAGTCTGAGGTAGCAGGTGAAGGCACCTTTAATTTCTGAGAGCACCGTTGAGTGAGGGAGGAACTTGTCGGCTGCTTGGATGTCTCATCATCCGCCGACAGGCAGTAGCACAGAAAGTGACTTGAAAACCAGGCGTATTCCTATGGCAGGAAAATGGCCACACATTCCTCCAATGAGGTGAAGATATATATATAATATATATATATAAAATATATATATATATATAATATATATATTGTTACATAATATGGTACAGAAGATTTAAGAGATACATTGTTGATATAAAGGTGGCATATAAGGTACATGTTGTTACGTGTGTATCACCGATTATAAGGCGAAAATCTCATCCAGCTCCTCAGAGCTGGGGCGTGTTCCCAAAATACAGCAGGCATTACCCCTTTGAACAGCCGCACCGAGCCGCTGGAACAAAAAACTAGCTGCCCTGGGATCCTAGTTACCCTGATGAGTCTTTTTTCCCAGCTCCTTAAGGAATTTAGATGCACTCTTTCCCCATGAGCCAAGGGTCTCGAGTCTATGGAACAAACATTAATGATGGGCAAGTTCTCCATATTTTCTAGACTTTTGGGACTCCCTGAAGCTGGCAGCTGCCCCTCCTTCCTCCCTGGTGTATTGGAGATAGGTATCAGCCAAGGTAGATGCACATGTATAGTCCCACACCACCTGCTTCCCATCTGTCCAGGCTTGAAGGGTGATACCATTGGACCTTCTGGCTGCCATCAGATCTGCATAATTGGGGTGGCTCCCTTACTGCTGGGCATCCAGCTCTTGTGAGGCTCCTCTTGATAATGTTATTAACCTCCTCATCTCTTGCAATCTTTCCCTCGGATTTACGGCACACAAGACCATGGTACCCGAATCGGTCTGCTGCTTCACTGCCACAAATACACCTGTGTTCGGCGAGAATAGGGGCGGCAAGTCGAAGGGCAACACCGATGCGGATGGTCTGTGGGTCGAGGCGTGTGCCAAGGCTGGAGTTGGGAACAGCCCACAGAAAGTCCCCAGCATGAGGGGCTCTCACTGCCAGCAGGCGGGCTCTATCCTTCCCTGACGCACTCTGAAGCATTGTTGAGGCTATATTTTCCACTATTGGACCATCCCAGTGCGATTGTTTGTAGTTGTTAGGGGGAGCAGGTCTGGTTTCTGAGCCCGTTAGATTATCCCAGATCATTGCTCCGTCAATGAATTTTTGGTCCTGGACTCCAATCTTGTCCCTAAGATGTTCAGGGAGAATCGCTGCTACAAGCTCTCTGGATGCAATACACATAAGAACATAAGAACATAAGAACGAAGGAACACTGCAGAAGGCCTACTGGCCCATGCGAGGCAGGTCCAAGTCTCCTACCGGCTTAAGCCAATGCACCCAACCTAGTCAGGTCAGGTCACATTGACTTAAGGGAGGAACACGGCAACCGACCTGGTAGCACAAGCTATCAGGTCTAACTCACACCCACCCACATCTACTCATGTATTTATCCAACCTATTTTTAAAGCTACACAACGTTTCTGGCCTCTATAACGGTACTTGGGAGTTTGTTCCACTCATCCACAACTCTATTACCAAACCAGTACTTTCCTATATCCTTCCTGAATCTGAATTTTTTCCAACTTAAAACCATTGCTGCGAGTCCTGTCTAGGCTAGATATTTTCAGCACACTATTTACATCCCCTTTATTTATTCCTGTCTTCCATTATACACCTCAATCATATCCCCCCTAATTCTACGTCTTTCTAGAGAGTGCAGTTTCAGGGCCCTTAGTCCTATCCTCATAGGGAAGGTTTCTGATACATGGGATCAACTTTGTCATCCTCCTTTGTACATTTTCCAGAGAATTTATATCCATTCTGTAATACGGTGACCAAAACTGTGCAGCATAATCTAAATGAGGCCTAACCAAGGATGTATAGAGTTGAAGAACAACCTGAGACTCCTATTATTTATGCTTCTTGATATGAAGCCAAGGATTCTATTAGCTTTATTGCGAACACTTTATGCACTGTTGTCTTGGTTTCAGATTACTGCTAACCAGAACTCCTAAATCTTTTTCGCAATCCGTAATATTAAGATCTACATTATTTTAGTTTATATGTGGCATGGTTTTGCCTGCCCCCAACTTTTTAGAACTTTGCATTTGTCTATTTTTAAACGCTTTCGGGGGCCACCTCCCCCAACTGCATCAGTCTATTAAAAATTTTCCGGGATGCCAAATGTCCTCTTTCAAATGAATTCGACGGCCTATTTTGGTGTAAAGGGCCCAAACTTGCCGATGGCCCTTTTTTTTAAATGCCCTCACTATGTCTTTTATGTAAATTGGGGAACACGGGGGGCCCAACCTGACCCCTGTGGAACCCCGCTCGTGACACTTCCCCACTCTAAATTTCTCCCCTTTTAAATAAAAACTCTCTGCTGCCAAATTTGTCACCAATGCCTCATCCAGAAAAAAATTCCCCCTCCTACCAGGTGTTTTAATTTTCCTCAATATTTTCTGATGTGGGACCCTTTGCCCAAAAGCCTTACGGGAAGTCCAAAAACACAAAAATCATATTCATTACCATGATCTACCCCCCCTCAAAAAACCTTAGTAAAAAAATTTAAATAAATTCGTAAGGCGGGAACCCCCCTTTTGAAAAACCCAAGCGGGAAATTTTCGTTGTTTAATTTTTAATGCTTTTAAAGTGGGTTTTACAAACTGCCTGGGAAATTTAAATTGATTCCATAAATTTTCCCACTAGGGAGGTTGGGCTTTTTGGCCCAAATATTTTCGAACCAAAGGCCCCCTGTCACCTGTTTTAAAAAATAGGTACCCACATTTGCCATTTTCCACTTTTCGGCACCCCGCCAGTTTTGTAGTGATAATGTTGAAAAGATTTCCAAAAGGGGTTTTTTTAAACTCCTCTTTTTTCATTCCTTTAGAACCCTTGCATACAGTTTTAAACAGGGCCTGGGATTTGTTATTTTAAAATTTTTCTAAATTTTCCTAAGGGCCAGTCACCCTTTTGACCCTAAAAATGGGACAGTTTATTTTCTCCTGTTCTACATAATTTTTCATTACTGGAATATCGCTGGTATCCTCCTGTGTAAAAACTGAGAGGAAGTATGTGTTAAAAATTCTACACATTTCCTTATCACTGTCAGTGAGTTGACCCGAGGAACTTTTGAGTGGCCCTATCTTGTCCCTGATCTTACTTCTGTATACCTGAAAGAATCCTTTTGGGTTAGTCTTCGATTCTCTTGCAACTTTAACCTCATAATCTCTTTTTGCTTTTCTAATTCCCTTTTTATTTCTCTCTTTAACTGAATATATCGACTTCTCATTGCCCCTCTCCTCTTTTGATTTGCCTATATAATGCCTCTCTTTTGACCAATCAGATATTTTAATCTATTGTTCATCCATTTAGGATCATTTTTGGTTGATCTGATTTCCCTATTTGGAACATAATTTGACTGAGCAGCTAGAACTATGCCCTGGAAAGCATCATATTCGGCAACCATCACACACCTACCTGACCCTTAGTCAGGTCATTCCAGTTCAGCCCACCTAAGTAATTTTCAGTCCTATGAAATCAGCCAAGCGAAAGTCAGGGACGGAGACTTGATTGCCATTATTAGGGGAATTCCATGATATATTAAAACTGAGTGATTTGTTATCACTTTCCCCAAGCTCATCATTAACCTCAAGATTATTAATTAGTGTTTCCCTACGGGCGAGAACCAAGTCAAGGAGGTTATTCCCTAGTTGGCTCTGTCACAAACTGTTTTAAAAAACAATCCTGGATCGTATCAAGAAAGTCACCTGACTCTAAATTTCCTGTCAAATTGCTCAGTCAATCTGTCTATATTTAAATCTCCCATTAGCACAACATTCTCGTATGTAGATGCCTTGCGAATTTCGTCCCATAGAAGTTTACTGCACTCCCTATTAAGATTTGGGGCCCTGTAAATCACACCCAAAATTAGTTTTTCTCGGCCCTCGAGAAGCTGTAACCAAACAGATTCAGTGGCTGACGCTTCTAATTTAATATCTTGTCTAACACAACAATTTAAATTGTCTCTGACTACATCGCTACTCCACCACCTTTCCTGTTGACCCTGTCAGTGTGGAATAATTTATAGCCTTGTATGTGACATTCAGAGGGCATCTCTCTATCTTTCAGATTGAGCCAGGTCTCTGTTATAGTAATAATATCTATGTTTCCTGCACTTGCAATTAATCTTAGCTCATCTATCTTATTTCTTACACTCCTGCTATTAGTATAGTAAACCTTAAGGGAGCTAGTCCCTTGCTGCCCTCTGCTGTCCCCCTTTGTTTGCTGACCTGATCTATTGTCTTTATTTATAACTTCATGCTGAATGCCTTTTATACATTTACTGTTTCCAACCCAAGTGTTGCAACCTGCTTGTTTTTCACACACACCCATACCTCTATCTTCCATCAGTTTAAAATCATAGGCATTTCACCAATGGCCTTCTCAATCGAGTCTGCAAGTGCTACCACCCCAGCCCCAGAGAGATGTACCCCATCCCTTGCATACATATCATGTTTGCCATAAAAGTTGTTCCAGTTGTCAATGAATGGGATTGCAAGTTCCTTGCAGTATCTGTCTAGCCAGCAATTTACACCAATTGCCCTAGACAACCATTCATTTCCTACTCCCCTTCTAGGCAAGATGCTACATATGATTGGGATCCCTCCCTTAGACTTAATGAAATCTATAGCTGACCTGTACTTATCTAGCAGCTCTTCTCTCCTACCCTTCCCAATATCATTTCCACCACACTGAGACAGATAATGGGCTTGTTCCCATTACCTGACATGATATTATCCAGCCTGTTGACGATGTCCCCAACACCAGCTCCAGGGAAGCACACTCTATCTCTCATCTTCTTATTCCTATTACAAAAAGCACGGTCAATATATCTTACCTGAGAGTCACCAACCACAAGAATGCGCTTACTCCATTAGCAGGGGCAGTTAGTACCCTTACCTTTACTGGCCCCTGTTTTCTCGATATTTTAACCCATTTGTTTTCCTTGTTTCTCGACATTTTCCACCCCATTTAGGTTTCTTGTTTCTCGATATTTTCACCCCACTTGAGTTTCTAGTTTCTCGTATTTCACCCCACTTGAATTCCTTGTCTCTCGATATTTCCACTCACTTGGGTTCCTATTCTCTTGATATTTTCCACCTCATGTGAGTTATTCGCCACTCATTATTTTCTCTCCTCTTCTGGTTTTGCCTCCCCATGAGTGCCCATACTCTCTTGGTCTTGCCTCCCCCATGTGTTGCACCCCTTACTCTCATGGTCTTGCCTCCCATGAGTGCTCTACTTCCTGGTCTCTGCCTTCCCCATGAGAGCCCCTACTCTCTTAGTCTTGCCTCCTCATGGAGGGTCTCTGGTTAATTACCTTTAACTCTCTCCAATATGTGTCTCACCTTTTAATTTTTTTCCACTCACGTTAGTTACTTTTCTACAGTATTTTTTTACCTACGTGAGCCATAGATAAATACTCGAGTAGTTCCACCCCATGTGGGTTTCCATGGTCATTAGGGTCTTTCTTCTCATGTGGATCCTAGTCTTCCAGTGTTTCTCCCTCTTGTGGGCCCTAGTCTTCCAGTGTTGCTCCCTCATGTGGGCCCTTGTCTTTCAGTGTTTCTCCTCATTTGTAGCACCTAGTCTCCTAGAGTTCCCTTCCCCCTCCCGAGATGGGTTGGCAAGAGTCAGTATTTCCTTCTGTGGGTTCCTTCAGTCGCAATTCTCTCTTCGTTAGTTTGATAACATGTACTATTTTCGACTTTCCCTTTTCTGCGGCTATACTTGGCACTGATAGGGTGGTGTTTACGATGTCTTTTTCTTGGAATTCTTATTGATTGGCTGGGTACATTTGATTATTCCTTGATTGTTAGTGATTATTTTCCGTTTATATCTCCTTAGTAACCAGAGTGCTGAAGTTTTGTGAGCAGAACGAGCGTCTGGCATACTGGCACGGTCAATTGGGTGGCTTCACCTACATGTATTCACCTATATGTGGTTGCTTGGTCGAAGTCCAGACCATAACCCGCCTCTTCGCTGGTTGCTACAATATCCACTCTCTCCTGGTGTCAAGAGCATTTTCGTATTTCTTATTAAAGCTTGTATGGATCCGCTTCTCCAGATCGTTCCACTTCCTGAGAAATTTAAGGCTTAAGAAATATTTTAACATCACTTTGATCATCTGAGTTTTAAACTCAGCTTGCACCTGTTTACCTTTCGTGGGTGTAGACCAAGCAGTGTTTATTTCAAGGATTTTGAGATTCCTGATACGTGTTGTGCAGAAAGCTGTCAAACAGAAAGTGGCAGTGTGTCTTTGATCGCATTTCTGTGAAGGATACTCCGCGGTGTTATAAAGTGGGTATCAGCGATCAGGGGACAAACACTGTGCACCAACAACCTCACTCGCTGGTTTAACCAGGAAATTTTCGCCTCAGGCATAAAATAGTTGGCAATCATTTTATTTTTATCATACCCTTCAATTGATGGCGCTTTATGCCAGTGAGAGGTTCTTTATCCATGGAAGATAGACCAGCCCTTCCGTACCCATATCAAACCTGATAGTTCCGTTTTATTTTACTACTTCAACTACTACTGCTGCTTCTACTATTAAAATAATAATTGATTGGTTGATGAGGTTAGCAGTATGGCCCGGCCTGGGTCTCTTCCAGTTGGCGACCTAGCCTTGGCTCCCCATTGGGTGGTGTCACTGACTACAAATGTTTCACACGGAAGACGTATATATTCTTTTTTTTTTTGTTGTTGTTGTTGTTCTGGGGACCATTGTTCCTAAACCTAGCCCAATCCTCATCTCTCTCGGAGGCTCGTAGGCGAGAAGCTAGCCTCTGATCTGCCACCTTCCCCGCCCCACGGGGGCTCGTGGGCGAGTGGGCAGATAACTATGGAAGCCGCGGATGTTTTTGCTCTGGTAACTGGTAAGAGTTTGTAAGGCATCACCCGAGGTGCTTATCTAACAAATTCATGGTCAGACAGATGCCTTGTGTGATCTGTGGGGAAAACAATGTTATTTGGTTCCTAATTTGTCGCCTCAAGTCAACAAAAGTCCCACCCACGACGGTTTTAGTGTCATGAAGACAGTGTATGGCAGCCATCTTTGCACGTCCAGCTGATGGTGTAACGTGACTAAAAATTCTCCAAAAGTTTCTTTATTCAAGAATAGTGATATCTATGTGGAGATTGTATTCGGGAGGGGAGGTGGAACTGGACTTGCTGGGATGGTTGGTGGCTGGGTGGGGGAAATGAGGGGGGGGATTTTGTGGTGTTTACTTTGTGACCATTTTGTCAAGGCCATGTCGTATTAGTAATAGGCCTTATTATATGGTGGTGTGTGCGTGTGAGTGCGTGTGTGGTGTGTGTGTGTGTCGTGTGGTGTGGTGTGTGTGTGTGTGTGTGTGTGTGTAGTGTGTGTGTGTTAATCACCTCACCTAGTTGTACTCTCTAGTTGAGGTTTCGGGGGTCGAGTCCGTTGCTCTGGCCCCGCTCTTCATGATCGCTACTAGGTCACTCTCCCTGAACCGTGGGCTTTATTCTACCTCTGCTTAAGCTATGTATGGATCTGCCTCCACTACATCGCTTCCCAAAACTATTTCCTTACTGACTACTCTGTGGCTGAAGAAAATACTTCCTACATACATGTTGATTCTTCTTGTCTTCAAACTTCCAACTGTGTCCCCTTGTTACTGTGTCCAATCTCTGGAAAACATCTGTCTTTGTCCACCTTGTCAATTCCTCTCAGTATTTTGTATGTCGTTATCATGTCCCCACCTATCTTCTCCCGTCCTCCAGTGTCGTAGGTGATTTCTTACCTCTCCTCGTAGGAACTACCTCTTAGGCTCTGGACTGTCTTGTTGCAAAACCTTTGCACTTTCTCTAGTTTGTGTTTACGTACTTGGCTAGTTGTGGGTTCCAAACTGGTGGCCGATACTCCAATATGGGCCTAAGTAACGGTGTACAGGGTCCTGAACGATTCCTTATTAAGATGTCGGAATGCTGTTGTTCTGAGGTTTGTAGGGCGCCCGTATGCATGCAGCAGTTATTTTATAGATTGTGCGCTTCAGGTGATGAGCCTGGTGTTATACTCACCCCCAAGATCCTTTTTTCTTGCGTGAGGTTTTTAGTCTCTGGCCCCCTAGACTGTTCTCGTCTGCGGTCTTCTTTGCCCTTCCCAATCTTCATGACTTTGCAACTTGTATGGATTTGAACTCAGGAGCAATTGCTGGACCAGGTCTGAGCCTGTCAGATCTCCTTTGTAGTTCTGCCTGGGCTTCGATCGAGTGATTCTTCTCCAGCACTTCACGTCATCTGCAAACAGGGTCACCTCAGAGCCTATTCCTTCGTCATGTCGTTCAAAACTACCAGAATAGGAAACAGCACAAGTCTAGGACTGACCCCTGTGGGACCCAGCTGGTCACAGGTGCCCACTCTGACACATCGCCACGTACCATGACTCGCTGCTGTCTTCCTGAAACGTATTCCATGATCCATTGTAGTATACGCCTTCCTGTTTTCCCTGTTGTGCTCCAGTTTTTGCACACAATCTCTTTGTGTGGAAGTACTGTGTCTAAACGCCTGTTCTTGCAGTCCAAGAAATATGCAATCCACCCACCCCTCTCTCTCTTGTCTTACTGCTGTCACCATGTCATAAGAACTCCGTAGGTTTGTGACGCAGGGATTTCCGTCCTGAAACGAAGTCCTGAACGAGTCGTTTTAAGAATGTTGGAATGCTGTGTTCTTAGGTTTGCCAGGCACCCGTATGTGCAGCAGTTATTTGGTTGATGTGCGCCTCAGGAGATGTGCAAGGTGTTTTACTCACCCCATGATCCTTTTCCTTGAGTGAGTTTGTAGTCTATGGCTCCCTCGAGTGTTACTCCGTCAGGCTTTTCTCTACTTGTGACTTTACATTTTGGTAGGGGATTGAACTCCAGGAGCCAGTTGCTGGACCATGCCTGCAGCCGATCCAGATCCCTTTGTAATTCTGCATGTTTCCTCGTCCGTATCAATTCTTCTCATGACTCGCTCTTGTCTCCTGACAGGTATTCCCCTGATCCATTGTAGTGACTTCCCTGTTATTCCATGTCTGGTTCTCCAGCTATTGCACTAAATCTCTTGTGTGGAACTGTGTTTTCAAACGACTTAGTCCAAGAAAAATGCATGCGTCTACTCACCCTGCTCGCTCTTGTCTTGCTGCTGTCACCCTGTCAATAGAAACTCCAGTAGGTTGTGACTCAGGGATTCGCGTCCCTGAAACAGTGCTCGGCTGTCGTGAGTAGCTCATTCTTTCTGGTCGAGTCACAGCTCCTGGCTACGCCTCTTCAACTGGCCGCTATCCCGGTCCATCTTCCCGCTCCGTGAGCTTTATTCTTACATTATTCTTGAAGCTATGTATGGATCTTGCTCCACTACATCACTACCCACGGCTATTCCAGTTCCTGTCAACTCTGTGACTGAAAGAAAATACTTCCTAACATCCCTGTGGTTCATCTGAAGTTTAGCTTCCAACTCTGACCCCTTGCTGCTGTGTCCATCTCTGGTACATCCTAGTCTCTGTCCACCTTGTCTATACCTCTCAGTATTTTATATGTCGCTAGTCATTATCGCCCCTATCTTTCCTGTCTTCCAGTGTCGTAAGGTCAATTCCTTAACCTCTCCTGTAGGAAATACCTCTTAGCTCCGTAACTAGTGTTCTTGCAAAAACCTTTGCACTTTCTCTAGTTTCCTTATGTGCTTGGCTTAGGTAAGGGGTTTAAATGGCGCTGCATATTCCAATATGGCCTAACTACACATTGTACAGGGTCCTGGTGTGTGTGTGTGTGTGTGCGTGTAGTGTGTGGTGTGTGTGTGTGTGTGTGTGCGGTGTGTGTGGTGTGTGTGTGTGTGTGTGTGTGTGTGTGTGTGTGTGTGTGTGTGTGTGTGTGTGTGTGTGTGTGTTAAATCACCTCTCACGCCATGAACCCATAGCATTGAGAAGAAAATTAAAGACTTGTGGGGGGAAGAGAAGTCTTGTTATCTCTCTTTGAAGCGTCTGGGAGTTGTCTTTTTTTCTACCTTTTTAAGGTTGAGACACCTTGATATTGTGAAAAAGCTATTTGATCAAAGAGTTTGACTCATGCCCATCCCTACCCACTCCCAACACAGCATGATCTCAACGGGTTTTGCATTTCCCTATAAATAATAAAAATTAAAACAATATACTAACAACCATCATTAAAAACACTTGCTTGAGGAGTTAAATTTCATTATATATTATCCATTATATAAATACTGCACTAACATTATAAATTCTACATAGTGACACAACTTTATGATCATACAATTTAAAACTGAATAATCATAGCATGTAAATCAGAAAAAAAGATAAAAAAATATTTCAGGACAGAGTTTATCTGCCCATGTAACTAGAGGAATATGTAAATTGGAACATTTCTCGAATAATTTCCCGGGAGGACGTATATTTTTTCTTATACTTCAGAAGAGAAAGAAGTCTTTTAAGACCATGCAGCATAAAATTCTATTCTCGGCTGTCATGAGCTGGCGCGGTGGTTGAGGGGTAGGAAGGAGCTCTAAGCTTCGCTTTGCTAATACGAGTTTGAAGCTCTCCTCGTACTCCTGGTCCCGAAGGACCTTTGTGACCTTTGTTGTTACTTGACTTCTAGCCCACATGATGGGTATGGAAGGGTGATACGCATCACATAATGACGATGGTTTGGTCATCGTGACATAGTATACAATGTATATTATTACAATTGCGCACAGTCTTACGTCAATGTACAAGTAAACGTCAGGGGCCTTCGCTAATTATACCTGGAACCATGGCATGCTTACATTTTTGGCTCTAAGAGTGTATAACTAAAATATTTTGTCGAACACAATCTCCTTCATTCCTCCCTTTCATCCTTTCTTTTCTTCTGTACCCCGCGCACACTCTATTCATTTCCATGCGCGTTCTCGCTTTTTCCATCTTTCTTACTCCTCATCCTTTCCTACAAATATGAATATTTCTTACTTCTTTGTGCCTTTCTTAGCGCCCCTCCCTTTCATACCTTTTTTTCTCTACCATTTTTCCGTGTCCCTCTCTTCCGTTTTTTTTTTATTTTTTTTCTATATCCCTGTTCTGCCTTTGCTTTCTTACGTCCCCAGTCTTTCTTTTCTATTTTTGTCTTGTCTCTTCCTCTCGCATTCATTTCCTAATACATCTCTCCCACTTCCTTACCCAACTTAAATCTCCCTGTTCTATCGTACCTCTTCGTTATCTCTCTCCAGTTCCCTTCCAGTTCTTGTTCCTTCCCTTTCCCCTTGCTCTCCTCTTCTCTCTCCCCATCCCTCATTTATTTACTAATAAGAGTATAAACTGGATTAAAGCATGTTCTGCTTTGCAAGATTTCGATCAACGCGGGGGCGTTGACCCCCGAAACCCAGATGTATTAAAGACCATTAATATCAGACGGATTTTACATATATTGCGTTGTGAAGAGAAAATCGGTATACAGAATGAGTGAAATTTACTCTAGGCAAAGCTTTTTCTCTTCCAACAACTTGTCGGTGTTACTTTACTAGCTCTAACCTAGTTTAATTTTAATAAAAAAAAAAAAAAAAATACTGGGACGAAATTAACAGTAGCTTGAATGTACCTGGTGTCGCCACATAGTCTACAAGGTGTTGTGTCTCTCCAGTGTTATTGTTGGTTTCATACGTCCATGGAGGCTGTGACAAGTCTTTATCACAAGATAACTGGGAGTTTAGTGGTGCATGCATCTATGGATAGTCGTGCGTCACTATGGATGGGGTGCGTTCACTATAAAAAACGTGGATAGGGTGCGTCACTATAAAAGTGGATAGGGTGCGTCACTGTACCGTATACGAGAGGGGATAATTTAGTGTGTTAATTTGCTTGAAAGGTTGAATGAAAGCGGGGTTAGTGATGGTATGTAATGGTAGACCATGGCAAGCAAATGGTTGCCTGCTTACTCTGCTGAATCCCCCGCCCTATGATCTTGAATGTCATTACTGTGTAATACAGCCAGCATCGACCACCGCGGCCCTTTATATACCACGCCCGTATATCCTGTATGTTTCAAGTGTGTTTGAAATGGTTAGGATGGTGCACCATGGCTGTAGCGACCGCAGGCTTGAGTGGATTATGGTGGGACCCATGGCAGTAGCGGACCGCTGGCTTGAGTGCATTATGGTGGACCATGGCAGTAGCGACGCTGGCTTTAGTGGTATTAATGGTGGGGACCATGGAGTAGCGACGCAAATAAATAACCAAATGTCTTTACAAGGTTCATCGAAGAGCCATATTCCATCCTAGTAATTGCATTTCAATACTAGGTGCTTGGTTTATATTACCTCTGGTACCTGCTTCAGTATTTACTAATGTTTCTTAGAAATCACTTTCGGATTTTTTTTACAGGTTGCAGCGGAAACGCATCTCTTATACCTGAGGTGTTAAATAGCAGTCATTTTTCCATAGGTTGAACCTTCATAGGGTTGAGTAGCTCGTTGTATTTTGATCTTCCCATAACCACTATACCTGGGAAGCTGACAAGTAGTACTAAGTATTTCGGATTCACAGATTAATAAGGCAGGCTATGCACTGACTGCCACGGTGCTAAATAGGCATCAACTTTAGGCGAGGTTTACGTCCACACTGGACATCATCAAGTCTCATTTTATAAGGGTTCCAGGGAACGACGAAACCTCTTCAATTTAAGGCTAGTTAAAGGTTTCTTCATTGTATCGTGCGGATTTGCTTTTAAGGGACAAGTAGATTAGAAAACTCTTTTTCGTAGTAGTGGGTTTTCTATTTATTGTCAGATGTACAGGTCGGGGAGAAGCCATAGCCGAACCCAAGTTATTGGGAGTCTGAGGTTGAGGTGACGGCACCTTTAATTTCTGAGAGCACGTTGAGTGAGGGAGCGAACTTGTCGGCTGCTTGGATGTCTCATCATCCGCCGACGGGGCAGTAGCACAGAAAGTGACTTGAAAACAGCGTATTCCTATTGGCAGGAAAAATGGCCACACATTCTCCAATGTGGTGAAGATATATATATATATATATATATATATTATATATTATATATATATATATATATATATTATATATGTAATATATATATTATATATATATTGTTACATAATATGGTACGAAGATTTATGAGATTCATTGTTGATATAAAAGGTGGCATATAAGGTACATGTTGTTACGTGTGTATCACCGGATTTTTTAGGCGAACATCTCTTCCTGCTCCTCAGAGCTGGGCGTGTTCCAAAATTACAGCTGGCATTACCCCTTTGAACCACGCGAACTGAGCCGCTGGAACAGAAAAAACTAGCTGCCCTGGGATCCCTAGTTACCTGATGAGTCTTTTTCCCAGTCCTTAAGGATTATAGATGCACTCTTTCCCCATGAGCCAAGGGTCTTTGAGGCCTATGGGAACAAACATATAATGATGGGCAAAGTTCTCCATATTTTCTGACTTTTGGGACTACCTGAAGCTGGCAAGCTGCCCCCTTCCTTCCTCCTGGTGTATTGTGGATAGGTATCAGCCAAGGTAGATGCACATGTTTGTCCACACCACCTGCTTCCAATCTGTCCAGGCTTGGAAGGGTGATCCATATGGACGCTTCTGGCTGCCATCAGATCTGCATGTTGGGGTGCTCCCTTAATCTTGGCCTTTCCAGCTGTTGTGAGGTCTCCTCTTGATAATGTTATTAAACCTCCTCATGTCTTGCAATACACTTTCCCTCGGATTTAGGGCACACAAGACATGGATACCCGGAATCGGTCTGCTGCTTCACTGCACAAATACACCTGGTTCGGCGAGAATAGGGGCGGCAAGTCGAAGGGCAACTCCGATGCGGATGGTATGTGTGGTTCGAGGGCGTGCTGCAAGGCTGAGAGTTGCGGAACAGCCAACAGAAAGTCCCCAGCATGGAGGCGGCTCTCACTGCCAGCAGGCGGGCTCTATCCTTCCCTGACGCACTCTGATGCATTGTTGTGGCTATATTTTCCACTATTGGACCATACCAGTGCGATTGTTTGTAGTTGTTAGGGGAGCAGGTCTAGGGTTTCTGAGCCGTTTAGAATTATCCCAGAGCATTGCTCAGTCATGAATTTTTGGTCCTGGACTCCAATCTTGTCCTAAGATGTTCAGGGAGAATCGCGGCTACAAGCTCTCTGGATGCAATACACGAGGAACAGAAAGCAGGTAACGTGCAATCTGTATGACTTGCGGGACACAATGCTCCTAGTCTGACTGGAAGTGTAAGCTTGTTCACTGCCCTTCTCTAGAGTAAGGTTAAGTATTTCGTAAAAATCTGCCTCATAGTCTTGCAGTATGGGGTTATCATATGAAGGTGCACATCTTAGGAAAATATGTCAACCTGTGGCAGACTCAAGCACTTTGTGAGAAGGTTCAAGGCATCGTGGGTGTCCAGTTGCCTATTCGTTGTTCCATTTCTCCTTAACTCTTCCAATTTCTTCATGAGAATTGTGTCAATGGCATTGCTTCCCAGAGGTGCTCATAGCAAGACACTATTTGTCGCGGGGGCAATGACTGCCTGCTTTCCTGGTAGTTTTGATCTCACTGCATTTATCAATTGTTGATGAATGAGATGATTCACATTTGGATATGGATTCAGGGACGAGACCATTTCCTGTCCCGGTGTACGGTCATGTAGGGGGGACTCCTTTGTACCTGCTTAGTGTGCCATCATCTAGGAACAGATGTTTAGCTCGCTGGTCGTCTGGACTGTGATTTCCCTAATCTGCTATACAGCAGAGAAATGTATGCATAGAGGATCTCCTTGTTGGACACCCTCCGATGATTGTGATTTCATGCTCTCAATGAGAAGCTATTGATTCTTGCTATACCCAGCTGAAACAAAGGGGAGAGACAGGGAAATGTTCTTGTACTGCTGCTAATACACGTCTCTTTTTCAGGAGATTGAACGCATTCTTGAAAATCTAATTTTATCACTGCATTGTCCTCAGGCAGGTAGTTGATATACGCCCTTGTGCTTGAACCGCTGCTTTCACTTCCTTGAGAGACCCCAAAGACAAGCTGGTTTGGTTGAAGCTTCACTGGCTGCTAGTGCACGAATTACTTCGGACAGCAGACTTTGGTTACGAGGAGGCGGCCGTAAACGTGTTGCCTACTGCAATTTGGCGAATTCCTCACATCCTTCTTTTTTAAGTGCCCAAAGTGTTTCAATCAAAAGAGAAAGGTTAATTTCATTAAGGAATCAGACCAGCCAAGACTTGTTGACGAACTTGTGATCTCTAAAAAAGCAGGTTCTCTGCAATTTCCCCCAATAACTGGAGATTAACCATGTCCTTTAAATGATGTGGCCTTATTCCAGTTTGTAACCCCCAGCCAGAGCCAGATGGGAACGGACATTATTGCTTTCGTAAATGTCTGAGTCTCCACAACAATGGTTCCTTAGTGGGGCAGAGTGTTTGGAAATGTCGGTGCCTCTTGGTTTCCCTGGCAGGGGTGCTTTCCTCTAAGTGCTTCAGCCGTGTCGATCCCTGGGAGCATCTGTATCTTACACTGGTAATGATTTCTGTGTATTGCCCCACTGTGTTGCCTCTTCATTTTTTTGCCTCACTTGTGATCTGCTTTTTCGCTGTCAGTAGAGTGAGTGGGGGTTCTGCCCTTCCCTTTTTGTGTTGATGGGGAGGCGAATGTGGTTATCAATCTACGGAAAAATTCTTAAAGATTTAATTTCATTGAGGCTAGCCCCTTCCCCTTTTTTCCGGCACGCTATGCAGACATGCCAAAAAGTATGCAAGGTGTGCCATGCCTTGTTGGTTGGTGGAGCTTTAAGATAGGGATCCATATCGTTTACTTTTTTCAGGGAGGTCTGTTAAGTTTCCCAGCTGCGTGTGGACGGATGCTTTGGGAATATGTCGTGAGTGTCCTGGTACCTGTTGCTTTAATTGCTTCCAAGAGATTGTCTGATGAGAGAAATCTGTTGGAGGGTTCAGGTGCCCTGTGGTTGCTTTCTGGATCTTCATCTTTTCCACAGGAGGACATCCGAACAGGGCAACTACCTTGTTTGCGGAGGAAACCATCTTGAGTTGAGACAACGAAGTGTTTGCATGACCGACATTGCCTCTCCTTGTATTACCTGCCGTGCCATTTCCCTGGCTTGCTTGCTTCCTCCTTGGTTGGATTCCATCTGCTAGACTAGAAATAGAGTGGAATTATGACATGCTGGGGTGGGTTTGTGCGTGGAACGGTAGTGATCTTGACGTGGTGGGCCTGGTGAAGTTCTGGCGGCTGGGAGGGGAAGGGAAAACTTCCCTGGGAATTAGGTGGGGGAGGGCTAGGTTTGAGGAGTGGGGTTATCCGAGGGAGTACAATACCATGGACATATATATACATATATATATATTATTATAATATATATTATATATATATATGTATATATATATATATATATAATATATATTTATATATATTTATAATATATATGTCGGGCCGAAATAGGCAGGACTTAGCCGATCTTGGTTTAAATAGCAACGCTCATCTTGCATTATAGGAGAAGCGAAAATTTGTGTATGCAATTAATTTAGAAAAATTCATACTATGAACCTAACGAAAAAAAAATATATTTCACTGTGTTTGTTTAGTATTAATTATTGTAAACAAATCTTAAAATATATTTAGTTGGGTTAGGCTAAAATAAATTGCGCTGTTGTAATAAGGTTTAGGTAAGTTTTCTATAGATCTTTTTGGTGTGCAAAATTACAAATTTTTCTAATATATACATTAATGGGAAAAATAATATATTCTTTAAATGTATGAGAGAAAATTTTAGGAAAGGACTTAATTTTAAATGAGTTCTTGCTTAATTGACCAGTTTTACAATATTCGGCAACGACATATATATATATATATATATATATAATATATATTTTTTTCAACAGGTCGGCAGTCTCCCACCGAGGCAGGTGACCCAAAAAGAATGAAAATCCCGAAAAGAAATACTTTCCATCATTCAAAACTTTTCACCACACTCACACATTATCACTGCTTTTGCAGAGGTGGATTAGAATACAACAGCTTAGAAGCATATAGTATAAAGATACACAACATACCCCTGCAAACTGCCATATCCCAAAACCCCTCCTTAAAGTGCAGGCATTGTACTTCCTATTCAGGACTCAAGTCCGACTATATGAAAGTGACCGGTTTCTCCTGAATCCCTTTACTAACTATTACCCTGCTCACATTCCTAAAGATCGTCAGATCCCAAGTATCATTGTCTCCATTCACCATATCTAACGCGCTCATGCACGCTTGCTGGTAGTCCAAGCACTCGCCCACTAAACTCCTTTACCCCCTCTTTCACCCTTTCGAGGACGCCCCTACCCTCCTTCCTTCCCCTATAGATTTTATATGCTTTCCATGTCATTTACTTTGATCCACTTCTCTCTAAATGACACCAAACCACTCAACAACCCCTCTTCTGCCCTGACTATTGCTTTTATTAACTCCCAACAACCTTGTCCTAATTTTCCACATCCGAATTTTCTGCATATATTTTAATCACAACATTGCCCATAGACAGGACATCTCAACTCCTCCAAACCGTCTCCTCGCTGCTGCATTTACCACCAGTTTCACACCCATATAAGAGTGTTGGTACTATTCACTTAACGTACAATTCCTTTCATACATTCCTTCTTTAGCCTCCATAACTCAACGTTTTTTTGGCTCCACATATAACCTACACGCACCACACTCACCTTTTTTCCTCATCAATTCTATGATTTAACCTCATCTTCATAAATCCATCCGCCGACCACGTCAACTCCCAAGTATCTGAAACTTTCACTTCTTCCATTCTCCTCCTCCCAATTTGTTTTTATATCCAATTTTCTTTATCTAAATCATTTGATACCCTCATCACCTTAATCTTTTCTAGTTTCACTTTCACTTTCTACCTTTCCACACATTCTCAAACTATCCAATTAACCTTTGCAATTTTTCTTTAGAAATCCTCCCATAAAGCCTCAGTTCATCGAAGAATAACTGTGTCAATTCTCATTTATGCATTTGATTCCCATTATTTAATCCAACCCTCTCCCGAAACCTAGCATTTACTTCTTATACAACCCCATCTATAAATATATTAAACAACCATGGTGACATTACACATCCCTGTCTAAGACCTACTTTTACCGGGAAGTAGTCTCCCTCTCTTCTACACACCCTAACCTGAGTCTCACTATTCTCATAAAAGCTCTTTACAGCATTTAATAACTTACCACCTATTCCATATACTTGCAACATCTGCCACATTGCTCCTCTATCCACTCTATCATATGCCTTTTCTAAATCCATAAATGCAATAAAAACTTCCCTACCTTTATCTAAATACTGTTCACATATATGCTTCACTCTGAAGCCTCCTTGCTCATCCGCAATCCTACATTCTGTCTTACCTCCTTGTCTTAGAATTATAGACCACTGTGGGAAAACTGATGGAAGCAATAGTTGTTGAGGCTATTCAAAGCCAACTTGAAAAATAAATTGATCAACGAGTCTCAACACGGTTTTTCAAAGGGGTGTTCCTTTATTTACCTTTTTTTTTTACCAAGGTATTTGAGGAGGTAGATCATGGTAATGAATATTATACAATGTATATGAACTTCAGTAAGGCTTTTAATAAAGTTTCACATCGGAGATTGTTGAGGAAAGTAGAGGCACAATGAGGAGAAATTAGTGTGGAGACGTCACAAGCAGTGTTCCACAGGGGACAGTGGTGGGCCCTTTGTTCACAACATACTTGAACCACATGACGACGGGAATAAATATCAAGCATAAGCAAAATTTGGCCGATGTCACTAAAATAGGTAGTCCGATTAATTCTGACTAGGACACAAGTGTGCTACAGGAAGATAACATAAAAATGGAGGAACAACGCAACACATCTATTGGCCCATACTAGGCAGGTTTTTCTCAAACCCCAACCCAAACACACTCTTTTCAATGCTACCCTAGGAATAGTCTGATTGCAGTGTCATAGGATAATGCAAGCGCAGATTTTAATATAGACAATACAAAGTTCTAATCGCTAATGGGAATGAAAATAACATGATTCTTATGAACTAAATAATGTATATCTGATAACTCTGAATGCGAGAATGATTTAGGAGTTCTGGTTAGCAGTAATTCTAAACCAAGACAACAGTGCATAAGTGTTCGCAATACAGCGATAGAATTCTTGGCTTTCATTCGAGAAGTATAAATAACATGAGTCGTAGGTTATTCAAAGTCTATATATCGTTAGCATATATTTTGTTTATGCTACACAGTTCTGGTCACCGTATATTAGATAATGGGCATAAATGCGCTGGAGATAAACGAAGAAGTTTATTCCCCTATGTATCAGAAATCTTTCTGCGAGGATAGGGACTGATGGCATTAATCTGTACTTATCTAGAAAGGGAATAGTATTGGGGGGATATGATTGATGTATATAAAATGGAAACCAGGTATAAATAAAAGGGATATAAAAAAAACGTGCTGAAATAATTTAACAAGACAATATCGCTGTAATGGGTTCATGTTAGAAAAAATAGATTTAAATGAGTGGATGGAAATCTCTACGAGTAGCTTCATTGATAAACTAAAATCTGTGTGCTTTAAAATATTTTAGACAGTTTATGAGTGGGCGGAGTTAGATCTGCCTATCACAGCGGTCAGTAGACCTGCAGCATGCTCCTTCCTTCTTCAGTGGGGTGTGAAAAATAGACCTGCCTAGATTGGGACGTAGACTGCTTGGTACTCCATCTTGCTTATGTTCTTATGTAACTAGATGTTCGAACTCGACTAGAAACTCAGGCAGCAGAACTTTTGATCTCTTGAATTTTGGCTAAAAAGGTCATCCATATTACTGCGAAGTCCTCTGCATAGCCAGTTCGCCCCGTAAATAGAGGATCTTTTCTAATTTACTCCCAGTGACAGCCATGAACGCCTCAAATACTATGTGACAGCATGGGAGTACACTTATCGCTATACAAAGGTGACACTTACTCTGAGTACTCAGTTTTAGGTAGAGAAGATCCACACACAGTGGAGGTGACAGAAAGTAACAACTTGGTTTCAGAGACTCTTATATCAAGGGAAAAGTGCACACAAATTTCCTAAGTGATTTTTTTTCGAAATATATGTTTTAAGATCATTGACGGTTATATTCTGCAATGGATCATTAAAACAAACTAATCGTTTTGTGAGATCAGAAAATACAGGAAGAGAATGAAATAATATATATATATATATATATATATTATATATATATATATATATATATATATATATAAATATATATATATATAAATATATTATATATATGTCGTGCGAAGAGGTAAACTGGTCAATTAGCAAGAGAACTCATCTTATAATTAAGGCCTTTCTTAAATTTCCATATCGTTTGAAAGATATTTCTGTTCATTAATTTTGATGTTAAAAATTAAATAATTTTGCCACCAAAAGGAACTCTAGGGAAAACTTACCTAACCTATTATAAACAAAGCGCAATTTATTTAGCCTAACCCACACAAAATATATTTTAGATTTGTTTAAAAATAAATTAATACTAAACTAAACCACAGTGAAATATATTATTTCGTTACGGTTCAGAATGATTTTGGCGCATTTATTGCGTTTCACAAATTTCCCTTGTCCTATTTAGCCAAGTGAGCGTTTGCTATTTATGCCAAGATCGCAAGTTCTGCCTATTCGGCACGGACAAATTTTTTTATATATATATATATATATTTATATATATATATATATATATATATATATATATATATATATATTATATATATATAATATATATATATATACAATGAATTCGCGATGGCAGGCGAAATATCACAAACACTGTATCTTGGCTGAAGGAGACTCGAACCTACGAACCTTAGGAACAAGGGTACGCAGTGCTTTTAACCAATCTACCCACACTGGACAAACCATTGTTCAAATCTCTAGTAAGGCTGATGCATGCATGGGAATCCCAGTTTGAAAGCTGTAAGCCTTCTCCCTGAAGCTGGCTAGCCTTGGATTCAAACGTGTAGCGCAAGCTGCACGCCCAAGGTAATTGTCCCAGTGTGGGTAGATTGGTAAAGCACCTGCGTACCTTGTCCTAAGGTTCGTAGGTTTCGAGTCTCCTTCAGCCAGAGATCAGTGTTTATATATTATATATATATTATATATATATATATATATATATATATATTTATATATATATATATATAATATATATATATATATATATATATATATATATTTATATATATATATATATATATATATATTTTCTCGATATTTTAACCCATTTGTTTTCCTTGTTTCTCGACATTTTCCACCCCATTTAGGTTTCTTGTTTCTCGATATTTTCACCCCACTTGAGTTTCTAGTTTCTCGTATTTCACCCCACTTGAATTCCTTGTCTCTCGATATTTCCACTCACTTGGGTTCCTATTCTCTTGATATTTTCCACCTCATGTGATTTATTCGCCACTCATTATTTTCTCTCCTCTTCTGGTTTTGCCTCCCCATTGGTGCCCATACTCTCTTGGTCTTGCCTCCCCCATGTGTTGCACCCCTTACTCTCATGGTCTTGCCTCCCATGAGTGCTCTACTTCCTGGTCTCTGCCTTCCCCATGAGAGCCCCTACTCTCTTAGTCTTGCCTCCTCATGGAGGGTCTCTGGTTAATTACCTTTAACTCTCTCCAATATGTGTCTCACCTTTTAATTTTTTTCCACTCACGTTAGTTACTTTTCTACAGTATTTTTTTACCTACGTGAGCCATAGATAAATACTCGAGTAGTTCCACCCCATGTGGGTTTCCATGGTCATTAGGGTCTTTCTTCTCATGTGGATCCTAGTCTTCCAGTGTTTCTCCCTCTTGTGGGCCCTAGTCTTCCAGTGTTGCTCCCTCATGTGGGCCCTTGTCTTTCAGTGTTTCTCCTCATTTGTAGCACCTAGTCTCCTAGAGTTCCCTTCCCCCTCCCGAGATGGGTTGGCAAGAGTCAGTATTTCCTTCTGTGGGTTCCTTCAGTCGCAATTCTCTCTTCGTTAGTTTGATAACATGTACTATTTTCGACTTTCCCTTTTCTGCGGCTATACTTGGCACTGATAGGGTGGTGTTTACGATGTCTTTTTCTTGGAATTCTTATTGATTGGCTGGGTACATTTGATTATTCCTTGATTGTTAGTGATTATTTTCCGTTTATATCTCCTTAGTAACCAGAGTGCTGAAGTTTTGTGAGCAGAACGAGCGTCTGGCATACTGGCACGGTCAATTGGGTGGCTTCACCTACATGTATTCACCTATATGTGGTTGCTTGGTCGAAGTCCAGACCATAACCCGCCTCTTCGCTGGTTGCTACAATATCCACTCTCTCCTGGTGTCAAGAGCATTTTCGTATTTCTTATTAAAGCTTGTATGGATCCGCTTCTCCAGATCGTTCCACTTCCTGAGAAATTTAAGGCTTAAGAAATATTTTAACATCACTTTGATCATCTGAGTTTTAAACTCAGCTTGCACCTGTTTACCTTTCGTGGGTGTAGACCAAGCAGTGTTTATTTCAAGAGGTCGAAGTAGAGAAGAAAGGAAACACCTTCAATGCAGTGCGAGTTCAGTCAAGACGAGGACGTAAGATATACTCAATATAACGCTCCGAATTTAAATCATAGTCTCGACCTGTAAACGTATGTACACTATATACACTGATGCACAAAAGTCGGGCACATGGTAAACAAGTAGTGAATAGTAATTTAGTGAGCAGTGAATATGAGAACACTCTTGATTAACAACAGTGATAACATACTTCATACCTGAGAAGAAGATCTTCATTATGATGTTTACCAGCTGGAGACAGAGCCTCGTTGTTTGGAATGTTAACAGGAATGGGTAAGTTCACCAGGTATTCTACTCTCTCTCTTCCTCTGAAAAAAAAAATCTAAAGACTGACTAAGCATCTAGTTACTGAAACGAATTTTAGGCCAGTCGACTCACAGTTCTGTCTACTGTGTCACCCCACAGAACCTGCTACTGTGTCACCCCACAGTACCTGCTTCTGTGATCACCCCACAGTACTGCTCCTGTTTACTGTGTCACCCCACAGTACCTGCTTACTGTGTCACCCCACAGTACCTGCTACTGTGTCACCCCACTGTACTGCTAACAGTTGTCACCCCAACAGTACCTGCTATCTGTCACCCCACTGTACCGGCTACTCGTGTCACCCCACAGTACCTGCTACTGTGTCACTCCACAGTACCTGCTACTGTGTCACCCCACAGTACCTGCTACTGTGTCACCCCGCAGTACCTGCTTCTGTGTCCCACCACAGTACCTGCTTACTGTGTCACACTACAGTTACCTGCTACTGTGTCACCCCACAGTAACCTGGCTACTGTCTCACCAAACAGTACCTGCTACTGAGTCACCCCACAGTACCTGCTACTTCTGCCACCCCACAGTACCTGCTACTGTGTCCACCCCACCAGTACCTCGCTACTGTGTCTCCCACAGTACCTGCTACTGTCACCCACTGTACCTGCTACGCTCTGTCACCCAGTACCTGCCTACTGTGTCACTCATCCAGTCATGCTACTTGTCTCACCCCAAACAGTACCTGCTACTGTGTCCACCCATCAGTACGCTACTGTGTAGAACCCCCAGTACCTGTACTACTGAGTCACCCACAGTACCTGCTACTGTGTCACCCACACAGTACCTGCTACTTTGTCACCCCACAGTACCTGTGTACTGGGTCACCCCACAGTACCTGCTACTGTGTCACCCACAGAAAAAAAAAAACTACCTGCAATGTCTGACCTACAAGTACCTGCTACTGTGTGTCACACCCACAGTACCTGCTACTGTAGTACCCCACAAGTACCTGCTACTTATCTGGTTGTCACCCGACAGGTACCGTGCCTACTGTGTCCACCCCACAGTACTGCTACTGTGTCACCCCACAGTACGTGCTAACTGTGTCACCCACAGTACTGTCTTACTGTGTCACCCAGCACAGGTACCTGCTACTGTGTACCCCTACAGTTACCTGCTACTGTGTCACCCCGCACAGTACCTGCTACTGTGTCACCCCCACAGTACGATGCTACTGTCTCACCCCACAGTACCTGATACTGTGTCACGCACAGTACCTGCTACTGTGTGACGCCACAAGTATGCTATGTCACCACACAGTACCTGCTACTGTGTAACCCCACAGTACCTGCTAAAAAAAACTTGGGGTGTCACCACATCTGTACTGCTAATGCGTGGTTTCACACCCACCAGTACCTGCTACTGTGTCACACTCAGTACCTGCTTACTGTGTACCACCCACAGTTACCTGCTACTGTGTCACCACACAGTGCCTTGCTACTGTGTCACCACACGTACCTGCTACTTGTGTCACCACACAGTACCTGCTACTGTGTCACCCCACAGTACCTGCTACTGTGTCACCCCACAGTACCTGCTGTGTCACCCCACAGTACCTGCTACTGTGTCACCCCACAGTACTGCTACTGTTGTACACCCCACAGTACCTGCTACTGTGTCACCACACAGTACCTGCTACTGTGTCACCCCACAGTACCTGCTACTGTGTCACCCCACAGTACCTGCTACTGTTCGGGTCACCCCACAGTAGCTGCTACTGTCTCACCACAGTACCTTGTACTGTGTCACCCCACATTACCTTGCTACTGTGTCACCCCACAGTACCTGCTCTGTGTCACCCCCAGTACGCTGCTACTGTGTCACCCCTCACAGTACCTGCTACTGTGTCACCCCACCGTACCTTGCCTACTGTGTCAACCCACTGTACTGCTACTGTGTCACCCCACAGTGCCTGCTACTGTCTCACCCCACAGTAGACCTGCTCCTGGTTTCCACCACAGTACCTGCTACTGTGTCCACCCCACAGGACTGTACTGTCTCACCCCACGTATCAACTGCTACATGTCCTCACCCCCACAGTACCTGCTACTGTGTCACCCCACGGTACCTGTACTGTGTAACCCACAGTACCTGCTCTGTGTCAACCCCACAGTCCTGCTACTGTGTCACCACACGTTACCTGCTACTGTGTCACCCCTCATGTACCTGCTACTGTGTCACCCCACCAGTACCTGCTACTGGTGTCACCCCCACTCTGTACCTGCTACTGTATATATTTATGTCACCCACAGTACCTGCTTACTGTGCACCCCACAGTACCGGCTCCTGGTTCACCCCACAGTACCTGTACTGTGTCAACACACAGTTACCTGCTACTGTCTCACCCCCACAGTACCTGCTACTGTCTCACCCCACTGTACCTGCTACTGTGTCACCACACAGTACCTGCTATCTGTGTCACCCCACAAGTACCTGCTCCTGTGTCACCCACAGGACCTGCTACGTGTGCACCCACATACCGCTACTGTGTCACCCCACATACCTGCTACTGTGTCACCCCACAGTACCTGCTACTGTGTCACCCCACAGTACTGCTACAGTGTCACCCCCACAAGTTCCTGCTACTGTGCACCCCACAGTACATGCTACTGTGCTCACCCCACAGCTACTGCTACTGTGTTCACCCCCACAGTACCTGCTTACTGTTCTCACCCCACAGTACATGCTACTGTCTCACCCCAAGTACCTGCTTACTGTGTCACCCCACAGTACCTGCTACTGTATGTCACCCCACAGTACCTGCTACTGTGTCACCCACAGATTACCTGCTACTGTGTCACCCCACAGTACCTGTCTACTGTGCAACCCACAGTACGTGCTACTTGTTGTCACCCCACAGTACCTGCTACTGGTCACCCCACAGTACTGTTACTGTGTCACCCTCACAGTACGTTGGTACTGTGTCTCCCCGCAGTACTGCTACTGTGTCACCCCACAGTACCTGCTACTGTGTCACCCCAACAGTACCTGTACTGTGTGTCACCAAACCAGTACCTGCTACTGTTGTCACCCCACAGTACCTGCTACGCTGTGTAGATATCCCTCAGTACCTGCTACTGTGTCACCCACAGTACATGCAACTGTGTCACCCCACAATACGTGCTACTGTGTCACCCACAGTACCTAGCTACTGCGTCCACCCCACATACCTGCTACTGTTGTCACCCCACAGTACCTGCTACTGTGTCACTCCACACAGATACCTGTACTGTGTCACCCCACAGTACCTGCTAACTGTGTCACCCCACAGTACTCGCTTAGCTGTGTCACCCACAGTTACCTGCTACTGGTCTCACCAACAGTACACACGCGCACGCTACTCGTGTCCCCCCACAGTACCTGTACTCTGTCACCCACAGTATGTACTGTGTCACCCACAGACCTTGCTACTGTGGAACCACCACAGTACCTGCTACTCTCACCCCACAGTACCTGCCTAATGTGTCACCCTCAGAAAAATACCTGCTACGTGTCACCCCACAGTACCCTGCTACTGAATCTCCAAACAAAGTATCCTGCTAATGTGTCACCCCACAGTTCCTGTACTGTGTCACCCACAGTACCTGCTTACTGTGTCACCACACAGTTACGTGCTACTGTCTCACCCCACAGTACCTGCTTCTGTGTCACGCCACGTACCTGCTACTGTGTCACCCCACAGTACCTGCTTACTGTGTCACACACTAGTACCTGCTACTGTTGACACCCCACAGTACCTGCTACTGTGTCACCACACAGTACCTGCTACTGTGTCACACCACAGTACCTGCTACTGTGTCACCACACAGTACCTGCTACTGTGTCACCCCACAGTACCTGCTACTGTGTCACACAGTACCTGCTACTGTGTACCACACAGTACTTGCTACTGTGTCAGCCCCACAGTACCTGATACTTGGTGTCACCCACACAGTACCTGCTTACTGTGTCACACCACAGTACCTGCTACTGTGTCACCAACTGTACTGCTACTGTGTCACCCCACAGTACCTGCTAATGTGTCACACATACCTGCTATGACTGTGTCACCACACAGTACTGCTACTGTGTCACCACCACTAGTACCTCTACTGTGTCACCCACAGTACCTGCCTACTGGGTGGCCACCCCTACAGTACCTGCTACTGTGTCACCCACAGTCCTTGCTACTGTGTCACCCCACCAAACCCCCCCCCCAAAAAACACAAAACCCCCCCCCCCCCCCCCCCCCCCCCCCCCCCCCCCCCCCCCAACCCCACTACCTGCTACTGTGTCACCCCACGTACCTGCTACTGTGTTACACAAGTCAGTACTGGCTACTGTGTCACCACCACAGTACATGCTACTGTGTCACCACACAGTACTGCTACTGTGTCACCCACAGTACGACTACTGTGTCACTTTCACAGTACTTGCTACTGTGTCACCCACCAGTAACTGCTGCTGTGTCACCACAGTACCTGCTTCTGTGTCTCCACTCAGTACTGCTTCTGTGCTCACACCACAGTACTTTATACTGTGTCAACACACAGTACCTGCTACTGTGTCACCACACTGTACCTGCTACTGTGTCACCACACAGTACCTGCATACTGTGTCACCATACAGATCCTGCCTACTGTGTCACCACACAGTACCTGCTACTGTGTCACAACACTGTAGCGGTACTGTAGTCACACACACAGGTAGCAGGTACTGTGTCCAACAAACAGTAGCAGGTACTGGTCCACCACACGTAGCAGGTACTGTGTACCACACAGTCCTGCTACTGTGTCACCACACAGTAGACTGCTGCTCTACCTCAAACGTCACTCATATGTTCTCTTTCATCTTAATGAATTCCATCTGTATGTGTGTGTTTAGTGTTGTGTTGTGTGTGGTGTGTGTGTGTGTGTGTGTGTGTGTGTGGTGTGTGTGTGTGGTGTGTGTGTGATGGTGTGTGTGTGTGTGTGTGTGTGTGGTGGTTGTGGTGTGTGTGTCGTGTGCTGTGTGAGTGGTGTGTGTGTGGTGTGTTGTGTGTTGTGTGTGTGTGTGTGTGCTGTGGTTGTGTGTGTGGGTGGTGTTGTGTAGTGGTGTGTGTGTTGTGTGTGTGTGTGTGTGTTTGTGTGTGTGTGTGTGTGTGTATGTGTGTGTGTGTGTGTGCGTGTGGTGTGTGTGTGTGTGGTGTGTGTGTGTGTGTGTGTGTGTGTGTTGTGGTGTGGTGGGTGTGTGTGTGTGTGTGTGTGTGGTGTGTGTGTTGGTGTGTGTGTGTGTGTGTGTGTGTGTGTGTTAGTGGTGTGTGGGGTGTGTGGTGTGTGTGGTTGTGTGTAGTGGGTAGTGTGTGTGTGTGTTGTGGTGTGTGTGTGTGGGGGGTGTCGTGTGGTGTGTGTGTGTGTGTGTTGTGTGTGTTGTGTGTGTGGTGTGTGGTTGGTGTGTGTGTGTGTGTGTGTGGTGTGTGTGTGAGTGTGTGTGTGTGTTTGTGTGTGTGTGTGTGTGTGTGGTGTTGTGTGTGTGTGTGTGAGTGTGTGTGTGTGTGTGAGTGTGGTGTGTGTGTGTGTAGTGTGTGTGTGTGTGTGGGTGTGTGATGTGTGTGTGTGTGTGGTGTGTGTGAGTGTGGTGTGTGTGTGTTGTGTGGTGTGTGTGTGGTGTGTGTGTGTGTGTGTGGTGTGTGTGTGTGTGTGTGTTTGTGTTTTTGTGTGTGTGTTGTGTGTGTGTGTGGTGTGTGTGTGTGTGATGTGTGTGTGTGTGTGTGTGAGGTGTGTGTGTGTGTTGTGTGTGTGTTGTGGTGTGTGTGTGACTGTGTGTGTATGTGTGTGGCGTTTGTGTTGTGTGTGTGTGCAAATTGTGTTTGTGGGTGTGTGTGGGTGTGTGTGATTTGTGTTTGTGTGTGGTTGTGTGTGTGTGTGTTGTGTGTGTGAGTGTGTGTGTGTTGGTGTGTGTGTGTTGTGTGTGTGTGTGTGTGTGTGTGTGAAACATATTAGTTTAATTAATTATTCTCTTGTAAATGATATTTTTCTTCTATAACAGCTCGGAGTGGGTCTGTTTTCATAATCGTTTCGTTTTTATTATCGTTTTTTATTTTTTTTTTAGTCAAGCATATTGTATTCACTGTGAAAAGCTTAACTTCCCATAGGGGTCACACAGCGAACTGGAAGGAGTTGAGTTAAGGAAAATGGATTCTAAGGAGGAGGGAATCTCCAGTTCCTTGGATGAGGAGCTCTTCACAACATGAAGGACATCCTTTCGTAATGGGCCCGTCTCAGAAATTGCTATTTTTGTACCTTGACTTCGGATCTTTCACCATTTACATTTCTAACGCCTTTAAATTTCATAAAAACAAATCTCGAGATAATAATTTATATTTTTATTTGGTTTCTATTAGACAAAGAAAACATGGTAATCCCTCTATCAATTATGTAATCGAAAGCAGAAAGAAGCTGTTAAATGTTATGCACTCTGGACACATCTACAGGTCCTGACTTCTTATTCATGACTCTCGTAAGATTACATATTAATCTTACTCACTTTTACTTAGACATATGTTCTTAACTTTTGCTTTCTGTGTATTTCTTAACAGTTCTTAGTTGTGTTATATTAACTTTCAGTTTTAGGAGACATGATATGTGATGTTGATCCCCAGAACATCATTTAGTAGAGACTGTTTGAGTGTCAGATATTTAACCAAAATATTCGAGCAATTATCTCGAATTCAGATGTTTTTATTAAACCACAACCCGTTTTTCCTCAACGTACTCTAAATCGATTCCCTTATATAATGATTTCCCAGCAAAAAAATGACTGGTCTCTCAGCATTGAGATTGATTCCCAAACATTGATAATGATATATAACATTGATGACTGTTTCCCTCATTGATGACTGATTCTACCAAACCTGTTTCATATCATTGATGACTGACTGTACCCCCCCCCCCCCCCCCCCCCCCCCGATGACTGGACTTCTGTCACGTCATGTATCTCGGCAGTGATGTCATGACCACAGCATTTAACGCCGCCGATAAGGAATAGTGACTGAGTCAAGTCACGAACAGCTCTCTAATCAGGTATTCGGCTGAACTAGCGTTTTAGCAGATGGGAGATAAGCTGAAGGTTACCAGAAGACGATTTAGGGGGCTCACAACCCCAGCAGCCAGGTTGCTAGGGTTAACCGCATGCATTCTAAACGTGGACAACACTGCCAGGCTGGTCAGCAACTGACCTCGAGAAAAACTGTAAAGGTCTCTCTCGAAGGAAGAGTTTTGAAGAGTCTAGGTAACCTTACACTCAGTGAATTATCTTTCAGTGTGCTCGGTGCATCCTTTCTCACCACTGGAATATTTCTTTTACACAAGTCAATTTTACAGTCTAAGAGCTGTTATCCTTCCACAGCTGAAAGCTCCAGCTCTAAGGTATACTAACACCCCCAGGATGCTACCCACAACAGTCGACTAACACCCAGGTACCTACCTGCACCGCCTGCCAGACCTCTTATAGGAAGTGATTTCGGTGTGAAGCAAGTAAGTGCCACACTGCTTTAGCATTTACAACAAACAACAATAATCAACAAAAGACAAGAACAAACATCAAAAAAGCAAACCAAAAAAAAAAAAAAACAGGAATTTTGGCCAAAGTCAAAATTATCTTATACTTTGTCAATTATTTAAAAAAAAATAACGAAACTCTTATACTAATGACATTTTTTTAGGAGCGTCAACAATAGCATTCGTAAGTTAACAAATTAAACAATATTATTTTCAAATTATTATTGTGAAATTATATTATTAATGAAGAAACGCTAAACCCTCGAGGGTTATACAGTGCCTGGGAAATGAGAGGAGTGGAATATGATAGGGTTTGATCCAAGGTATCGAAGAGCATCACTAATCCTTTCCTATATTAAGAGCTCATCACCAGTGTAAACAAATTACCTTCTAAGAGGACACGTGTAAGCTAAAACACATGGTTTTCTAGAGTTGCTGCCTTTGTCACAACCACGTTAACTGTTCTTATATAACGGTATTGGGGGCACACGTGTTTACACACGGTTTTTATGCATGTTACACATGCCATGTGTAGACTTTAGTATTGTCCATACCACACGTATGACACACGCGCTCACAACGATGATACACCTATATGTCCAAGAGGTTTGAATCCACACGGTGTTACAGTGTAACATACGTGGTTTGCAGGACAGTGCTTTAACACACGGTGTTATACTGGTGTTATACACCAGGTGCAACACAGTTTGACGGTTTTTTTACAACACGGGTGTTGCAACCACACTATGTGTGGGGTCAATGTTTACACAGAGACTGCAACACCAGTGTGTGAGGTCAGTAATACAGTGATTGAACACACCAGTGTGGAGTCAGTGTTACACAGTGTTGTTGTACACACCAGTGGGGGTCCTGTTTACACACATGTGTTACACACACCAGTGTGGAGGGCATGTTCACACATGGTGTTTGCCACTCCAGAGTGTTGAGGTCAGTGTTACATGGACACTCCTGAAGGGTATATACATTAAATCCTTACACTCTGAAGGCTGATGAGTTTGGCTTTATGGGTAAAAGTGATCAGTGGCAACTGTGTGACTCTGTCACGTTAGATGGATGAATTTTCCTCTAGCTAGGGGAGAACCTACATCTACAGGCCGAATATGGAAAATTTTACAGAAGCCTATCACGGCAATTGAAAATGACAGGACATTGCCTCTAGCAATAATATTAAATATCTACAAGTATGCAGAGATATCAGACCTAAATGACATCAATGATATACTACAATATATAAAGCCCCTCGTTATGCAGGCGCATTTTAGAGCAAAATACATCAATTTTTCCCAAAGAGATGCCGGACTACATCCAGTCGACTAACACCCAGGTCACCCGTATTTAACTGATCAGGGAACAGGCACACGCAAGTGTCTTAAGGAAATACGTCCTAATGTCTCCTCCACCCTTACATAGGTACCGCAACACCGCAATGAGTCTAGCGCTCTGAGTCGAGTTAGCAACTGAGTCTTATTTTTCATCCTCATGGACATCCAAGATTCATAAAACATATCCGCCCCCCTGGGGGCCCTGGCTGAGGGAGGTCAATGTCAGAATTCCTATGAGTTCCAACTTTAATGCAGATAAAATGCTCGTCCTCTATATAGCGAAAATCGATCCCGTTAATTATAAATCCTTTCCACAGTTGTCAAGTCCGAAATTAGGCCTTCTTCATTCATCCAGTCTACACACAACTTTTCTCAGAAACTCTCTTCTGTACTCCGTACTTCCCCATTCTATTACATCTACAGCAGTCCTCTTATTGGGCCTCATAAATGCGACAGAAGTTGGAATTTCGTTAAGTATTATTCTTCGTTCAGACCACCCCTATTCCCGTTCACTCATGGAGCGCACTGCCGTGAAAACAATTTCACATGGATAACAGAAGCGACATAAACTTTAAATCTGAAATAAGAGCCAATTTGCGCGACTCAGATCTTTTGTGTAAATTGGTAGTACGAAATGAATTAACTCACGAAGGCTACTGCAAGATCCTTTTATAATACCAGGAAAATCGTTTAACACACACTGAGGGCTATAAAAACTAGAACGCTTAAATAAACTAGGCCTTAAGCCCTTTCACCGAAGAGAGGAACGCTACAATAGCAGCGACAAACACAGTTAACCTCCAACTTTAGGCATAATCCGTATATTTAATTATGACAAGAGCCAACAACAAATAATCTTCAGTTTTTTTTAAAAGTAAACAGTTGAATGCTCCATTGCTAGTGAAAACAATATTTGGCCGGCAATGTGGAGAAAAATTCCATGTTGAGAGTTATAATTAAAACTCTAAGCATTCATTAGAGTTATTAATTATACCTTAAGCGTTCATAAGGAAGAAGTAAAACAAGGACTGCACACAGTCAGACCAGGTCATACAGAGTGATTTGACCACTGTAATATGGACATCGGGCAAAACGATTAATTTCTAAACCATAAACAGAACAAACTTAGAGCAAGAACATTAAAGTTGTGAGAAAGTGGCCACCAGACAACCCATTTGGGTTCCATTATGATTGCATTATAAAAGGTTGTGGGCGACTGGCCAATAAGCTGACAACTGTCACCTTTGTTTACACAACCATGAGCATGTCCTTGTAATGTACATAGACTCACCTATTTGTGGTTGCATGGGTCGATTCAAGCTCCTGTCCTCCGCCTCTTCACTGCATGGCTACTAGGTCCTCTCATCTTCCTGCTCCCAAGGAGCTTTATCAAACCTCGTCTTAAAACTATGTATGGTTCCCGGCCTCGAACTAAGTCAACTTTCCTGACAAACTCTTTGACGAAGTGACACTCTCCTAACATCCCTTTGATTCATCTGAAGTCCTTCACTTCCAATTGTGACCCCATTGTTTCTGTGCCCCATTCTCTGGAACATCCTGTCTTTGTCCACTTTTGTCTATTCTGCGCGAGCGTGTGCCGTGGTGTGTGTGTGTAATCACCTAATTGTAGTTGACCTGGGTCGAGACTGAAACCTATCTCTGTCCTTCTCTCTTCCTGCTTCCTTAGCTTTAACATACACCTCGTCTAAAGCATGTATGGTACCTGCCACCACTACATCATCGCTCGCCAACAGTTCCACTTCCTGACCACTCTGTAACTGAAGACTGCTTCCTAACATCCCTGTGACTCTCTGAGTCATCTGCTTCCAAGAGTGACCCCTTGTTTCTGTGACCCTTCCTCTGAACATCTTGTCTTTGTCCACCTTGTCTATTTCCACCAGTAATTTTGTATGTCGTTATCATGTATCCCCAATCCCTACCTGTCCTCCAGTGTAGTCAGCGATTTCCCTCAACCTTTCTTCATAGGACCATTCCCCTTAGCTCTGAACTAACCTTGTCCGCCAAACCTTTGCACTTTCTCCAATTTCTTACGTGCTTGACCCGGTGTGGGTTCCAAACTGATGCTGCATACTCCAGTTATGAGCCGAACGTACACTGTGTACAGTGTCTTGAAAAGATTCCTTACTTAGGTATCGGAATGGTCTAATCTCATGTTTGTCGGCGCTCCAATAAGCTGTAAACAGTTATCTGGCTGATATGTGCTTCCGGAGACGTTGTTCTAGTGTTAAAATCTCCCAAGATCTTTCTCCTTGAGCGAGAGTTTGCAGACGTTTGGCCACCTAGCCTTTACTCCCTCTGCGGTCTTCTTGGCTCTTCTCCAATCTCATGAATTTGCATTTGGCAGGGTTGAATTTCGAGAAGCCAGTTGCTGGACCACGTGTCCGCCTCTCCAGGTCTCTTTGAAGTTCTGCCTGCTCCTCACTGATTTAATTTAGTCTCATTAACTTCACATCATCTGCGATATAGGGACAACGCTGGAGTCTACCCTTCATCACTTAAACCAATAATACGCAATGGCATAGACCGACCCCAGTGGGACCCCGCTCGTCACAGGTGCCCACTGGGATACCTCATCACTCACCATGTCTCGTTGTTGCCTCCCTGTCAGGTATTCTCTGATCCATTGAAGTCCCCTTCCCGTTATATGCGCCTGATCCTCTAGTTTCTGCAACTAATCCTTGTGAGGAACTGTGTCGAAGGCCTCCTTGTATCCAAAGAAGATGCAATCAACGCCCACCCGTCTGTCTCGTCTCTTCTGTACTTTTACTTAAAACAGTGTGTGTGTGTGTGTGTGTGTGGTGTGTGTGTGTGTGTGTGTGTGTGTGTGTGTGTGTGTGTGTGTGTGTGTGTGTGTGTGTGTGTGTGTGTGTAAGCACATGGATAACATTTCAAAAATATCTGCTGCTATTGGAAATTTTCCTCAATTACACCGACACCGAAAAATGCCGTACCGATTTTCTGATACACCCGAAGTTAATACCTAAAACAGGAGGTTGCCAGAGGTTGTTCAGTGACAGCCAACACAGGTGTACAGACGTTGTCCGTCAGTGGACAGCCAACAACGAGGTGTTACCAGAGGTTGTCGCATGTCAGTGACAGCCAATACAGGAGTACCAGAGTTGCTTCAGTGACAGCCAGCACAGGTTACAGAGGTTAGCTCAGTGCAGCCAACACAGGTGTACCAAAGGTTGCTCAGTGACCAGCCAACACAGGTGTACCAAAGTTTGCCTCATTGACAGCCCACACAGGTGCTCCAGAGGTTTGTTCAGTAACAGCCACCAAGGTGTGCATAGGTTTGTGCCAGTCAGGTGACAGCCAACACATGGTACACCAATTTTGTCCGGTCATGACAGCTAACCACAGGTATACCAGAGGCTGTCCAGTCAATGAACAGCCAACACAGGTTTGGCTGTCAAAGACTGATATTCTGCTCTAATATTCTTCACCGCCACAAACAATTGCCTTAAAATAGAGCAGAATATTATTACGAAGATCCGTGTTACAACGAATTGCATTTTTTACTTGCGAAATGAGAACAATTCTTTTCCATAAGGTTCAGTTTTTATTTTAAACATTGTGTCCTCATACTGCTGATCAAGACTGGTTGTTAGGGCATGTAATTCCTTGTGCCGTAGTCCTGAAGACCCCTAGCTGAGCTTCTTAAAAAACTGGCGCACAATGTCTATTTTTCTCGATTTTCCCATATACATATTGTCTGGCTTGGCCTGAAGGGTGTTTGGAGGGGGTCACGCTCCGCAATCGGTCCCATTATCAGGCCTCGACAGTCTATCACGTTTTTGTAAATTTAATTCATTTCATTCACTCTCTCTAATACTCCTTTTAATACCCATCTTGAAAATGCCGTAGAACTGTTTGTGTGTGTGTGGTGTGTGTGTGGTGTGTGTGTGTGTGTTTGTGTGTGTGTGTGTGTGTGGGTGTGTGTGTGTGTGTGTGTTTATATGTCAGAAAAACTGATAAGTAATAGTGACCATCAGGCCACAGGTTACGGTGGAGGAGGACAGAAGCGAGATGTAGCCCCGTGTGTCACCCGCTGATCTCAACCACTCATTTATCCAGTAATTAATCCCAAGAACATTGTCATAAATATTGAATAGATGGCGCAATGTGAAACATGTCTGCTCCTTGACTGTATGAAACAGTGAATAACAGTCAATACTAACGAGTCCGTGACAGCATTAATAGTGGACATAGACAGTTGTGTATAGTCAATTTTAACAAGGAAACGTTTTTAATTACCCTCCAAAGGTTTCAAATCCCTCGGGAAGGGGATGTCGAATAAAAATATTCTACACCATATTCAATAAATGGCATGAATTAACAGAGATAGAACCGGATATAAAAATCTTTGCACTACAAATACCTCTATAAAGTGCACGTACAGTTGCACGAGGGCACAGCTTAAGTACACTGCTAGTAGCATGTACATAACTTCTGTGAATTACCGTACTTAGCCTCCTATCTTCAAGACGATTAATAAAGGAGGAACTGCCAGTGTGAAACCAAAATAAATCCAGGTAAACTTCAGCTAGCCAGTAATACCTTGTTCGTGCAGAAGCCGCGCTGTAGTCAGACATCCCTATGTAACTGGAGAAATTATGAGTGAGGTATTTTTTGTGTGTGGGGAAAACAAAGTGGGTATGGAAAAACTTTCCAATGGGAATCTGAAAGTTCAGTCATTGAAGACCGTGGGTGTCTGAGGTCAGACTAAAGACAGATTGCCGTAGAACACCTTGACTTAGATGGACTAAATAGCATTGGTTTAGATGAGGAGGTTTAGACAGGACAAACGTTGGTCTGTTAAGTGGCTTGAAGAACTATCAGTTCCTGTTAACACATAGTGAGTACTTTGTAAATTCTTAACGTCTTAATGTATAACCATTCCTCCCAATAAGTTTAACATTACTCTTTAAAATTTTAATTTTCTTATCAATATTGCAAATACTACATTGAACTGATTAGCATATTTGGATAAACAAAAATAAGCTCAATCATTTTTAAGGATATATTAGTTATATAAAGCGTACCATTTCAAAAAAAAAAAAAAATAGACACATAATTGAAATTTTATATTTATTAGCGAGTGCTGTATGAGATAGAGATAATTTTTGTGTGGGTATCACAAATTCTTTGTTTGAAAATAATTAAATAATATAAATCGTTTAATGTACACTGGTTCCAGAATGCATATTTACGATCTGCAACACGTTTTTTGTTTTCCACACTTTAAAAGCATGTTGGGAATCAAATTTAATGACTGGACCTGGGAGAGCATTAACGCTTTGGCCTACACTTTACTTATTATTTCTCCGTGTAGTCAATGCTCCATTAGGTTTTCAGTTGGACAAGATTATGCCCTCTAACACACACTGAGCTTGTTATCATTAAATAACGGTCTAAGGCATTGGAAAAGGATCATTCGGGATTGAAACACTTGTAAATGAAATGTTTTAAAAAACACAATGTTATCCCAAATTAAGGAAGGTGTCAGTGGTTGAATTCATATATATTCCCTATATCCCTGACTCAAGAGATGGAGATTATTTCCAGACGGAAATGAATTGGTGTGGATTTAACAGTTTGGCCTCCCTCAAGGGTTCCGGTAGCGGCTGCGAAGATGTCAACATCAGGCACCGTGGATCAAAGCGTACTGGAAGTTTAACAACGACTGAGCTACACTGTGGATCAACTAACGGAAGCTAAACAAGACTGGGCTGGTACGGTGGATCAATTACTGTGAAGTTAACGACTGAGCTGCAACATGCGACTACAAACACTTTTCACTTACTCACAGTTTGTCTTTTTATCTTGATAGTCATATCTGAGGTGACGGACAAGCATTGTTTAAAGATTTCATCAAGACGTTGCAGTAATGGAAGACACGCTACAAAGTAATGTACTCCTGCAATGTGTTGCAATGTCTGGTTGAATGTTGCAAACGGATCAAGTCCAAGATCTTCAGACGACAGTCAGTCAAAATATATTTTTAGCTAGTTTGTTTACCAGATACTATGACATTCTTCGCTACTTGTTAGCGTTGTAAATATTGATATTGCTTATTTCACACTCATTAAATATGGAATTCTTGCATGAACATGAAAATAAAGCCAGAAATTTACCCAATAAACTACATTTGTCGAAGAAATGTGAGTATATTCTCTGCACAATATTGTCAATTCTTAATCAACATAAATTGATTTAGTGAATAGCGATATCTTAGGATTCAAGTATATATTTAGATCTGAAATCTGGTATTCCCATCATTTAATCGTTGTTCTCTATCGAGAAATAAGTTTGGTAATAATTTCATTTCAGTCTTTATAACACTAATCAGAATATTGTAAAAAAAACTGAATGGATAAGTCTTTGAGTGAATCCTTATTTACAACTGTTAATAGTGCAGTGAATCCTGTGTTTGGGAAACAACTGAGTAATAAATATTGGAGGAAAATCCCTTGTTCATAAATAGATTAAGATATCGGATTGATTCTTTGTTTACAACTGAGTAACAACTCGGTGAGTGAATCCCTCAGTTTTAAGTCGGTAATACAGCGTGGAGTGAGCACACCATACCGCAGCAAAGTTGTTTTAGGTACACTTACCTGTTAGACAGCAGCAGGGAGGATATTTAATTCTGGCCGCAAATACTTAATATGCTCTAGGTACCAATATGACCGGGTCAACCACATACTACAGGCACCACATGCACATCAGGCTTCAATATGTCCCAAGGTATCAAGAAGCCCAAGCACCAACATTCCCCAGGCACTAATGTGCCTCAAGCCAGAAATAAATATAGCTCAGTGACACCTGGAGATGATGATGATAATGATAATAAAATATAATAATAATTAATAATAATAATAAATAGGAAGCTCTTACTTAGTAAGGGTCTAGACAAGGTAATCAGGTGAGTCCTAGAGGGTTGCGCAGCTCCAGTCTTTGAATCAAAAAGCCCCTCGCTAGCACGAAGGTGTTTTATGATTACCAAGCTCCAGAACCCTTGGTCTTTAAAACTAGTTCACAATGCAGGTTGCAGTTTACAATTTGGCTACTACCCAATTTACATTTGTTACAACAATTTTATATTTCCATGAAATATACAGCGTGGTACATGTCTCTCAGTGTATGTAAATGAGAGTTTACCTTAATCTCAATTTTAGGAAAAGTGTTCATGATTGGAGGTGACATGTAACATGTAACCACAGACCAGTATGGGGCCAGTGTGATTTGCTTGCATTGTTGTTATTTACCGATTTCGTGAGTCAGCCAGCATGTATTAAATGATCCATCTTATAGAGCTTATAGGTTTCAAACCCAATTCAACAACTAATCAAGCTTGCTACTTATGATTAACTTACTGTCGAACATGCATGTTAAAAATCACTATCCTACGAAACGTCTATTAGCACTAGAAACTAATATCGGTGCATCTTACCGATAATTTACACAACATGATACAACATTTGGAAATCTTTATCCAGAAAAAAAATAAAGAATTCCCAAATGACTTGCCCTAGTGATGTAAATTCTCACTTACTGGTTTTGTAAATCATACACACAACATCTCACCCTGGACATCGGTTGGCCCCGAGCCTCGAGTCATGCAGTTGCCCATGATCTCAAGGGAGGTGCGAATTATTTAGGAGTGATAAAAAGGGAAAATTGAAAAAATATGGGAAAAAAAAAAGTCTTCTTTCTGACATAATTCTGACTACCATTGCTGATGTATTAGCTTGTTTCTATCATAATTTCTAAATTATGTTTTTCCAAAGAATGTAATTTTTTTTGTTCTTCCTGGTGGCAATTTGTTTGTTTTTTTTTCTCTCCAAATATTACATTTTTGATTATTGTTAGCATTCTAATTACACTACATATGAAACGTTCTCTGAGAAACTCCATCAATATTCAGGGAATGATGATAATAGTCTCATCGCCTGTTGTTGTCAACATGGTGTGGATGCGAGTAACATACTGAAATGTTGCTGGCAATGACCGTAGAGTTTTTACAGAAAACGTAATATATGTATAACTCAGGAATAAGTTACTGACATTATTTTCGCACTTGGGCAAAAAGTATTTATAGGAGTGTCCATGATTTTTGCACACAGTTAATTGAGTAATGATGTTCTACTAGATGAAACGGGAAATTGTTCATATCTTTTACCGTTTCTTTTAATGTTTTTTTTTTTCTTAATAAAATTCAAACATTTTTTTATAATGCAATCTACCTGACATTTCGCTCAAAACGGCGTTTAAATGCCCAAGATTATCTAGCCCTACTTTCATTCTGAAGTCAACTAGAAACATTGTACATCTTACCATTTTGTAGAAAAGGGGAGATTTATGCCCTAGTAAATAGGGCACATTTATTTTTTTTCTATTTATCTTTTAAGGCAAAACGTGGTCTAGGCGCTTCAATTGCTTCTTAATATCACTATAAAAATTTAATTTGAAATTGGACCAAAAATATAAAAAATATTTCACGCTCAGGATTGTCCAACTCAAATCTACGACTTCAAGGTGATGGACGATCACATCGTCTTCAAATCGCAAACCGTTTCCTGCTACTTTCTGTACTCGACGAAGAAGCCTACTGTGTAGGCGAAACGTTTCGGGGATAAAGTTGCCTAACTGTTGCCTATGTGTCTTACCTACAACCTGTCGTATTGTATGCCAATTTGATATTCACACTGTCAGACACTGCAACACAATGGCAATCTGGTACAGAGAAAACACCTTGGACAAACTTTTTCAAAGTAAGAATATTTGATCTGAGAGAGAACGGGATCTTCTCAGTGGCTTGGCTGCATTCTAACTACTACTACTCTGCACCTCTCCTTCTGACAGTATTAAAGAGTCTCCGCACTTGTCGCGTTGATCTTCAGATAGGTTCCATACTAGGGATTGAACTTCTCCAGCTGTAAAGGGACTGACAACCCTCAAATCTACGACTTCAAGTGTATGGACTGATTACATCGTCTTCACATCTGTAACTGTTCCAGCCTACTTTCTGTACTCTCGACTGAACGAAGCCTACAGTGTATGCGAAACGTTTCGGAATAAAGTTGCCTATCTGTCTTAACCCTACCAACCTCCTCAAGGCTTGGGTTCACCATATGGTCCCTCCACATGCAGAAACCTCAAGAGCAAGGTGTTTGATGCTCTCTGATATCTAATCCTGGTCTGTGTAATACTTTGTTGTGGTTTACGCCCCACGTTAGTGTGGAATGGGAGCTGTGAGAACTGCATGAACAACATTTAATATCAGTTTTCATAATTTTTTTTTTTTCAAAAGAAAGAATTATAAACGTGTAATCAAAATAAATTATATCCATAATATCTAAAAACAAAATTTCTGTCCCCAGGAGGAACTGAGGATATGGTAGAGTGGAAAAGCAACATTGACATAAACCATACCACGGGCGGGGGATTGAACCCCGCGGTACAGAGAGTTTTCAAAAACTCCAGACCGTCGCGTTAGCCACATGGACCAGCAGCCACAATAAGATTCGTTCCAACTGAGGTATATTTTCTACACAAAAAGAAAGGTCCATAGTGTTATCTTAGGTTCATAATGTAATATAAGGTCCATAGTGTTTATCAACTTAGGGAGGAAGGCCCATAGTGTTACTAAGGTCCATATGGTTATTTTAGGACTCATAGTGTTTATCTATAAGGTCCATAGTGTCATCTTGGTCCATAGTATTTATCTTAGGACCATAGTGTTACTTGAATCAATCTTATCTTAGTGCCCAAAGTGTTATCATTAGGTACATAGTGGTAACATAGTGTCCCTAGGTGTTCATCTTTACGGGCCATAGTGTATAATCTTAGGTCCACATTGTCAATCTAAAGGACGAATTGGTCATCTTAGGTCCGTTAATGTTTATCTAAGGGTCAAAATGTGCATACATGGGTCCAATGTAATTATCTCTAAGTTTAATAGTGTTTATCCTAAGTTCATAGTGTTTTCCTAAGAGTCCTATAGTGTTATCTAGGTCCATAGTGTTGACTTAGGAGCCATGAGTATAACTTATGGTCCATAGTGTTATCTTATGTCCACAGAGGTTTTATCTAAGGTCAACATAGAGTCACCTTCTACTTGTCTTCTAAAAGACAAACTTGTCTTACATAGAGACAGAATTTTAAACAATAACTTACGCCAATGAAATTTAAAAGAATAAACATAGAAAAAATATACAAATGATTGTAAAACACTACTGAACTTCATGGAAAGTTGTAAGATTTACAACAATTTTCAAACACCACTTACACAATACCAACCACCACACCCCGTATATCTTATAATTCACACCAAACAACCAGAACAGAACTAAGAAACAAGAAAATCAATTAACAATCCATCAAAAACTGGGCGAGACAACCTTCCTAAAAGTAAGTAACACAAACATGAAGAACTGAGGAGTCCAGAATTGTGGGGACGATCTCCTGTGTTTCTCACTCACAACTCTCATCAACCAAGGTCTAATTGGACTTAAACTCTCCAAATAACTCTAAACAACTAACTCTCCTAACTCTTTAACTCTCAAGCCTCGTCACAAACTCCTTCACCAACTCTCTCACACAGCTCGCTCCAAAACACATCACTCTCATCCTTCTCATTTTATAGTTCCTTTTTGCCTTTTTTGCTTGTTTTTTTTTAGATGTAAACTAAGAAAGTTTATTAGTTTTTGACTGTTATTTAATCTGAAAGTCACGCGAGTATCATGTCCTACTTTCCTCCTGCTGAAAAAAAAAAACAGAAATAACCTGGAGTATATAAAAACAAGATGTTATGTGTGTGAGTTTGGTGACGATCTCCGACTATTTACGAGTTAGAAATTTACAGTATAAAATAGTTTTCCCTAACCGAATGATTATCCTTGCAGGAATAAATCAACAACAAATTGAAATAAGATAAAAAATCCATATCGAAGATAATTCACTCAAGCAGAATTACATAGATAGGATGGCTCATACAATAACTACAGATGCACGCGAGCGTGTGGCCGAACAGATGAGTGACAGCCTCATCTCGTAGAAAGACTGAAGTAAGGTAGCCTGAATGAAGGTTATAATAAAAACCTGCAGACTAAGTTTATCAATGGAGAATAAGTAAGTAAGTTTTTTTTTTATTTTTTTTTTCCAAGTTTAATCAGTGTGGTAATAATTTTAAAGGTATCAGTTTGAACCCAGATAAATTGAAATTAAATGAATCAATCCAAATAATAATACAAAAGAACTTTTAATATAATAAAAAATAAAAAAACACTTAAAATTTTTAAAAACATCAGAAAACAAAAACGCCCTCCCCTTCCCCAAAACCCCCCATCACCCACCCACCCGAACCCTCAGAACAACCACCAAGTCCTGAAACCCCACCAACCTAAAACCCCCCTACCACCACCATTACCCTCCACCACAACCTTTTACCGTCCTCTCAACCTCGACAACCCGCCGTCACACCCTTCCTTCGACGCCCCACCGGACACCGGCACCACCGCCACGCATCTCACCTTATGCGTTCCAACCACAATCAAAACAAAAACGATAAGTATTATTTATAACAAAAACATATCGGACTGAAGAAATACCAAAGTGTGGCAATGCAACATTACATGTATACTACAGCTAACAAATAAACATCTACAACACTAACAACACAAACAATAATTTTACCTTTTGCTTGACATTCACACATCAACAGAACATAACAAACATAACACAGTATCTTAGACAGAGTCGTACTGTCCAGTGTGCAAGAACCACCCACCATAAATCAAGTTTTATTATTTTCATCCCATAACGATTATAGTGAGTGTGTGTGTGATTTTGAGTGTTGTGTGTTTGTGTGTGTGTGTGTGTGTGTGTGTACTCACCTAGTTTGTAGCTCACCTAGTTTAGGTTGGCCGGGGTCGAGTCGAGCCACCTGTCCCCGCCTCATCACTGATCGCTTACTAGGTCACACTCCCTGAAGCCAGTGAGCCTATCATACCACTGAGCAATAAAGCTATGTATGGATTCTGCCTCCACTATACAATCGCTTCCCCACTATTCCACTTACTGACTAACACCTGTGGCTGAAGAAATACTTCCTAACATCCCCGTGATTCATCTGTTTCCTTTCACTTCCAACAGTGTCCCCTTGTTTACTGTGTCCAATCTCTGGAAATCCTGTCTTTGTCCACCTTGTACAATTCCTCTCAGTAATTTGTATGTCGTTATCATGTCCCCCCAATCTCTCACTGTCCTCCAGATGTCGTCAGGTTGAATTTTCCTTAACCCATCTCCACGTAGGACAAACCCTCTTAGCTCTGGTTACTAAGGTCTTGTTGCAAAACTTTGCACTTTCTCTAGTTTCTTCACGTGCTTGGCTAGGTGTGGGTTCCAAAAACTGGAGCCGCTATACCTCCAATATGGACCTAACGTACACGTGTACGGGTCCTGAATGATTCCTTATTAAGATGTCGTAAAGCTTTTTTCTGAGTTTGCTAGGCGCCCCCATATGCTGCAGCAGTTATTGGTTGATTTGCGCTTCAGGAGATGTGCCCCCCCTGGTGTTAAAAATAACTCACCCCAAATCTTTTTTTTTCCCTTGATGAGTTTGTAGTCTCTGACCCCCTAGACTGTTACTTCCGTCTGCGGCCTTCTTGCCTTCCCAAACTTCATGACCTTTGCACTTGGTGGGATTGAAACTCCAGGACCAATTGCTGGACCAGTCTGCAGCCTGTCCATATCCCTTTGTAGTTCTGCCTGGTCCAGTCGATCGAGTGAATCTTCTCATCAACTCACGTCATCACAAACATGGACACCTCAAGTCAATTCCTTCCGTCAAGTCGTTTCACAAATACCAGAAACAGCACTGAATCCTAGGACTGACCCCTGCGGGACCCCGCTGGTCACAGCGCCCACGATCTGACACCTCGCCACGTACCATGAATTCACGCTGGCTGTCTTCCCTGTGTTGTGTGTGTGTGGTGTGTGTGTCGGTGTGTGTGTGGTGTGTGTGTGTGTGTGTGTGTGTGTGTGTGTGTGTGTGTGTGTGTGTGTGTGAAGGGAAGTAAAACTGATAATAAAGACAAACTTGTTTAAAAATTGTTTTAAAATATTTTTTACCTAAAATTATATCTTGCATAAGATTAATTCATAATATTGTCCTTCTTACTGACCCACAAGTGTCTCAAACTAGTAACCTTTACCTGACCCACAATTGTCCTCAAACTAGTAACTTTAACCTGACCCACAAGTGTCTCAAACTGTAACTTAACCCTGACCCACATGAGGTCTCAAACTAGTAACTTTAACCCCTTACCCACAAGCGTCCTCAAACTAGCAACTTTAACCTGACCACAATGTCTAACTAGTAACTTTAACCTACCTGACCCACAATGTCTCCAACCTATAACTTTACCTGACCCAAAAGTGTCTCAAACTAGTAACATTTACCTGACCCACAAGTGTCTCAAACTAGTAACTTTTACCTGACCCACAAGTGTCTCAAACTATTAACTTTACCTGACCCACAAGTTTCTAAACTGAGTAACTTTACTACCCTCAAGTGTCTCAAACTAGTAACTTTACCTGACGGCCACCAGTGTCTAAAACTAGCAACTTTACCTGACCCACAAGTGGTCTAAAACTAGCAACTTTACCTGACCCACAAGTGTCTAAAACTATAACTTTACCTGACCCACAAGTGTCCTAAAACAAGGCAACTTTAACCTGACCCACAGTGTCCTAAAACTAGTAACATTTCACATTTCACACCTTTCCATAATGGATGCCGTAAAATACCGAAAACCAAACATATCCTTCCATCACCAATATTGAAAAATATAAAGTTCTGATTTACCCAACATTTTAGGTAGACAGGATTGTTTTTTTTTCACTTCCAAGTTTACAATTTTATTTTTAAAAAGACAAACATAATTTTAACACCGTGAGTTAGAGTGCATATATGTGACGGGTAACAAAATTGTTGTATCATACGTGTGTGTTGTGTGTGTGTGTGGTGGGTGTAATTTGTGATTACATAACATCTTAGCGTAAGAGGCAGTGAGTGTGTTTTATACATGTATGTGTGGTGTGTGTGTGTGTGTGTGTGTGTGTGTGTTGTGTGTGTGTGGTGTGTGTGTGTGTGTGCGTGTGTGTGTGTGTGTTGTGTTATTACCAATAAATCCTAGGCACATGTCGATTCACACTAGGCCTGTTGTATATGAGTACGTGTTGTGTGTGTGTGTGTGGGTGGTGTGTGTGTGTGTTGTGTGTGTTGTGTGAGTGTGTGTTGTGGTGTGTGTGTGTGTTGTGTGTTATTTACCATTTTATCCTAAAGGCACATGTCGATTAGACACTAGCCTGTATGAACCACAGCAATTAACGCCGCCGATAAGAGAATAGTGACTGAGTCAACAGTCACCGCACGACTCCTAATGTCAACCCTACACAGGTATTCGGCTGACCTAGCGTTTGAGCAGATCGGAGTTAGCTGAAGATTACCAGACAGCCGAGATTTAGGGGGCTCACAACCCCAGCATGACCAGGTTCTAACCAGCTGCCCAAAGGCTTCGGATCAACACCCAGGTTGCTAGGGTTAACCTCGCATGCATTCTAACGAGGACAAAACACTGCCAGGCTGGTCAGCAACTGACCTCGAGAAAAACTGTAAAGGTCTCTCTTGAAGGAAGAGTTTTGAAGAGTCTAGGTAACCTTACACTCAGTGAATTATCTTTCAGTGTGCTCGGTGCATCCTTTCTCACCACTGGAATATTTCTTTTACACAAGTCAATTTTACAGTCCAAGAGCTGTTATCCTTCCACAGCTCAAAGCTCCAGCTCTAAGGTATACTAACACCCCCCAGGATGCTTACCACACAAACAGTCGACTAAACACCCAGGTACCTACCTTCAACCGTCTGCCCAGACCTATACAGGAGTGATTTCGGTGTGAAGCAAGTAAGTGCCACACTGCTTAGGGCATTACAACAAACTAAACAACAATAATCAACATAGACATAAGAACAAACATCAAAAAAAAGCAAACAAAAAAACACAAAACAGGAATTTATGGCCAAAGTCAAAATAATCTATACTCTGTCAATTATTTAAAAAAAAAATAACGAAACTCCTCATACTAAATGACATTTTTTTTAGGTGCGTCTACAATAGCTTCGTAAGTTAACAATTAAACAAAATTTTCAAATTATTATTGTGAAATTTTATTAGTAATGAAGAAACGCTAAACCCTCGAGGTATAACAGTGCCTGGGAAAATGAGAGGAAGTTGGAATATGAGTAGGGTTTATCCAAGGTATTGAAGAGCATCACTAATCCTTTCCTATATTAAGGCTCGATCACCAGTGTAAACAAAATTACCTTCTAAGAGGACACGTGTAAGCTAAAACACATGGTTTTCTAGAGTTGCTGCCTTTGTCACAACCACGTTAACTGTTCTTATATAACGGTATTGGGGGCACACGTGTTTACACACGGTTTTTATGCATGTTACACATGCCATGTGTAGACTTTAGTATTGTCCATACCACACGTATGACACACGCGCTCACAACGATGATACACCTATATGTCCAAGAGGTTTGAATCCACACGGTGTTACAGTGTAACATACGTGGTTTGCAGGACAGTGCTTTAACACACGGTGTTATACTGGTGTTATACACCAGGTGCAACACAGTTTGACGGTTTTTTTACAACACGGGTGTTGCAACCACACTATGTGTGGGGTCAATGTTTACACAGAGACTGCAACACCAGTGTGTGAGGTCAGTAATACAGTGATTGAACACACCAGTGTGGAGTCAGTGTTACACAGTGTTGTTGTACACACCAGTGGGGGTCCTGTTTACACACATGTGTTACACACACCAGTGTGGAGGGCATGTTCACACATGGTGTTTGCCACTCCAGAGTGTTGAGGTCAGTGTTACATGGACACTCCTGAAGGGTATATACATTAAATCCTTACACTCTGAAGGCTGATGAGTTTGGCTTTATGGGTAAAAGTGATCAGTGGCAACTGTGTGACTCTGTCACGTTAGATGGATGAATTTTCCTCTAGCTAGGGGAGAACCTACATCTACAGGCCGAATATGGAAAATTTTACAGAAGCCTATCACGGCAATTGAAAATGACAGGACATTGCCTCTAGCAATAATATTAAATATCTACAAGTATGCAGAGATATCAGACCTAAATGACATCAATGATATACTACAATATATAAAGCCCCTCGTTATGCAGGCGCATTTTAGAGCAAAATACATCAATTTTTCCCAAAGAGATGCCGGACTACATCCAGTCGACTAACACCCAGGTCACCCGTATTTAACTGATCAGGGAACAGGCACACGCAAGTGTCTTAAGGAAATACGTCCTAATGTCTCCTCCACCCTTACATAGGTACCGCAACACCGCAATGAGTCTAGCGCTCTGAGTCGAGTTAGCAACTGAGTCTTATTTTTCATCCTCATGGACATCCAAGATTCATAAAACATATCCGCCCCCCTGGGGGCCCTGGCTGAGGGAGGTCAATGTCAGAATTCCTATGAGTTCCAACTTTAATGCAGATAAAATGCTCGTCCTCTATATAGCGAAAATCGATCCCGTTAATTATAAATCCTTTCCACAGTTGTCAAGTCCGAAATTAGGCCTTCTTCATTCATCCAGTCTACACACAACTTTTCTCAGAAACTCTCTTCTGTACTCCGTACTTCCCCATTCTATTACATCTACAGCAGTCCTCTTATTGGGCCTCATAAATGCGACAGAAGTTGGAATTTCGTTAAGTATTATTCTTCGTTCAGACCACCCCTATTCCCGTTCACTCATGGAGCGCACTGCCGTGAAAACAATTTCACATGGATAACAGAAGCGACATAAACTTTAAATCTGAAATAAGAGCCAATTTGCGCGACTCAGATCTTTTGTGTAAATTGGTAGTACGAAATGAATTAACTCACGAAGGCTACTGCAAGATCCTTTTATAATACCAGGAAAATCGTTTAACACACACTGAGGGCTATAAAAACTAGAACGCTTAAATAAACTAGGCCTTAAGCCCTTTCACCGAAGAGAGGAACGCTACAATAGCAGCGACAAACACAGTTAACCTCCAACTTTAGGCATAATCCGTATATTTAATTATGCCCAGGTTAACTCCCGGGAAACCCCGGACCCGGGGGGGGGCAAGGTTGGGGTGAGGGGGAAGTGGGGAAAGGGGGGCACCTGGCCTTCCACTGGGAAAACCCTGGAACCACGGACCCGGGGGGGGTGTGTCAAGGTTGGGGTGTGGGGGTAGTGGGAAGGGGGGGGGGACCGGCGTCACACAGGTGGGCTCCTAACCACGGGCCCGGGGGGTGTTGGGGTGTGGGGGGAATTGGGGAAGGGGGACCCGGGGCCCTTTGCACGGGGAACCCTGGGAAACCCCGGACCCGGGGGGTGCAAGGTTGGGGTGGGGGGAAGGGGGACACCTGGCGTCACACAGGGGGACTCCTGGAACCACGGACTCGGGGGGGGAATGCAAGGTTGGGGTTGGGGGAAGTGGGGAAGGGGAGCACCCGGGATTCGCACAGGGGAACTCCTGGAAACCACGGGCCCGGGGGGGTGAAGTTGGGGTGAGGGGGGAAATGGGAAAGGGGAGCACCCGGGCCTTCGCACTGGTGAACCCTGGAACCCCGGACCCGGGGAGGGTGGTGCAGGTTGGGGGGTTTTGGGTATGGGGAAGGGGGGGCACCTGGGGTCACACGGTGAACTCCTGGGAAACCAAAGGACCCGGGGGGTGCAAGGTTTGGGGGTTTGGGGGGTAGTGGGGGAAGGGGAGCACCCGGCGTCACAGAGGGGGACTCCTGGAACCACGGACCGGGGGGGGAGTGCCGTTGGGGTGTGGGGGGAAATGGGGGAAGGGGGGGCACCTGGCCTTCGCACAGTGAACTCCGGGAAACCCCGGACCCAGGGGGTGGTTGGGGGGGGGGGAAGTGGGGGGGGGGGAGACCTGGCCCTTCGCACAGGGGAACTCCTGGAACCCCGGACCCGGGGGGGTGCAAAGGTGGGGGTTTGGGGAGGGGGAAGGGGACACCGCGTCCCACAGGTGGCTCCTGGGAAACCCCGGCCCCGGGGGGGGGGAGTGCAACGATGGGGTGTGGGGAAGTGGGGGGGAAGGGGGGGGCACCTCCTTCGCACAGGGGGAAATCCCGGAACCACGGGCCCGGGGGGGTGTGTGCAAGGGTTGGGGGGTGGGGGGAAATGGGGAAGGGGAGCACCTGGCCTCGCACAGGGTTAATCCTGGGGAAACCCCGGGCCCGGGGGGGGTGCAAGTTGGGGTGTGGGGAATGGGGAAGGGGGGGCACCGGGTTTTGCACAGGGGAACCCTGGAACCACGGGGCCCGGGAGGGGTGCTAGGTTTGGGGGTGGGGAAGTGGGGGGGGGGAGCACCTGGGCCTTTGCACTGGGGACTCCGGGAACCCCGGACCCGGGGGGGTTGTGCAAGGTTGGGGGTGGGGGTAGTGGGAAGGGGACACCGGGGTCACACAGGGGACTCCTGGAACCACGGACCCAGGGGGTGGTTGGGGTGGGGGGAAATGGGGGGGGGGACACCCGGCCTTCGCACGGGAACTCCGGAACCACGGACCCGGGGGGGTGCAAGGGTTGGGGTGTGGGGAAGGGGGAAGGGGGAGCACCTGGCTTTTGCACAGGTGACTCCCGGAACCACGGACCCGGGGGGTGGTGCAAGGTTTTGGGGTGGGAGGGGGAAGGGGGAGCACCAGCGTCACACGGTGGACCCTGGAAAAACGGACCCGGGGGGGGGGAGTGCAAGTTTGGGGGGGGGGAAGTAGGGAAGGGGAAGCACCTGGGGCCCTTTGAAAAAGGTTTTAAACCCCGGAACCCCGGGCCAGGGGGGGATGGGGGGCAAGGGGGGGTGTGGGGGTATGGGAAGGGGGGGCCCTGGCCTTCACACAGGGGGACTCCTGGAACCACGGACCCGGGGGGGGTGCAAGGTTGGGGTGTGGGGGTTGTGGGGAAGGGGGAAGCACCGGCCTTCACAAAAAGGGGGACTCCAAAAAACA
>NC_069431.1:40726081-40748873 GCF_026875155.1 Cherax quadricarinatus
TAAAAAACTAAATTTTGGGCCAAACACGAGGGGTCTTTCAACCACACAACCTACCTTCCCCCCCTCACCACAACCACACACAAAAAGGGTAACACTCACACACTCACACACACACACACACACACACACACCACACACACACACACACCACCCCACACAAAACCATACATACATACACACACACATACACACACATACATACAACATAAACCCATACAAAAACACCACTCACCCACCCACACACATAATACACACACCACACCCACACACACACCACCACACACACACACACCACACATACCACCCCCACACAACACACCCCACACAACCACACACACACCACACACCACACACACACACCACACACACACACACACACCACACCCCACACACACACACCACACACACACACCACACACACACACACCACACACACACACACCACCACATACCCCACACACACACACCCCACACACACACACCACACACACACACCACACACACGCACCACAACACACACACCACACACACACACCACACACACACACACACCACACACACACACCACACACACACACGCACACACACACACACATACACACACGCACCCCCACACACCCTCCACACTTGACACAAACACTACCCCTCCTCCCCTAACCACCTCTCCCCCTCCTTAACCACCTCACCTTAGCCACCTACCCCTCCCCAAACCACCTAACCCCTCCCCAAACCGTCTAACCCCCAACTACCCTCTTTCCCCCCCAATAACCATCCTCCCCTCCCCCATACCATCCATCCCCTCTCTCCCCCAAACCATCTAACCCCTCCCCCAACTATCTCTACCCCTCCAATAACCATCCTCCCCCCCTCACCCACAACCATTCATCCCCTCTCCTAACCATCTTTCCCTCCCCCTAACCAGGATGAGATAAGGGCTCCAAGGACGAATCTGGGAGGGAGGAATGGGAGGTAGAGCTCATAAAAGGAGAAGACTGGGAAGGAGACTAGATGAGCTAGAAGGAGATGGAAGAGAGTTAGCACAGAATGCAGAGGTGGAAGCAACAGCCACAGCAGCAGAAATCAAGATAGAAGATTAGAAGAGGAGCTGAGACATTTGAAACAGCACAGAGACAAAGTATTACAGAAGTAGCATCGGCAATGGCTACATCAAGCACAGACAACAGGTCTGAAGGAAGCATGGAAACTAAACTGCATGCAGAGGTCCTGTCAAACCCACATGGGGCCAAAACAAAGACAGGAGCACACTAGGACAGAATGAGAGGTTGGAAGAAACATTGAAGAACTAGGACATGTGCAAGGACCTTACCAGATACTGTGGGGCCAGGAGCAGGTGAGCAGGAAGGATAAACCAAGAATCATAGGGGCCATAACTAGGGAAGGGACTGAAGGAAGGAACACTCCACGGGAAGGAACTAAAAAAACATCAGAGGATGCAATGGGAGTCACAGTATGGGAGTGGAAAGGGAAAGATCCGTGTTTGTCTATGGGCTAGACGAAGCTAAAGGGGAAACTTTTGATGAAAGAAAGCAGGAGGAGAAAAAAGCGATTGAAGATATCATGAAGGTGATAGGCGAGGGGACATGACCCAGGTGGCAAATTTTCGGAGAATTGAGTGGTTCACAAAGAAAAGGAATCGGCCTCTCAAAGTAATTTTCATGGCAGAATCATCCCGAACCATGATCCTGCAGGAGAAAGCACGGCCCTAAAGGCAAGCAGGGGTTTCCGGGAGTGTGAAACCCGATCGAGACAGAACACAGGACTCACCCCGCCAGGAGTTCAGAACCCCTTTCCCCCCTTGTTTTTTTTGCATCTTTAACCAAAATTCAAATCCCCTCCAGCCTCTAATTATTCAGGGGACTCTTTCTTTATGATTTTTTTTGGGTTCATAAAATGTGGGAGTTTTGACGTTTATGAAAAAGAGCCCGTAAAATGCCCCGGGAGCGGGGGATGAGAAAATACCGTCACAGTTGGTGGAAAAATGATCAACCAAATCTCAAAAGTCCCGGGTTTAAAAAAATTCATCGTATTAGAAGTCTTGGGGAGGGAAAAAAAAGCACACAGGGGAAATAGACTCACAAAAAACCACAATTCAATTCCCACCTTATCTTTTTTTTTGGCTGACATTTTTTCCTTTACTGTTTTATGGATTAATAACAATATAAACGAAAGGTCACGAAATGACTGCCATGAAAAACTGAAAGTTTGGGGTCTGTTTTGTCATATTCAAATACTTTTTTACTTTCTGATTAAATATTAATTTTAAATGAATAATGTAATAACCCCAAAATCCCAAACCCAAATAAAAGTTTTGTTTTTACAGGTGGTGGCATTTTAAATACAACTATGTTACAGAAAGCCTATTTGAAATTCATATTTAAACCCCCAAATGGCCGAAAAAAAACAGTGCGGCGGGGACTGCTTTTTCGGTGACTTTGGTACAGTGCGGGATGGGACAGTTTACTCGCGTGAAAAATGGTACAGTGCTGGCGGGGACGGCTGCTCAAAATGACAATTTACAGTGCTGGCTGGGACTGCGTTCGCGTGACATTGGTCCCGTGCGGATGGGACTGCTGCTCGCGTGACTTTGGGTACAGTGCTGGCTGGGACTGGGTTCGCATGACAATGATACAGTCCCTAGCGGGGGGCTGTTGCCTCGTTGACTTTGGGTACATGCTTGTTTGGGATTGCTGTTTGGGCGTGAATTGGTACAGGCTGGCTGGGATCGCTGTTCACGTGACAATGGTACAGTGCTGGCTGGGACGGGCTGTTTCGTATGAAGGGGTTAAAAAGTGCGGTGGGGGACTGCTGCTCTCGTGATATTGGTACAGTGCGGCGGGGACGGGGCTGCCGCATGACAAGGTACAGTGCAAGCGGGAAAACTCCCTGCTCGTGGTGACAATTGTATATTTGCGGGCGGGGACTGCTGTTCGCGGGGCCCAATGGTACAGTGCTAGCTTGGCCCTGTTTACTCGTGTGAAAATGGTACAGTGCTGGCTGGGACTGCTAACTCGCATTTCAATGGAAACAATGCTAGCTGAAACTGCTACCGGGGTGACAAGGGTACAGTGAAAATGGGACTGCTACTAGCAGGGAAAAATGGTACATGCGGGCTGGGACTGCTGTTGGGTTTTTTTAACTTTGGGGGTACAGTGCTGGCGGGGACTGCTGCTCGCGTGACAAGGGTTTACATTTGCGGGCGGGGACTGATCCGCACGACAGTGGTACAGTGCGGGGATTGCTTCCTCGTGAAAAAGGTACGGGTGCTGCCCTGGGAATGCTGCCCCGCATAAACAATGGTACGGGTGCTGGCTGGGACTGCTGCTCATATGAAAAATTGTACAGTGCTGGCGGGGACTGCTGTTCGCTTGAAAATTTGGGTACACGCAAAAGCGGGGGACTGCTGCCCCGTGTGAAAATTGGTGCGGGTTTCCTGGTTTGGGATTGCTAACTCGCATCTCAGTGGATATGCTACGGGCCGCAACTTTTGTGAAATGGAAACTTTGCAAGCGGGGAGCTCTACATGACAAGGGTAAAATTTGCAGCGGGGACTCCTAAAAACGTGTGACAAGGAAACAGTGCGGCTGGGACTGTACAAGCATAACAAGGTACATTCCTGGCGGGGGATTTCCCTATTTTCGTGTGACAATAAATACAGTACGGCGGGAACTGCTGCCCCGCATGACAATGGTACATTTCTGGCGGGGAAAACTGCTGCTCGTTTTAAAAAGGTACAGTGCGGGCTGGGATTGCTACTCGTGTGACAATGGTACAGGCGGCTGTGATTTGGCGCTCCCCCGGGACAAGGGACGTGCTGGCGGGGACTGTTTACTCGTGTGACAATGGTACATGCTGGTTTGGGGACGCTTTTTAGCATCCCAAGGGTAAAAGGGGCTGGCGGGGACTGCTACTCGTGTGACAATGGTAAGTGCGGGCTGGGACTGCTAAAAGCATGCCCAAGGGTTTAACGTGAAAGCGGGGGACGCATTTCCGATGAAAAGGGTAAAAGGCTGGCTGGGACTGCTATTAGCATAAAAAATGGTCCATTGCTGGCGGGACGCTATCGTGTGACAATGGTACAGTGCTGACGGGCCCTGCTCCCTCGCATAAACAATGGAAACAGTGCTGGTTTGGGACTGCTGCCGTTTTGACCATGGTACAGTGCTGGCTGGGACGGGCGGCTCGGGGTAAACAATGGTGGGAAAAAAACCTTCCCTGGGACCGCTACCGTTGACAAGGAAACAGTGCGGGTTTGGGACTGCTATTTAACAGGGACAATGGAAAACAGGGCTAGCTGGGACTGCTACCGAGTGCCCAAATGGTACGTGCCGCTGGACTGCTATTAGATACAAGGGTTACAGTCGGGCTGGGACTGTACTCGGGGGAAAATTTGGTACAGGGGCTGGCGGGGACTGCTGCTCTGTGACAAGGGGGTACAGTTTTTGGCTGGGATTGCTGGTCGCATGACAAGGAAACCGTGCAGGCGGGGAAAGGTTTGGCTTGCATGACAATGGTACAGTGCTGGCTGGGACTGCTGCTCGCATGACAATTGAAACATTCCCTGGCTGGGACTGCTGCTCCCCTGACAAGGGGACAGTGTTTTCGGGGACTGCTGTCGCAGACAAGGGTAAAGTGCGGGCCCGGGGATTTGCTGCTCCCATGACAAGGGTACATGCTGGCGGGGATGCTGCTCGCTGACAATGGATGTGTGGCGGGACTGCTGCTCGCATGAAAATGGAAACAGGGGGGCTGGGACTGCTGTTTCCGCATGACAAGGGTATAGGGGCTGGTTTGGGACTGCTGCTCGTGTGAAAACAGAGCCCATGTGGATTCTTCCAGTGACTCCTCAGGGAAGCCTAAATTTTTATAGCAGCTAAAAATTTTATAAAAATACGGAAATGTGAAAAAATAAATTAAACACGAAATTTCATGTGAGTGCAAGAATTAAATTTTATAAAAAAAATTTATTAAAAAATTTTTTTTGGGGGCTTTCTAATATAATTTTTCCTTTTCCAATAGATTAGTGAAAACATTAATACTTTTTTTTGGGGAAACACTAAACCGTACACTCTTCCTGGGTTTGGCTCTGCTACGATGTCGGGTGGAGTTTTTTTGGGGGTGCGTCTTGCTCGCTCAAAATGAAGCTCTTTTTGTATTTAAAACGAAATCGGTATGACACAATTGCAAACAAACCAAAACCAGGGGTGGGCTTAAAACCCGGGGGATCAGAAAAAGTCACAAAACCCCCGACCGACACTTAAACCCCTGGCCCCGGTTTACTACAATAAAATTCCTCCAACTAACCCGGCTAACGTGACTAACGCCTGGGTCTGGAGTTCTTGACTCCTGATCGTAGTTTCCCTACCCCCACCCGTGGTATAAATTTTGTAACCCTTTTATTGTATATAAATGGTTTCACTACCGCCCAAAGAAAAAAAATTAAAAGACATGTGCAACATCGGGGTATTTTTATTTGAAACCCTTTTCCCCCAAATCCATGGTTTTTATAAATACAATGATAAAAAATGTGAAGACTGAAAGAACTTGTAAAAAAGACGAGGTTACCCAGTCCCTCATTTTTGGGAGTTAGTGTGACCCCATTGCCCTTCAAGACTAGGGGTGCTCATTGGCCCTTGTATTATATTCAAAATTTAGTTTCTATGATGCTTAGTAATTTCCCCGATCCCCCAAAAATGAAAGTTTTTTCCTTGTTAATCTTGTTAATTTAAAGGAAAACATTGTTTTTAAAAAAGGCGATATTCATTGGCGATTCCTTTTTTTACAAAAAAATAAAAAAAAAAACCATATTCTGAACCCCCAAAATTCATCCGGTAAAGCAAAAAAATTTTCCTGGGAGATACGGGGATTCCTACTTCTGTCGGGAAATACCATCACGAAAGTTCAGAACCTACTAAAATGGGGGAAATTTGGGTCCCTTGGCAGAACTGGGGGGAAAACACAACAGATTCAGAAAGAACAGCACTTTAAAAAAGGGTTTTAAAACGGCCCTTCATCCCTTTTTCCCCACGAGAAGGGGCCTCAGCATGGGAACATAAGAAGGGGAGGAAAAACTGCAAAAATTTTAACTCCCCCATAAAAAAGGCGGTCCTTATAAAAAACCAAACCGCTCCCCAACATCCCAATGGGAAATTGTAGAAAAAGGGTTTTAAAGAGCCGACAAGTTGAAATTTTAAGACACAGGCAACCTTAAGTATTTTTAAATTGTGGAAACGTTTCTCCATACAGTGCAACATCAGTCCCAAAAACAAAGTAGAATGGTGTCAGACAGCAGTATCCATGTCTTGAACGGGGAATTCAAACGCTTGCCTAAACCTACAGGCAAAACCTATTTTCCCACCTATAAATTTGCCCAAAGGGTTGAAACCGCCTACGACTGCTTAACCTTACCTGTAGCAGTATATAACCCCTTTCCCTTCGTGCACATGCTGTTTTTCTTATAAAGGTTTTTAGGGACTGTTACATCGACCTCACTCTGGGACTAATTACCCAAACCCCTTTTTTGTTCTTCCCCCATTTTACTTTCATAAGTGAAGAGGCTGGGTAGGGGTCTGGATTTCATCTTTTTTTTGGGAAAGGGGCAAATATGCCCCTTATCTTTTTTTTAAACTATAATTGCAGAGATAGTAGAAGGTAGATGAGTACACGAAGTATAGGTGGGTAGGAAAAAAAAAAAATTTTAAACAAAGAAGAAAAGATTGCGATGGTTAGGGGTAGATTTAAGCAACTGTTGACAAAAAGCCTGGGCTGGGGAAAAAAAACAGATAAAAAGGGGAGGTCGAAAAGGAATGGTTAGATTAAAAAATTTAGCGCTAAGTTCAAAACAAGCTTTTAAATTATGGGAAGATAAGCGCAGGGGGAAAAAGAAGAATGTTTGGGGATGAAAATATAATGAGCGTTTTAAGCAGAATTAATTACTATCATTAAGATACATGTGTAACACCTGCGAAATTTTTTAAAAGAAACCCGGGGTGTTGTACACATATCCTATTAAATCCCAGAATAAATTAGAAAAATAAAATATTTTCATAAAAATTTAAAAAAATAAAAAATTTAAATTTTTGGGGATATAAAAAACATTAACTTTAATAAAAAAAATTATATTTTTAAAACTTACAAGAAAAAAATTTTAGAGAGGTTTAATTTTTAAAAGGGGTTCTTGCTAATTGCCCCATTTTAACAAAATTGGGGCCCGAATAAAATATATAATTATATATATATATATATAATATATATATATATATATATATATATATAAAAATAATATATATATATATAATAATATGCATATATATATGCATTATATATATGTATATATATATATTATATATTTATATATATATGCAATATAAAATGAAATATATATATATATATAATATAAAATATATATATGCTTTATATATATATTATATATAAATATAAAATTTGCATATATATATAATTTTATATATATTATATATTATATATATAAAATATTTTAATATAATATATATATATATAATATATATATATATATATAAATATTATTTATATATTATATAATATATGTAAAAAATGTATATAATACATATATACATATAATAATGTTTTATAAAATAAATTTATATTATATATATAATACCAAGGGTCCCTGGACCAAAGGGGAAAAACAAAATAAAGGGGCAAGTTCTCCATATTTTTCTAGATTTTTGGGACTCCCCTGAAGCTGGCAGCTGCCCCCCTTCCCCCCTTGAAATTGGAGATGGGTATCACCAAAGGGGTAGATGCAAAATGTATAGCCCCCACACCACCTGTTTTCCCTCTGCCCCAGGCTTGAAGGGTGTTTACCATCTGGACGCTTCTGGCTGCCATCAGATTTTCCCTTAGTTGGGATGGCTCCCTACTGCGGGGCATCCAGCGGGTTGTGAGGCTCCCCTTGATAATGTTTTTAAACCCTCCTCATGTCTTGAAATTTTTCCCTCGGTTTTAAACGGAACCAAGACCAGGGTACCCGAATGGGTCTGCTGCTTCACGCCAAAAATTTACACCTGTGTTGGGGGCAAAAAAAAGGGGCGGCAAGTCAAAGGGGGTAAACACCCGTTGCGGATGGCTGGGGGGCCCGAGGCGTGTCCCAAAGGCGGGAGTTGGGGAACACCAACAGAAAGTCCCCAGCATGGGGGGCCCTCTCACTGCCGGGAGGGGGGCTCTATCCTTCCCTGACACACTCTAAAACCAATTGTTGGGGCAAATTTTCCACTATTGGACCATCCCAGTGCGATTGTTTTTAGTTGTTGGGGGGAAACAGGTCTGGTTTTCTGAGCCCGTTAGATTATCCCCGACATTGCTCCGTCAATGAATTTTTTGGGCCTGGACTCCAATCTTGTCCCTAAGATGGGTTTAGGGGGAATCGCTGCTACAAAACTCTTGGATGCAATACACGAGGGCAGAAAAGCAGGGAACGCAAATTTTGATGACTTGAAAACACCAATGCCTCCTACCCCTGACTGGAAGTGTAGCTTTGGGTTTCCCCTGCCCTCTTTCCCAGAGTAAGGTTAAGTAAATTTTTGTAAAATCTGCCCTCAGAATACTGTCATAAAACGTGCAAATATAGGGTTTCATAAGAAGGGGCACCCCTTTGGAAATATTCCAACCTGGGCAGACTCCCAAACACTTTTTGAGAAGGAAAGGCATCCCTTTGGGGGTTTCCCGATTGCCTATTCGTTGTTCCATTCTCCTTAAAAATCTCCCCAAATTTTTTCCTGAGAAAATTTTGTCAATGGGGATTGCTTCCCAGAGGGGCTCCGCAAGACACATTTGTGGGGGAATGACCCGCTGCTCCTGGTAGTTTTTTATCCACTGGGTTTTTTCACTTGTTGAATAACTGAAAATGATTTTTACATTTGGGTGGATTTAGGGCGAGGGCCCAAATTTTCCCGTCCCCGTGGGCATTACTGTGTAAGTTCATTAGGAGGGACTCCCCTTTTTACCTGCTATGTGCCATCATCTAGGGAACCCGATGTTTTTGCCCTGGTCATCTGACTGTGATTTCCCTAACTGCTAACCCGAAGAAAAAAAAAAAAATTTGGGGGGAAAAAAAAGGGTCTCCCTTTTTGGACAAACCCCCCGAGATGTAAATTTTAAAGCCCCAAAGAGAAGCATTTTATTTTTTTTGCTATACCCCAGCTGAAACAAAGGGGGAAAAGACCAGGGCAATTTTTCTTGACTGGGTGCTAAAAACCACGTCTCTTTTTCCCGGAGATTGAACGCATTATTGAAAACTAATTTTTTCAAATGGGATTGGTTCCTCAGGCAGGTTTTGATATACGCCCTTTTTACATGAACCGCCCGCTTCACTTCCTTGAGGAAACCCCCCAAACTAAGCTGGTTTGGTTGAAGCATCATGGCTGGGCCCGTGCACAAAAACTTCGGACAGCAGCTTTTTGGAAAACGAGGGGGGCGTAAAGTGGGTTTCCTACTGCCCAAATTTGGGCCCAATTTTCCCCCATCCTTCTTTTTTTAAATGCACAAAGTGGTTTTCAAACCCAAAAAAAAAAGGTCTAATTTCATCAGGAAACAAAAACCACCAAGGAATTGTTGACGAACCTTTTGATCTCTGAAAGCAGTGTCTCTGCAATTTCCCCCCAAAAACTGGATTAACCATTTCCTTTAAAAGCTGTGGCCTTATTCCAGTTAAAACCCCCCGCAGAGCCAGATGGGGAAAGACATTATTGCTTTGTAAATGTCTGAGTTCTTCCCCAATCAAAAGGTTCCCATATGGGGGCCCGGGTTTGGAACTGTTGGGGCCACTGGGTTTCCCCGGCAGGGGCTTTCCCCCTAATGCTTCACCCTAAACAGCATCCCGGGGGCAAAGGATCTTCACTGGAAAAAATTTTGATTTCTCCCACTTTTTTGCCCTCTTCAATTTTCTTGCTTTACATGGACTCTGACTTTTTTTTTGTCAGTAGAGTGAGTGGGAGTTTTGCCTCTCCCCTTTTTTTGGGGTTTTACGGGAATTGACGGGGATTGAAAAAATATATATATATATTTAAAATAAATATATATAAAATATATATAATATATATAAATATTATATAAAAAAATATATAATATATATAATGTATAATATATGTCGTGCCGAATAGGCAGAACTTGGGGATTGGCTTAAAAAGCAACGCCATCTTGGCCCTATAGGACAAGGAAAATTTGTGTATGCAATCATTTCGCCAAAATTATTCTGAACCTAACTAAAAAAATATATTTCACCTGTTTTTGTTTCGTATTAAAAATTTTTGTAAACAAAAACTTTAAAAAATATTTAGTTTGGGGTTTGGCTAAAATAAATTGCTCTTTTTATAATAAGGTTAAGGGAAGTTTTTTTAAGATTCTTTTAGATCAAAATTAAAAAATTTTTTTCAAATTAAAAATTAATTTAAAAAAAAAACTTTTAAAAGTATAAAGAAAATTTTAGAAAAGGGCTTAATTTTTAAAAGAGTTCTTTCTAATTGCCCGTTTTTTCATAATCGCCCCGACATATATATATCAAAACACTTTCTAGTTGTAGCTACACTGAGAGTAAAAGGTAGATGGGAAAACAAAAATAGAAGCATCAGGGAAAAAAAGGGAAATGAAGGTTTATAAATTTTAAAAAAGGAGGCCCGTTTTTGGGTAAGATTTAAAAAAGCTATTGGAGGAAAAGATGGGCTAAAAGAGAGGGATAGGGGAAAGGGGGCGAAGAAAGGGATGGGGTAAATTTTAAAAATGAAAGGGTTTGAGTGTTTTAGCAGAAGTTTTTTTGGTTCCGGAAAGTGGGTTTCAGAAGGAAGAAAGGGGCGATTTTTTGGAATGATGATGTAAAAAAGAGTAGTAAGGGAGAAAAAGTTTTGCATATGAAAGTTTTTACAAAGTAGAAGTTTAAAGCAAGGAGGGGAAAAGTATATGGAGAAAAAAAAGAGAGGTTTAAAAGAGTGGTGAAGCAATGTTTAAAAAAAGAGCAAATGAGAGAGTGGGTAGATTTTTCAAGAAATTTTGTTTAAAATAAGAAAAGTTTTTGGGGGAGATTAAAAAAGTTAAAAAAAGCCTAGAGAACAAATGGATTTTTTTCAGTTAAAAAAAAGGAGGGAAGTTTTTAAATGGAGAGTTGGGGGAATTTGGGGGATGGAGGGAATATTTTGGGGGAATTGTTAAATTTGATGAAGAAGGGAAGCTTTGATTTCGTGTATAGGGCAAGGGGGAATAACATCTTGTTTGGAGTGAGGAAGAGACAGTTTTTGAGTGTGGGGGAAGTTCGTGAGGCAGAGGTAAAATGGGAAAGGGGGGAAGGGAGGGCCCGGGGGTTGATGGGGTAAAGATAGAAATGTTTAAAAAGCAGGGGGGGGATATTTGTTTTTGGGGTGGTTTGGGGCAATTATTTAATAAAAGAAAGGGAAAAGGGTTTAAAGGGACCTAGGGAAATTGGGAGAGAGCATGCAAAAAATTTTCCCTTTTTATAAAAGGGAAAGGGGATAAAAGAGAGTGCAAAAATTATAAGGGGGAAAAAGTCTGCTGAGTATACCTGGGAAAGTGTAAAGGTAGAGTTTAAATTGGGAAAAAAATTTAAAAATAAGACGGAGAATAGGATAGCAGATAACCCAAAAGGGGGGTTTAGGAAAATTTGAGGGTGTGTGGACCCCCTTTTTCATGAAACGTATAAAGGGGAACCCGTATTTAAAAATAAGGGTAAAGAGGCCCTTTTTGGCAATTTTTGGATTTGGAAAAGGCGTATGACAAGGGGGGAATAGGGGGGGGAATGGGCCCGGTGTTGCAAGTGTATGGGGGTAGGAGGTAGGTTTTCTGAAAGCAGTGAAGAGTTTTTTAAAGAGGAAGTGAGGCCAAATTAGAGTAAAGTAGGAAAGGGGAAATTTTTTTTTCCCCTAAAATTAGGGGCCTTTGACAAGGGTGTGTGATGTCACCGTGGTTGTTTTTATTTAAAAGATGGGGGTTTTAAGAGAAGTAAATCAAGGGTCCCTTGGGCAAGAGGATTGGGGTTTAAAAGATAAAGAAACACACACAAAGTGGGGGTTTTCACAGCTGCTCTTTGCTGATGACACTGTGCCTTGGGAAATTTTGAAGAAAGGGTTTTTTTTCAGAGATTGGGAAAGAATTTGGGAGGTGTGCAAAAGAAGAAAATTAAAGTGAATACCGGAAAAGTAAGGGTTTTGAGGATACCCCAAAAAAATTAAAGTGATGAAAGATTTAAAAATCAGATTGGAGGGGAGAGAGTATGGAGGGGGGAACGTATTTAGATATTTTTGGGGGTGGACGTGTCAGGGGGATGGGTTTTTGGGAAAAATTAGGTGAATCATAGAATTGATGAGGGAAAAAAGTGAAATGGTGCAACCCTTTGGAGTCTGTGGAGAAAAAAGAAATTTTGTCCCCTTTGGGGGCAAAGAGGGGAAAAGTAAAGAAGTATAGTTTTTAAACCCAAAGTTCCCTTTTAAGGGTTGAAGGGTGGGTGAAAGAAAGTTGCAGCGAGGGGAAGGCTTGGGGGGGCAGTGGAGATGTTTTGTCTGAGGGCAATTGTGGTGTGAATATAATGCCCGAGAATTCGAGTTTGGGAATTAGGAGGAGGGGGCGGGAAATTTCCCAAAAATGTTGTCCAGAGGGGTGAGGAAGGGTTTTTTGAGGTGGTTCCCGGACATGTAGAAAAGAATGGAGCGAAAAAAGAAAGACTTCAAGAGGTTCAGTCCCGTAGTGGGGAAAGGGAAAGGGGGGGTAGGGGTTTGGGCCCAGGGAAAAGGTTTTAGGGGGGGGGTAAAGGAGGTTTTTTTTGTGCCCAGGGGCTTGGACTTCCAGCAGGCGTGGGGTGAGCGTGTTTTATAGGAGTGAATTTGGGGACAAATTTTTTTTAATACTTACGGGGCTGGAGTGGGAGCAAAGTAAAAATTTTTGAAGGGATTCAGGGAAACCGGGATGGCCCGGCCTTTTATCCTGGAAAAGGGGAAATAAGTGCCCTCACTTTTGAAGGAGGGGGGTTAATGTTTTCCCGTTTTAAAAAGGGAAAGGGAAAGGGAACCTTCGGCAAGCAGTGATGGAGTTTAAAGAAAGGTTTAAAAATTTTTTTTTTTTTCGGGGGCCCCCGCCCTTGGGGGAAACCCCCAGTGTGAAAAAAAAGAAAAAAATAATAATATATATATATTAAAATATATATATATATATATATATATATAATTATAAAAAATATATAATATATTAAATAAATATATATTTTAATATAAAAAATATATATATATTTTATTTTATATAATATATATAAAAAAAAAAAAAATATTATATTATATATATACAAACTGTGGCAAGGGGCCCGGACTCGACCCCCACGAACCTTTTAAACCCCCTCTAGAGACAGCACAATGTAAAGCATCCCTTTTCCTCTGAGACAGCGTTCCCACAAAGAATCTCTCTGCAGCTGAGCTAAATGTTTTTCTCCCCCCGGGTTTCCCAGGACAATCTTGGGGAGTGGGACTCAGGGAAAAATTTCAGCCTATTTTGGGGTTTTGGGGGTACTTCCCCCTATTTTTTTGGTTTCAGAGGTTTAGTCATAGCTCCTGGCCCCCCCTCTTCGCTTTATTGTACTAGGGGCCCTTTTCTCTCCCGCCCCTTGGTTTATCATACCTCGGGCCCTTTAAAAATAGTATGGTTCCCGCCTCTACTAGTCAAATTTTTTAGGGTATTCCCCACGGTCTGAAATACTCATGATTTAAAAATACTTTTCCCAACACCCTTTGATTCTTTTTTGAGTCTTCAACTTTCCCAAATTTTGACCTCTTGGGGCTGTTCCCCCCTCTGAACATCCCGGCCTTTTTCCACCTTTTTCTAATTTCCCCGGCAGTATTTTATATGTCGTTATCATGCTCCCCTAACCCCCCCTGTCCTCCAGGTCGTCAGGCCGATTTTCCCCCAACCTTTTTTCGTAGGGCAATCCCCGTAGCTCTGGGGCTAGCCCCGGGTTTCAAACCTTTTTCACTTTTTTTCTAATTTCTTGACGTGCTTTTACTAGGGGTGGATTCCAAAAATGGGGCTGCATACCCCCAGTATGGGGGCCCGACTTTAAAAGGTAACAGAGTCTTGAACGAATCCTTTCTGAGGTATCAAACGCTATTTCCTAGGTTTTTTCCTGGGGTTTTCCCTATGCTGCAGCATTATCTGGGTTGTTTTGCGCCTCAAGGGGGATTTTGCCGGGGTTTTTACTCACCCCCCCGATCTTTTTTCCTTTAGTGAGGTTTGCAGTCTTTGGCCTCTGAGCTATATTTTGTCTGCGGTCTTCTTTGCCCTTTCCCCCAAACTTATGACTTTGCATTTTTTGGGAGGGTTAAACTCCAGGGCTAGTTTTGGACCAGGGCTTGTAGCCTGTCCCCGGTCTCTTTGTAGTCCTGCCCCGATCCCCCATCCCCATTTTTAAATTCCCCTTTTCATTAACTTTACAAACATCTGCAAACAAGGGGGCACTTCTGAGTCTATCCCTTCCCCTTATGTCGTTCACAAAAACCAAAAAAAAACAACAAGGGTTCCCAGACTGACCCCTGTGGGAAAAACCCCCTTGTCACAAAACCCCCCCCTCTTTACACCTCGCACGAAACCTTTACCGTTGTTTTCCCCCCCCCCATCAGGTATTCTCTGATCCCTTGCAGTGCCTTTCCCGTTATGCGTTTCCTGATCCTCTAAACTTTTTTCAGTAACCTCTTTGAGGGAAATGGGGTCGAAGGCCTTCTTTCCCGTTTTCCCAAAAAAAATGCAGTCGATCCACCCCTCTCTCTCTTTCTTTCTTCTGTCACCCCTTTTCATAAAAATCCCAGTAGGTTTGTGACACAGGATTTTCCTTCCCTGAAACCGGCTGGTTGTCAATTATACACCCTTTTTTCTTTCCAGGTGCTCCACCACTCTCCTTTTGAAAGATCTTCCCATGACCTTGCATACTAAACACTTTGTGATACAGGTCTGTAGTTTAGTGCCCCATGTCGCCTCCCCCCCTTTTTTTTAAAAAATTTGGGGCTTCATTTTCCCAGTTTCCCAAGATGTTTGAAGATCTTTTTTTAATGGCCCCACACAATAAACTCTGCTTTCCCCCTTTTTAAAGGACCCACGGAGAAGATGGTTTTTCTGGCCCAAACCCCCTTTGAGGTGTCAAGTTTGCAAAGCAGCTTCTTCACTTCCCTTTCCCCCTTGGGTTTTAAAAAACCTCATCCACACCCTTTCTGGTGTACCCCCCTTTTCCCGATTTCCTGGAAATCCTACTGGTTTCCATGTAAATACTTTTTTTAAAAAAACGGCAGCCTCCTCACTTACCTCTCTCGTTTCTTGTTAATTCCCCCCTCACCCCTTCCTCAGGGCTGATTTTCGTGGCCTTACTGTTGTTTTTTCCCCCTGATGTGGCTGTACAACAGCTTCGGGTCCGTCTTGACTTTCGATGTTTTTTTTCATTTTCATATTGTCCCCTGAGCCTCCCTTCTTTTCTGTGCCTATTTTTTCTGGGTCTTTTTGGCTAATCTCTTTTTTTTTCCCCAGTTTTTCTGTTTCTGAAACCCTTTTCCCCTTCTCAGTACACCTAGTTTTTTTTTTAATCTTGTTAACTAAGGAAAACATTGCTTTCAAAAGGCGATATTCATTGGCGATTCCTTTTCTTACATAAAATAAAGAAAAACCATATTCTGAACCACCAAATTCATCACTGTAAAGCGAAAAAATTCTGGGAGATACTGGGATTCCTACTTCTGTCAGGAATACCATCAAGAAAGTTCAGAACCTACTAAGAATGGTGGAAATTGGTCCTTGGCAGAACTGGGTGAGAACAGCAACAGATACAGAAAGAACAGCACTTTAGTAAAAGGTTAGAAGACGTCTTCATCATTTTCCACGAGAATGGCCTCAGCATAGGAACATAAGAATGGAGGAACACTGCAGAAATCTTACTGGCCCATACAAGGCAGGTCCTTATCAAAACCACCGCTACCCAACATGCATAGGAATGTAGATAAATGGTTCAGAGCCGACAAGTTGATAATTTAGACACATGTGCAACACTTAGGTATCTTTATTGTGGAAACGTTTCTCCATACAGTGCAACATCAGTCCAATACAAAGTAGTATGGTGTCAGACAGCAGTATCCAGTGATCTTGATACAGGGAATTCGACGCTTGCCTAAACCTACAGGCATAACCTACTTTCACCTATAAATTTGTCCAAGGTGACACCGCCTACGACTGCTTAACCTTACCTGTATGCAGTATATAAGCCCCATTCTTCGTGCACATGCTGTATTCTTATCAGGATTGATGGACTGATTACATCGACCTCACTCTGAGGGACTAATTACCTCAAACTCCTTTTGATCTTCACCATTTTACTTTCATGAAGTGAAGAGGCTAGGTAGGGGTCTGGATATTCATCTTCTTTTGGAAAGTGGCAAATATGTCTTATCATTATTTACTAGTAATTGCAGAGATAGTAGAAGGTAGATGAAGTACACGAAGTATAGTGTCGGTATGAAAGAGAAAAACTGAAAGCGAATGAAGAAAAGATTGCGATGGTTAGTGGTAGATTTAAGCAACTGTTGACGAAAGCCTGGGCTAGGAAACGTACAGATAATAAGGAGGTCGAAAAGGAATAGGTTAGATTTAAGAAAGTAGCGCTAGAGTGTACAACACAAGCTTTCAATTATAGGAAGATAAGCGCAGGTGGAAAGGAGAGAACATGATGTGGGGAGTGGACATGAGAATCGAGCGTTTGTTAAGTCAGCAATTAATATAACTATCATTAAGATACATGTGTAACACCTGCGTATCTTTAAAGAAACCCAGGTGTTGTACACATATCCTATTCAAGTGCAGAATAAATTTAGCAAATGAATAACGTTCCCATACAAAATTAAAACAATAATAAATTACGGTGGGATAAACAATCAAAAAACATTAACATCTCAATGAAAAAAAATATATCTTTAAACTCTTACAAGAGATAAATTTTAGAGAGGCTTTAATTTAAAAGAGTTCTTGCTAATTGAGAAGCGAGCAGTTTTACATATCGGATCGCCCGACATATATATATATATAGTATATATATACATAAATATATATATTTTATTAGTAGCCTATATATACTATATATATATATATATAATATATATAATATATATATCTTAATATAAGAATATAATATATTAATATAAATATACTAAGCATCTATATATATATATGAATAAGTATAATAGTATGCAATATCTCTATAATATGTAATATATACGTAAAATATGCAATACAACAACACACAATATTACTGTATATATATATATTATATACTATATTATATAATATACTATCAAATACAGATATATACTATATATATGTCTGTACATATATATATATCATATATGACACATAGATCAAATATAATCAAATACCAGTATATATATATATATATAACAGTATTTGCATATGGTATATATATAGATTATTGTAACGTAATATATATAGTACATATATATATATATATAACTACTACAAATATAAATATATTGGATACAATATAGTATATCTATATAAATATATAGTATATATAAATAATAAATATAAATTATACAATATATAGTATCAAATAATATAATAGTCATGATCTCTACTATATATAAATTTATATGTCTTATAATATACTCATCAGGAATATAAAACTAGATAAATATAAATATATATAAATATATATATATATCTAAAAAATATATATAATATATTTATCTCTATCTCTATATATATATATATATAATTGGGGTTAAATATATATATATACTATATATATATATATAGGATGGGGGTCCACCTCTGGATAGTAGAATTGTGGGATACCCTATAGCTTCGGAGTACGTGGGCATAAAAAGCTTCCAAGGAAGAACTATTTGGATTTCTCCTGAAAGCCGTTGTAGAATAATATCCCAACATCCCCTACCACCCCAGTCTTTAGTAAATATTTTTTTTTACCAATAGAAATATATTCATATTACATAATATTGGTACAGAAGATTTAATGAGGTACATTGTTAATATAAAGGCGGCATATAAGCATACAAGTTGTATTACGTGTGATCATCCGATAATAAGGCGACACAAATCTCATCCGCTCCTCAGAGCTGGGGCGTGTGCCCAAAATACCGCAGGCAAAACTACCGCCTTTGAACAGCCGCACTGGCCCTAGGAACAGAAAACTAGCTGCCCTGGGATCCCTAGTTACCCCTATTGAGTCTATTGTCTTTCCCAGCTTCCTCTTTAGAGGAAATTTAGATGCAGGCTCTTTCCCCATGGCGACAAAGGGTCCACTGAGCCTATGGAACAAACATATAAAGAGGGCAAGATCTCCATACTTTTTCTAGACTTTTGGAGGTACTGCCCTGAAGCCTGGCAGCTGCGCCCTCCTTCCGTCCTCTAGGTTGTATTGGAGATAGGTATTCAGCCAAGGTAAGGCACATGTATAGTCCCACACACCTGCTTCCACCATCAGTCCCAGGGCTGAAAGAGGTGATACCTATCACCGGACGCTTCTCTGGCAAGCCATCAAACAGCAATAGTAGGAGGCTCCTATTCCTGAGCTTGGCTATCCACGAGTTTCTGTTGTGAGGCTCCGCTTGATAATGATTCTACCTCCTCATGTCTTCTGCAATCCTAATCCTCCTGGATTTACGGCGCACACAAAACCCTGAGACGTACCTGCCGAATCGGTCTGCTGCTTACACTGCCACATATAGCACCTGTGATTCGGCGAAAATAGGGCGGCAAGTCGAAGGCCACACCGGATGCGGATGTTCCTGTGGCGGTCGAGGCGTGATCCAAGGCTGGAGTATGATGGGAACAGCCAACAGAAAGTCCCCCAGCACTGAGGGGCTCACCCAACTATGCCAGGATGCGAGGGCTCTATCCCCTTCTACTGACCACACTCTGAAGCATTGAGTTGAGGCTATCTTTTCCACTAATTTGGCGAACCATTGCCCAGTAGCGATTGTTTTGTAGTTTGTTGGGGAGACAGGTCTGTTATCTGAGCCCGTTTATGCGTTAATCCAGATCATTCCGCTACCGTCAATAGAGAACTTTTGGGGAGAGACGAGTCCCATTAGAGACTTCCAATCTTGTACTACCCCTAAGATATGTCAGGGCGACAGAATCGCAGCCTCTGAGACCAAAACTCTCGGATGCAATGACACGAGTACAGAAAAGCATGTAACGCAATCTGTGATGACTTGAAAACACCAATCGCCATCCTACTCTGACTGGAAGTAGCGTGGTTGCCACTGCCCTCTTTATCTAGCAGTAAGGTAAGTAATCTTCCGTAAAAATCTGCCTCAGAATCCTGTCATATTCCGTGCACTATAGAGGTTATCATCATGAAGGGATGCACATCTTAGGAAAATATGTCACCTTGGGAGCTGTGCGAGTACTCAAGCACTTTAGAGTGAGAAGGTACAAAGGCAATCGTGGGTGTCTCAGATTGCCTATTCGTTGGTTCCATTCTCCATTAACTCTTCCAATTCATCCTGAGAATATGCTCGTCCCCCCCCCCAAAGGCATTGCTTCCCAGAGATGCTCCTAGACACAGACCCACCTATTGATGGGGCAATGACTGCTGCTCCCTGGTAGTTTTGATCTCACTCAACTGCATCTTACATCACTTGTTGAACTGACTGAGATGATTTCACATTTGGATGGATTAGGACGAGACCCATTTTCCTGTCCCCGTGTCAACGCTGTGAGTAAGGTCATGTCAGGAGGGACTACCTTGTACCTGCTAGTGTGCCATCATCTAGGAACCAGATGCTTAGACTTCGCTTGTCAGTCTGAACTGATGATTTCCATAACTGCTATACAAAGGAAATGGTGCAAGAGGAACTCTCCTTGTTGTGACATAACCCTCCGATAGAAGTTGATTTCACTGCTCTCAAAGCAGACAAGCATTCGATTCTTGCTAATAAACCCAGCTGAAATACAAAGGGGAAGAGACCAGGGAAATGTTTCCTTGTACTGCTGCTAAACCACGTCTTTTTCAGGAGATTGAACGCATTCTTGAAATCTGAATTATCTCACTGCATGTCCTCTAGGCTAAGGTTGTTGATATACGCCCTTTCGTTACATGAACCGCTTGCTTCACTTCCATGAGAGACGCCCAAAGCTAAGCGGTTTGGTTGAAGCATCATGGCTGCCTGTGCACGAATCTTCGGACAGCAGCTTTGGATACGAGGCGGCGTAACGGTTCGCCTACTGCAATGGCCCAATTCCTTCCAACCATCTTTTAAAGTGCACAAAGTGTTGCAACAGCAAAAAAAAAGAAAGGTCTAATTTCATCAGGAATAGACCAGCCAAGGAATTGTTGACGAACCCTTGTGAACACTGAAAGGAGTGCTCCTGCAATTTCCCCAATAACTGGATAACCAATTCCTTTAAATTCTGTTGCTTATTTCCTCAGTGTAACCCCCAGAGCCAGATGGGAACGACATTCATTGCTTTGTAAAGTCTGAGGTCTTCCACAATCAATGGTTCCATAGTGGGGACGAGTGTTGGAACTGTTGGGCCACGGGTGTTTCCCTTGCCGGTGCTTTCCTCTAAGGCACATCCGAGTGTCAGCATCCCTGGGAGCAACTGTATCTCCTGGTAAAGGGAATTCATGATTGCCCCCACTGTGTAGGCCCACGGGTCCAATTTCTCTCTTACTCAACTTGGACCCCTTGACCCTCCGTACTTCCAACGTAGTATAGTGAGTGGAGTTCTGCCTCTCCCTTTTTTGTGTTTGACGTGGAATTGCCGGGGATGATTATATATATAAATATATAATATATATATATATATAATATATATATATATATATATATATAGGAATATAATATATATATATTATATATATATATATAGTTAAATATATATGTCGTCGTTGTCCGAATAGGCAGAACTGCGATCTTGGCTTAAATAGCACGCTACATCATGCCATAAGGACAAGCGAAAATTTGTGTACTCGCAATCATTTCGCCAAAAATAATCTGACCTAACTAAAAAAAATATATTTCACACTGTGTGTTTTGTTTCGTATTACAATTATTGTAAAGCAATCAATAGAATATATTTAGTTTGGGTTAGGCTAAAAATAAATTGCTCATGTTAAAATAAGGTATAGGATAACATTTCTATAATTCATTTGGATTAAAATTAAAATTATTTGCATTAAACATTAATGAAATAAATATAATCTTAAAACGTATAAGAGAAAATTCATTTGAAATGACTTAATTTTCTAAATGAGTTCATTGCTAATTGACCAAGTTTAACATATTCGGCAACCGTGGACATATATATAACGATCACTTTCTAGTTGTAGCTACACTGAAGTAAAAGGTAGATGGATACAATAAGAATAGAAGCATCAGGGAAAGATAAAGAGAAGGTTTATAAATTAAAAGAGGAGGCAGGAGTTAGGGTAAGAATATAAACAGCTATTGGAGGAAAGATGCTAATGAGAAACCATAGGCAATGGGGTTCGAAGAGTATGGGGTAGTTTTAAAATGTAGTGTTAGAGTGTTCAGCAGAAGTTTGTGTTACAGGAAAGTGGGTCAGAAGGGAAGAGGAGGCGATTTGGTTGGAATGATGAGTGTGAAAGATTAGTAGTAAGGGAGAACAAAGTTAGCATATGAGAAGTTTTTACAAAGTAGAAGTAATGCAAGGAGGGAAAGAGTATATGGAGAAAAAAGAGAGAGGTTAAGAGATGGTGAAGCAAGTAAAAAAGAGAGCAAATGAGAGAGTGGGTGAGAATGTTATCAACAAATTTGTTGGAAAATAAAAAAAGTTTTGGAGTGAGATAACAAGTTAAGAAGCCTAGAAACAGTATGGATTTTGTCAGTTAAAAAATAGGAGAGGATAGTTATTACAATGAGAGTTAGAGGTATTGGAAGGATGGAGGGAATATTTGAGGAATTGTTAAAATGTTGATGAAGATAGGGAAGCTGTGATTTCGTGTATAGGGCAAGGAGGAATAACATCTTGTAGGAATGAGGAATAGACAGTTGTGATGTGTGGGCACAAGTTCGAGAGGCAGTAGGTAAAAATTGAAAGTGGGTAAGGCAGCCGGATGATGTTACAAAGAAGAAATGTTAAAAGGGCAGGTGGGGATATAGTTTTGGAGTGGTTGGTGCCAATTATTTAATAAATGTATGGAAGAGGGTAAGGTACCTAGGATTGGCAGAGAGCATGCATAGTTCCATTAGTATAAAGGCAAAGGGGATAAAAGAAGAGTGCAAAAATTATAGGTGGATAAGTCTGTTTGAGTATACCTGGTTAAAGTGTATGGTAGAGTTAAAATTTGAAAGAATTAAGAGTAATGACTGAAATAGATAGCAGATGACAAGGGGCTTTAGGAAAGGTTAGAGGGTGTGTGGGACCGGTGTTTACAGTGAAACGTATAAGTGACAGTAATTAGATAAGGCTAAAGAGGTCTTTGTGGCATTTTAATGGATTTTTGGAAAAGGCGTATGACAGGGTGGATAGGGGGGCAATGTGGCAGAATGTTGCGAACGTATGGTGTAGAGTAGGTTCCCTGAAAGCAGTGAAGCGGTTTTTAACGAGGATAAGTGAGGCTCAAAGTTAGAGATGTAGAAAGAGGGAAATTTTTTCCCAGTAAAAGTAGGCCTTAACAAGGATGTGTATGTCACCGTGGTTGTTTTAATATATATTATAGATGGGGTTGTAAGAGAAGTGTAAATGCAAGGGGTCTTGGCAAGAGGAG
>NC_069431.1:40749373-40772817 GCF_026875155.1 Cherax quadricarinatus
AAAGAATTGAAGGAACTAGGAATGGCAAGGACCTTACCAGATCCCTGTGGGGGCCAGGAGCAGGTGAGAGGAGGATAAACCAAGAATCATAGGGGCCATAACTAGGGAAGGGACTAAAGGAAGGAACACCCCACGGGAAGGAACTAAAACACATCAGAGGATGCAATGGGAGTCACAGTGGGAGGTGGAAAGGGAAAGATCCGTGTTTGTCTATGGGCTAGACGAAGCTAAAGGGGAAACTTATGATGAAAGAAAGCAGGAGGAGAAAAAAGCGATTGAAGATATCATGAAGGTGATAGGCGAGGGGGACATGACCCAGGTGGCAAATTTTCGGAGAATTGAGTGGTTCACAAAGAAAAGGAATCGGCCTCTCAAAGTAATTTTCATGGCAGAATCACCCGAACCATGATCCTGCAGGAGAAAGCACGGCTAAGAGGCAAGCAGGAGTTCCGGAGTGTGTACCTCGATCGAGACAGAACACAGGACTCACTCGCCATGAGTTCAGAACCCATCCGCTCCTTGTTTTGTTTGCAGTCGTGAACCATGATTCAAATCCCTCTCCAGCCTCTAATTATTCATGGGTACTCTTTCATTATGACTTTTTTAGGTTCATAAAATGTAGAGTTTTGACGTTTATGAAAATAGATGCGCCGTGAATGCACAGGGAGCGTGGGATGAGACAATACCGTCACAGTTGGTGGCAAATGATGCAACCAAATCTCAGAAGTACTGGTTGAAAAATCATCGTATTAGAAGTCTTGAGACGGAAAAGCACAGCAGAGCATAGACTCACACGGATCACAATTCAAGTTCCCACCTTATCTGTTGTTTTGACTGACAGTTTTCCTTTACTGCTTATGGATTAATAGACTATATGACTGTAAGGTGCACGAGAATAGACGTGCCATGAGAACTGTAAGTTTAGGTCTGTGTTGTCATATTCTGAATACTGTTTACTTTCTGATTATATATTAATATTATGAATAATGTAATAACTACCAAATGCCAACAAATAAAAGTTTGTGTTACAGGTGGTGGCAGTTGATACAACTATGTTACAGTAGTCCTATTTGTAAATTCATATTTGAACCCAAATGGCCGAAAAGAACAGTGCTGGCTGGGACTGCTGTTCGCGTGACATTGGTACAGTGCTGGATGGGACAGCTGCTCGCGTGACAATGGTACAGTGCTGGCTGGGACTGCTGCTCATATGACAATTGTACAGTGCTGGCTGGGACTGCTGTTCGCGTGACATTGGTACAGTGCTGGATGGGACTGCTGCTCGCGTGACATTGGTACAGTGCTGGCTGGGACTGGTGTTCGCATGACAATGATACAGTGCTAGCTGGGGCTGTTGCTCGCTTGACATTGGTACAGTGCTTGCTTGGATTGCTGCTCGCGTGACATTGGTACAGTGCTGGCTGGGATCGCTGTTCACGTGACAATGGTACAGTGCTGGCTGGGACTGCTGCTCGTATGACAGTGGTACAGTGCTGGTAGGGACTGCTGCTCTCGTGATATTGGTACAGTGCTGGCTGGGACTGCTGCTCGCATGACAATGGTACAGTGCTAGCTGGAACTGCTGCTCGTGTGACAATTGTATAGTGCTGGCTGGGACTGCTGTTCGCGTGACAATGGTACAGTGCTAGCTTGGACTGCTACTCGTGTGACAATGGTACAGTGCTGGCTGGGACTGCTACTCGCATTTCAATGGTACAATGCTAGCTGAAACTGCTACTCGTGTGACAATGGTACAGTGCTAGCTGGGACTGCTACTAGCATGGCAATGGTACAGTGCTGGCTGGGACTGCTGTTCGCGTAACATTGGTACAGTGCTGGCTGGGACTGCTGCTCGCGTGACAATGGTACAGTGCTGGCTGGGACTGATGCTCGCACGACAGTGGTACAGTGCTGGCAGGGAGTGCTGCTCTCGTGACAATGGTACAGTGCTGTCTGGGAATGCTGCTCGCATGACAATGGTACAGTGCTGGCTGGGACTGCTGCTCATATGATAATTGTACAGTGCTGGCTGGGACTGCTGTTCGCGTGACAATGGTACAGCGCTAGCTGGGACTGCTGCTCGTGTGACAATGGTGCAGTGCTGGCTGGGATTGCTACTCGCATCTCAGTGGTATAGTGCTAGCTGGGACTGCTACTCGTGTGACAATGGTACATTGCTAGCTGGGATGCTACTAGCATGACAATGGTACAGTGCTAGCTGGGACTGCTACACGTGTGACAATGGTACAGTGCTGGCTGGGACTGCTACTAGCATAACAATGGTACAGTGCTGGCTGGGACTGCTACTCGTGTGACAATGATACAGTACTGGCTGGAACTGCTGCTCGCATGACAATGGTACAGTGCTGGCTGGGACTGCTGCTCGTGTGACAATGGTACAGTGCTGGCTGGGATTGCTACTCGTGTGACAATGGTACAGTGCTGGCTGTGACTGCTGCTCGCATGACAATGGTACAGTGCTGGCTGGGACTGCTACTCGTGTGACAATGGTACAGTGCTGGCTTGGACTGCTACTAGCATACCAATGGTACAGTGCTGGCTGGGACTGCTACTCGTGTGACAATGGTACAGTGCTGGCTGGGACTGCTACTAGCATGACAATGGTACAGTGCTAGCTGGGACTGCTACTCGAGTGACAATGGTACAGTGCTGGCTGGGACTGCTACTAGCATAACAATGGTACAGTGCTGGCTGGGACTGCTACTCGTGTGACAATGGTACAGTGCTGGCTGGGACTGCTGCTCGCATGACAATGGTACAGTGCTGGCTGGGACTGCTGCTCGTGTGACAATGGTACAGTGCTGGCTGGGACTGCTGCTCGTGTGACAATGGTACAGTGCTGGCTGGGACTGCTACTCGTGTGACAATGGTACAGTGCTGGCTGGGACTGCTACTAGCATGACAATGGTACAGTGCTAGCTGGGACTGCTACTCGAGTGACAATGGTACAGTGCTCGCTGGGACTGCTATTAGCATAACAATGGTACAGTGCTGGCTGGGACTGCTACTCGTGTGACAATGGTACAGTGCTGGCTGGGACTGCTGCTCGTGTGACAATGGTACAGTGCTGGCTGGGATTGCTGGTCGCATGACAATGGTACAGTGCTGGCTGGGACTGCTGCTTGCATGACAATGGTACAGTGCTGGCTGGGACTGCTGCTCGCATGACAATTGTACAGTGCTGGCTGGGACTGCTGCTCGCATGACAATGGTACAGTGCTTCTGGGACTGCTGCTCGCATGACAATGGTATAGTGCTGGCTGGGACTGCTGCTCGCATGACAATGGTACAGTGCTGGCTGGGACTGCTGCTCGCATGACAATGGTACAGTGGGTGGGTGGACTGCTGCTCGCATGACAATAGTACAGTGCTGGCTGGGACTGCTGCTCGCATGACAATGGTACAGTGCTGGCTGGGACTGCTGCTCGTGTGACAACAGAGTCCATGTGGATTCTTCCAGTGACTCCTCATGGAAGCCTAAATTTTTATAGCGATGCTGAAAATTATAAAAATACGGAAATGTGAAGAAATAAATTAAACACTTGAAATTTCATGATGAGTGCAATGTATTGAAATTATAAATAAATTTATTAAATATACTAATTTTGGGCTTTCTAGATATAATTTTCCTTCCAATATGATTAGTGATAACATTAATACGTTTTTGAGTTATCACTGACCGTACACTCTTCCTAGGTTTGGCGCTGCTACGATGTCGGGTGGAGATTTTGTGTGCGTCTTGCTCGCTCTAAATGAAGCTCTTATTGTGACTCACGAAATCGTTATGACACAATTGCAAACAAACCATACCACGGGTGGGCTTAGAACCCGGGATCAGAGAGTCACAAAACTCCAGACCGACACGTTAACCACTGGACCAGGTAGCTACAATAAAATTCCTCCAACTAACGCGGCTAACGTGACTAACGCCTCGGTCTGGAGTTCTGTGACTCTCTGATCGTAGATTCTAGCCCCACCCGTGGTATGATTTGTAAGCTCTTATTGTATATGAATGGTATTCACTACCGACAAGAAGAAAAATTAGACATGTGCAACATCTGGGTATCTTTATTTGTAGACGTTTCCCCATCCAGTGGCTTTATCAATACAATGATATAATGTGAAGACTGTAGAACTGTGTATAAAAGACGAGGTTATCAGTCCCTCAGTCTTGGAGTTAGTGATGAGCACAGTAGTCTTCAAGACTACGGTGCTCATTGGTCTTGTATTATATTCATTATTTAGTTTCTATGAATGACGTAGTAACTTCCAGATGCCACCAAATGAAAGCTTTATTGTTATTTTTCCCTTGTTAAACTAAGGAAAACATTGCTTTCAAAGGCGATGATTCATTGGCGATTCCTGTTTTCTTCCATAAATTAAACGAAAACCATATTCTGAACCACAAATTTCATCACTGTAAGCGAAAAAAACATTCTGGGAGATACTGGGGATTCCTACTTCTGTCAGGGAATACATCAAAGAAAAGTTCAGAACCTTACAAAGAATGGTGGAAATTGCCGTCCTTGAGCAGACCTGGTGAGAACAGCAACAGATACAGAAAGAACAGCACTTTAGTAAAAGGTTAGAAGACGTCTTCATCATTTTCCACGAGAATGGCCTCAGCATAGGGAACTAAGATACTGGAGGAAACCACTGCAGAAATCTTACTGCCCCATACAAGGCAGGATCCTTACAAAACACCGCTACCCAACATGACTAGGACTGTAGATACTATGGTTCAGAGCGAAAGTTGATAATTTAGACACATGTGCAACCTTAAGTATCTTTATTGTGGAAAAAGTTTCTCCATACAGTGCACATCAGTCCAATACAAAGTAGTATGGTGTCAGACAGCAGTATCCAGTGATCTTGATACAGGGAATTCGACGCTTGCCTAAACCTACAGGCATAACCTACTTTCACCTATAAATTTGTCCAAGGTGACACCGCCTACGACTGCTTAACCTTACCTGTATGCAGTTTAAGCCCATTCTTCGTGCACATGCTGTATTCTTATCAGGATTGATGGACTGATTTACACTCGACTCACTCTGCGGGCTAATTACCTCCAAACTCCTTTTGTTCTTCACCATTTTACTATTCATGAAGTGAAGAGGATACAGGTAGGGGTCTGGATGTTCATCTTCTTTTGGAAAGTGGCAAATATGTCTTATTTCATTATTTACTAGTAATTGCAGAGATCGTTAGAAGGTAGATGAAGTACACCTGGATTAGTCATAGTTACTTCGTCGTTGTATGAAGGAGAAAAACTGGAAACATGGGGAACAGCGAAATGAAGAAAAGGGGGAAAACCAGGAAAAGAAAATAAAAAAGATTAATGGTAATTCCATGCTGAAATGAATGGTTGGTGGTTTAGAAATAGAGTTTCATTTAAGCCAACTCGTTGTTTGCACTCGAAAGCCCCTGCGGCTACGCGAAACGTACAGTTTAATAAGGCCCCCCCAGGTTCGAAAAGGAATCCGAATTAGGTTAGATTTATAAGAAAGTAGCGCTTAGCCGTAAGGAGGAGTCAACACAAGCTTTCAATTACCTAGGGAAGATAAGCGCACCGGTGGAAAGAAGAATGATTGGGCGATGATGACATTGTAGAATGAGCGTTGTTAAGCAGAAATTAATTACTATCTTTAAGATACATGTGTAACACCTGCGTTTATCTTTTAAAGAAACCCGGTGTTGTACACATATTTCCTATTCCAAGTGCAGAATAAATTAGCAAAGGAATAGTTCATAAAATGAAAATTAATAAATTAAGGGGTGGGGATATCAAAACATTAAGCATTTAATGAAAAAAAATATATCTTTAAAATTACAGAGAAAATTTTAGAGGAGGGCTTAATTTTAAATGAGTTCTTGCTAATTGACCAGGGTTTTACATTTCGGCCCGCCGCCCGTCCCAGACCGGATCCCGATGTCCCCGATCCCGATAATTATATATATATTTTATATATATATATATATATATATATATATGTATTATATATAATATATATATATATTATATATATATATATATTCATAAAAAATTTTAAAATATAATTGTATTTTATTTAAATAATTTAATATAAGCTAAAAAATATTTTAATTTTTAATTTAATATTATTTAAATTTTTTAAATAAAAAATTTTTTTAAATAAAAATTTTTTAAATAATAATATTAAAATTTTTTAAATAATTTATAAAAAATATAAATAAAATTTATTTATAATAATAAAAAATTATGTTATGTAATAAACATATAAACAAATAAAAATATGATATATATATTTAAAGTTTATATATTTTATGACCAAGGGGTCCACCTAGGGGAACAAAATATAAGGGGGCAAGTTCTCCATATTTTCTAGACTTTGGACTCCCTGAAGCTGGCGCGCCCCCCTCCCCCGGGTGTATTGGAGATAGGTATCACCCAAGGTGATCAAAATAGCCCCCACACCACCTGTTTCCCCATCTGTCCGGGCTTAAAAAGGGGTGAACCTCGGACGCTTCTGGCTGCCATCAGATCTGCATAGTGGGATGGCCCCCCTTACGCGGGCACCAGCTGTTGTGGGGCTCCTTTTTGAAAATGTTATTAACCTCCTCATTCTTGCAATTTCCCCCCTGGGAATTACGGCACACAAGACCAGGTACCCAAATGGGCTGCGCTTCATCCCCAAATACCCTGTGTTCGGCGAAAAGGGGCGGGGGCCCCGAAGGGACACCGGGGCGGATGGTCTGTGGGTCGAGGCGTTGCCAAGGCGGAAGTTGGGAAAACCCAAACAAAAAGTCCCCAGCATGGGGGGCTCTCATCCAGGAGGGGGGCTTTTCCTTCCCTGAAAAACCTCTGAACCTTGTTGGGGTATATTTTTCCACTATTGGACCACCCCAGTCGATTGTTTGTAGTTGTGGGGAGCAGGTTGGTTTTGAGCCCGTTGATTATCCCAGATCATTGCCCCGTCAATGAATTTTTGGTCCTGGACTCCAATTTTGTCCCCTAAGATGTTCGGAGAATCCCCCTGCTACAACCCCGGGGATGCAATCCCGGGGGACAGAAAAGCAGGAAACGCAATCGGATGACTTGAAAACCCCAATCCTCCTACTCGACGGAAGTGTACTTGGGTTCCACTGCCCCTTTAGAGAAAGGTTAATTTTTTTTCGTAAAATCTGTCAAATACTGTCATTCGTGCAGAAAGGGGTTATCATATGAAGGTCACACTAGGAAATATTCAACCGGGCGACCCAACACTTTGGAAAAGGGGTAAAAAGCATCGGGGTGTCCAGTTTTGCCTATTCTTTGCCATTTTTCCTTAACTCTTCCAATTTTTTCCTAAAAATTTGTCAAGGGCTTGCTTCCCAGAGGTGTCCTGCAAACACTATTTGTGGGAAAAATGACTGCTGCCCCTGGTAGTTTTGATCCACGTTTTTATCACTTGTTGACTGACTGAGATGATTTCACTTTGGGTGGATTCAGGCGGCCCCATTTTCCTGTCCCCGGTCTTACCGGTAATTCATGTAGGGGGGAAACTCCTTTTACCGCTAGTGGCCATCATCTAGGAACCAATTTTTAGCTCGGGCACTGACTGTGTTTTCCCCTAACTGCTATACAGAAGAAAAAAGGGGTGCAAGAGGGATCTCCTTTTTGGGACACCCCCGAGGGGATGTGATTTTCATGCTCTCCAAAGAGAAGCATTGATTTTTTTGCATCCCCCACTGAAAAAAGGGGGAAGAGACCAGGGAATTTCTTGACGCGCAAATACCCGTCTCTTTTCGGGGAGATTGAACGCATTTTAAAATCTAATTTTATCACTGCATTGCCCTCCAGGAGGTTTTTTTGATATACCCCCTTGTTCATGAACCGCGCTTTCATTTCCCTTGAGAGACCCCAAGCAAGCTGGTTTGGTTTGAAGCATCAGGCTGCCTGTCCGAATACTTCGGACACCCTTTTATACAGGGCGTGGTTGCCTACTCGTTCCAATTCCCCTCCTTCTTTTGTGCACAAATGGCCCAAAAAAGAAAGCAATTTCTCCAAAAAAAAAAGGTGTTGAAAGATTTTAAACATTCTTGAATTCCCCAATAATGGTTAACCTTTCCTTTAAAGCGTGGCCTTTTCCCTTCCCCCCCAAACCGATGGACCAAAATTCTTTTAAATGCGGTTCCCCAAAAAATGGCCAAGGGCAAGGGTTCTTTTGCCCTGGTTTTTTCCCCATGTTCCCCTTTTGCCCCCGGGGGAACCCGGGGCAATGCCAGGTTTTCTAAGCCCCCCTTTTTCCCCCAATTTTCTTCCCTTATTTCTTTTCCCCCCATGGTGGTTTATTTTCCTCCCCTTTTTTTGGGGTTTTTCGGGGAATTTGGGGGGTTTTTTTTTTTAAAATTAATTTAATTTTAAAAAATATTAAAATATATTTTAATTAATAATATTATATTATATTATATAATTATATATAAGGGAAATACAAATTGATTTTTTATTCCGCCACCCATAAGGGGAAAACGAAAAAAAGTTAAAGCAATCATTTGCCAAAAAAAATTTTAAACCCAACAAAAAAAAAAAAATTTTTTTTTTTTTTCGAAAATTATTTAACAAACTAAAATATATTTTGTTTTGGGGGGAAAAATAAAATTTTTTTTATAATAAGGGGGTTGGAAATTTTTTAAATTTTTTGGTAAATTTAAAATTTTTTTCTTTTAAATTTAAAAAAAAAAAATCTTTAAACTAAAAAAAAAATTTTAAAAGATTAAAAATTTTTTAAGCCCCAATTTTAAAATTTCGAAATTAAAAAACACTTTTATTTTAAAAACACTTTGGGGAAAAATAATGGGGAAAGAATAGAAAATGGGGGAAAAAAGGAAAATGAAGGATAAAAAAAGAGGAAGGGGTTGGGTAAATAAAAAAGATTGGAGGTAAGGGGGAAAGGGGATAGAAAGGGCAAGAGGTAGGGGGGGGGGAAAAAGTGGTTTAATGGGAAAAGTGGTTCAGAAAGTGGGTCAGAAGGGAAGAGGGCGAGGGGAAGATGTGAAAGAGAGTAAAGGGAGAAAAAAAGAAAAAAGTTTTTTCAAAAAGTTTTAAAAAAGGGGAAAGGGAATAGAAAAAAAGAGGGTTAAAATGGGAAAAGAAAAAAGGAAAGAGAGAGTGGGAATGTAAAAAATTTTTTGGGAAAAAAGAAAAATTTTGGGTGAAAAAAGAAAAAAAGGGAGGAAAAATATTTGAGTTTAAAAAATGGAAGGGAAATTAAAAAAGGAGAGAAGTATTGGGAAAGGAAGGGGAAAATTTTTGGGGAATTTTAAAGTTTGAAAGAAGAGGGAACTGTGATTTGGGGGCAAGGAGGAAAAATCTTGTAGGGTGAGGAAGGAGTTTGAGTGGGGGGGAAATTGGGAGGCAAGGGTAAAATAAAAGGGGGAAGGCAAACCGGGGGATGGGGTGATAAAATGAAAAGAGGGGGGGGATTTTTGGGGGTTTTGGATTTTTAATAAAATTTTAAAAAGGAAGGATAGGTTCAGGAGCAAAGTCCTTTTTAAAAAAGGGGGTAAAAGAGAGTGCAAAAATTTAGGGGTAAGTTGTGAGTAACCTGGTAAAGGTTTTTTAAAAAAATTGAAAAAAAAAAAGGAAAAGGAAAAAGAAAAGGGGGGAAAGGAAAAGGGAGAGGGGGTGGGGAGGTGCAGGGAAAAAAAAAAAATTTTTAAAAAAAGAAAAAGGTCTTTGTGGCATTTATGGATTGGAAAAGGTTGACAGGGGGAAGGGGGGGGGGGGGTGGAAATATGGTGTAGGGGGTAGGTTTTTGAAAGCAGGAAAAGTTTTTTCGGGATAGTGAGGTCGTTAGGTAGGGAAAGGGGAAATTTTTTCCCTAAAATAGGCCTTTGAAAGATGTTGATGTTGTTTTTAATAAATTTTATAGGGGGTTGTAAGAAAAAAATGCAAGGGTCTTGGGCAAAGGAGTGGATTAAAAGATAAAGAACACACACAAAGTGGGAGTTGTCACAGCTGTCTTTCTGAGACACTGTGCTTTTGGGGAGATTCTAAAGGAATTTGCAGGTTTGGTGGTGAATTTGGGTAGGGTGTGCAAAAAGAAAAAATTAAAGGGTGAATACAGGAAAGAGAAAAGGTAAAAGGGAACAAAAAGATTAATGATGAAAGATGAATATCGTTTGGGAGGGAGAGAGTATGGAGGAGGGAACGTATTTCAGATATTGGGAGTGGACGTGTCAGGGGGATGGGTCTATGAAAGATTAGGTGAACATAGAATTGAGGGGGAAAAAAGAGTGAGTGGTGCATTTAGGAGTCTGTGGGGCCAAAGAACTTTGCCCTTTGGGAGGCAAAAGGGGAATTATGAAGTAGTTTTACCAACTTCTTATATGGGTGAAGGTGGGTGATAAAATGTTGCAGCGGGGAAGGCGGAGGCAGGGGAGAGTCAGTCGGGGCAATGTGTGGTGTAATAAAGCAAAAATTCGTAGTTTGGAAGTTAGGGGAGGTGGGGATAACCAAAACGTTGTCCAAAGGGGCTGGGAAGGGTTTTTTGGGTGGTTGGGACATGTAGAAGAATAGCGAAACAGAAGATTCAAAATGTATCAGTCTGTAGTGGGAAGGAAGGGGGGGTGGGGGTCGGCCTAGGAAAGGGTTTGGGGGAGGGGGTAAAAGGATTTTTGGTGCGGGGGCCCTTGGCCCCTTCCGCAGGCGGCGTGAGCGGTTTGATAGGAGTGAATGGGACAAAGGGTTTTTTAATATTTGACGTGCTGTTGGAGGTGAGCAAAAAATTTTTAAGGGAAAGGGAAAAAGGATGGCCGGGGGTGGAAAACGCACTCTGAAGGGGGGTGTTAAGTTCAGTTTTAAAAACTTTTGAAAACAATTTTTTAAAAGTTGGATTTTTTGGGAAATTTTTTTTTGGGACCCCGGGGGGAAAGGGAAAAAAAAAAAAAAAAAATAATAAAAAAAAAAAATTTTTTTTTTTTTTTATATATAATAATATAATTATATATAAAATTTTAAATTAAAATAAATAAAATTAAATAAATTTTTTAAAAAATTTTTAAATTATTAAAATTTACAAAAACCCAAAACCAGGGCTAAATCCTTATCCGCCTCGGAGACAGAAATTCGCTATTTTTTGGGGCCACCTAAAAGTTTCAGGTGAGCAATTTTTCCCCTTCCGAACACTCTTTCTTTCTCGGGTTTTTTGCTTTTTTTTTACCCCTTTTGGGGTTCGGGGGGTTACTCCTTTTCCCCCCCTTTCCGCTGATTCCGGTTTTTTTTTCCCCCCCCCCCCTTTTTTTTATCACCTTTAAAAATTTTTTTGGGTTTCCCGCCCCCCCTAACCTTTTTACTTTGCTATCCCGTTATTTTATATTGGAAAAACTTCCTAACCCCTTTTTCTTCGGTCTTTAACCCAAATTTCCCCCCCTTTTTTTTTCCCCCCCCCAAAACCCTTTTGTCCACCTTTTTTTTTACCCGGGATTTTTTTTTGTTTTTTCCCCCCGTCGTCCCCAGTGCTGGCCCCATTTTAAATTTTTTGAAAAATCCCCCCTTTGGGACACCTTTTCCCTTTGGATTTCCTAAATTTTGACGTCTTTATGTTGGTCCAAACTTGTATACCAGGGCCCCCACTAAATTTAAAGAGTTTGAAAATCCTCTGAGGTATGAAACCTTTTTTTCCCCCCTTTTCTGGGATTTCGTTATCCCCGGGGCCGGGGGGTTCCCCCCAGTTTTTTTTATGGGTTTTATCTTTCCCCTACTATTTTTTGCTCTTCCCCTTCCCCCTTTTGCTTTCATTCAGGGAAAAATCCAGGACTAGGTGGACCGCTTGTACCCCCCTCTTGGGCCCCCCTTCCTATCGTTTGCTTTCATTTAAATTAAACATTCCAAAGGCCCTTTGGTCTATCCCTTCCTTTGCGTTCCCTTTTTAAAAAAACGACCTCCCCACCCCCTGGGCCCCCCTTTCCAAACCCCCCTGACCCCCAAAAATTTTTTTGGGTTTTCCCCGGACCCTTTTTCCCTTTCCTTTTTTTGGTGCAGTATTTTATATTTCTTTTATCATTCCCCCCCCCTAAACCCTCCGTCCCTCCAGTTTGGGGTCGGGGCCGTTTTCCCCTAAAACCTTTTTTCGTGGGAAACAACCCCCCGAAGCTCTGGGCGGGCCTTGTTCAAACCTTTGAAACTTTCTCAAATTTTCTTGACGTTCTTGACTGGGTTGGGGAATTCCAAACTGGGTGCGCATCCCTCCAGAAAGGCCTGACGTAAAGGGTATAAGAGTCTTGAACGAATCCTTACTGGGGTATGGGAACGCTACCCCGAAAGGTTTTTTTCGGGGCGTCCCATGCGCAGCATTTATCAATTGATTTTGCGCCTCGGAGATATGCTTTGGTTTATACCCCCCCCCCAGATTTTTTTTCCTTTGAGTGAGGTTTGCAGTTTTTGGGCCATCTGAGCTATTTTGGGGTCTGGGGTCTTTTTTCCCCTTTCCCCCAATTTAAGGGACTTTGCTTTTTGGCGGGGTTAAACTCCGGGAGCAAAGTTGCTGGACCAGGTTTGTAGCCTGCCCCAGGCCTCTTTTTTAATTCCCGCCAATCCCCATCCGTTTTGGATTCTTCCTTTAAAACTTCACATCATTTTAAAAAAAACAAGACATTTCTGACCCATCCCTTCCTTTAAATGTCTTTTCACATATCCCAAAGAAAAAAGCACAGGTCCTAGGACTGACCCCGGGGAAACCCCCGCTTGTCACAAGCGCCCACTCTGACACCCGTCACGTCCATGACTCGTTGTTGCCCCCTGTCAGGAAATTCTCTGATCCATTGCAGTGCCTTTCCGTTATGCTGCCTGATCCCTATTTTTTTGCAGTAACCTCTTGTGAAGGGACTGGGGTCAAAGGGCCTTCTTGCAGCCCAAAAAAAAGGGCAGTCATCCCCCCCTCTCTCTTTTGTTTTATTTTCTGTCACCTTGTCATAAAACCAAAGGGTTTTTTTGTGACACAGGATTTTCCTTCCCTGAAACCGTGCTGGTTGCCCAATTATACACTTATTTCTTTCCAGGTGCTCCCCACTCTCCTTCTGATGATTTTCTCCATGACCTTCCATCTATACACGTTGGGGATACAGGTCGTATTTTTGGGTGCCTCATGTCTGCCCCCCCTTTTTTAAAAAGGGGGACCCCCCCCATTTTGCCCAGTTTCAAATGAGGTTTTGAAGATTTTTTTAAATTGGCACACACAAAATCTCTGCTCCCTTTTTTAAGGCCCACGGAAATTTGTCGGGTCCCCCCCCGCCTTTGAGGTGTCAATTCGCATAGCAGCTTCTTCATTTCCCCTCCCTTGGGTTAAACCCCCCTCACCCCGCACTTGCTGGTGTCCCCCCCCTGTTCTAAATTTCCTGGAGTCCAACGGGTTTTTCCACTGAAATACTTTTCTTTAAATCTCGGCTAGCTCCCCCTTTTAACCTCTCGGGTCGTTTCTTTAATTCCCCATAAACCCTTCCTCATTCTGTTTCCCCGGGCCTTGACGTTTTTTCCTCCGATGTGGCTGTACAACGGGTTTCCCGGGCCCAGTCTTTGATTTTTCAGGGCCAAAGTCATTTTCATTTTGCCCGCTGACCCCCCTTTTTAAACTGGGGCCATATTATTTTTTCGGGCTCTTCGCAATTTTTTCTTTTTTTCCCGGGGTTTCTGTCTTCTGTCCCTTTTTCCCAAATTCCCTAGTACAACCTGGGTTTTTTCCCCTCCCTACCCCTTTGGTAAACCAAGATTTCGTTCGGGTTTCTTCCCATTTTTTCTGTTTCCCTTGGGAACAAACCCTCTCCTCTGCCTCCTGGAAATTTTTTTTGCCACATAGTCCTTCTTTTTCTTGTACTGGTTTTCCTGCCCAGTTCCCCTCCCACGGAATGTTTTAAAGGGAATTCCTCATGCCTGAGTAGTTCCCCCTTTTTGAAATTTTGGGTTTTTTTTTTTTTTTCCCACCCAATTCCTGTTTACTCTCTCCACTTGGAGCCAACAATGTAGTCGAAGCACAGAACCACAATGATCACTAGCCCCCAGGGGTTTTTCCCATAAAGATATCCCATGTCTGAACTACCCAAAGGTGAATAAAAGGTCCCGGCTTGCTGGTTCATCTTTTTCCTCCCTCTGGTAGTGTCCTAACATTTTTGATCTTTGGGGTTTTCCCAGTACTAAAACCCATCACCCGTGGTTTCTCAAAAAATTTGTACGCACCAAAATTGTATTTAAACAGAGGCCCGTTTCCCGTAGCTCCGGGCCCCGCCTCTTTACGGTCGCTATTAGGTCCACTCTCATCCCTGCCCCTTGACCCTTGGGTCAAACCTCTTCATAAAGCTATGTAGGGACCCTGCCTCCACTTAAATCATTTTCCAAAAACTGTTCCATTTCAGACAACCCTTATGACTAAAAAAAATATTTCCCCAAACCCCTTTTCCCCTGCGACTCATTTGAGTATTCAATTCCAAATTTGTGACCCCTTTTTTGCTGTGTCCTATATTTTTGAACACCCTGTCTCGTCCACCTTGCCCAATTTCCCCCCAAAATTTTTTAATATGTCCTTATAAAGCCCCCCCCTCTCTCTCTCCCATTTTCCATTTCGTCAGGTAAAATTTTCCCTTTAACGCTTCCCCGTGGGACTGCCCCTTAGTTTCGGGCTAGCTCGTTGCATCCCTTTTGGGCGCTAGTCCCCCCAATGCTGCAGCAGTTATTTGTTAGGAAAGACCATATGCAACATTTGGAATCTTTATTTCGAAACGTTTCGCCTACACAGTGGGGCTTCTTCATTCGAGTACAGAAAATTTTGATAAAGCAAAATATTTAAAAAGACGTTTTAAAAAAAAGTATCTTCTGCTTCTATCAATTTTTCTGTACTCGACTGAAGAAGCCTACTGTGTGGGGAAACGTTTCGAAAAAAAGATACCTATCGTTTTCATATGTTTTCTTTTTTAACAACCTGGGCGGGATTTTTTACCATTTTTTTGTTCAAAACAGTTTTTTTTGGGTTAAAATGCGCCCCCAAGAGATTTGCTCGGATTATTCTCACCCCAAGATCCTTTTTTCCCTTTAAATTAGGGTTTTTCAGTCTTTGGCCCTCTAACTGTAAATTCCCGTCGGTAGCTTCTTTTTCTCTTCCCTTTATCTGCAAAACTTTGGGACCTGGCGGGGTTAAACCCGTGGGGCCATTGCCCTTTACCTTGGGTTTCAGCCCGTCTAGGTCCCCCTTTTTAATCCTGTCCCGACCCCATTTCCCATTGAATTTTCCTGATTCTTCACATCGCCCGCTATCCGGGCCCATTTTTCCCCCTCATGTCATTCACATATACCAAAAAACAGCAACCTCCTCAGAAATGAAACCCCTTTTAAATTTCCCCCTCGTCACGGGGGTCCACTCTGACACCTCATGAGTGCCATGACTTTGCTGATGCCTTCCCCGTTTAATAATTCCCTTTTTTCCATTACCGTGCCTTCCCCCGTTATACCTGCCTTAACCCTCCCGGTTTTTTCACTAAAAAACTTGTAAAGGGAAATGTGTAAAAAAGCCTTCTTCAAATCCAAGAAATGCAATCTGTATGTGGTGTGTGAATCAAAAACGACGAGGGAAAAAGGAAAGGGGTTTCACTTTTTGGAGTCTGTGGAGACAAAGAAAGCTTTCCAGAAAGCTAAGAGGGGAATGTATGAAAATTTTTGTTATACCAAAGTTTTTATATTGGGGAAGCTGGTTGGGGATGTTTCAAATAGGGGAAAAACTGGAGGCATGGAAATGTTTTTTTTCTGAGGGTTTTGAGAAATACGTACAAAGTATTGTCTCATGGGGAGAGAAAAGTGACGCGGGGTCGAATCTCGGCCCGCCGAATTTTGGGGGAAGGGTTCCCAAAACCCAAATTTTTTCAGTGTTTTAATAAAAATAATAAAAAATAATAATAATAATAATAATTTAAAAATAATATATTTTTTCAAGTGCATTTATAGGTATACAGGCCTAACTGACCCTCAAAAAACATGCTCTTTCATAAAAACCCCTTGTTAAAAGAGAGCATTTTGGTCAAAATTTTCGTCAATTTTTTCCCAGGATGCACTCACACCAGTCCACTAACAACAAGGTAAACCCCTTTTACTGATGGGGAACATGAAAACAAGTGTAAAGAAACACGCACCCTCACCGGTGAAGCGAGAATTTTGCCTACCAGGCCACGACCCCCCTGTAAAGACTTCTTGGGAGACTGGTATTCCAAAAGGGAGGAGGGGAAATTTTGCCCTGGGTTTTCTATTTCCACAGTGTCCTTGTACAAAGAACAAAACCTAACCCCTCCTGGATTTATTTTTGAGTGGTTAAGGCAACATGTAATGTCTTTTCTGATGGGGGGGAGGACAGTGTTTAAAATGGGAAACGAAACTCAGCCAGCCACCCGTTTTTGGGAAATGATATATATTGGCCCTGCCCAATAGGGAAAAGGCAAGAAATCATTTAAAATTAAAGGGTTTTTAAATCTTTTAAACTAGGTGAAAAGCACCGTATTCTTGAAGAAACCCAAAAACAAAAGTGCTCCTTTACCATCTCCAAGGTGAGGGACTAATTACCTCCCTTATGGGAAAATAGTTTTTACTTTCGTCCCAAATTTTTGTCCTTGATTCGTATGGATAAAGCCCCTGGATGGGGAAACCTACAATAAAAAATACACAGACGTTTCCCATGTTTCAAAATTTTTCACCTTTTAACCCTTGGGTCGGGTTAAAATTTTTTATTAAAATTTTAGTTATCGTGAAAATACTTTTGGGTATCATACAACGAATACTTAATTATTCAATATAAAGGAATTTTAAATAAGATTTCGATGTTTTAACTTTCATTTACAATGCCCGTAATTTTTTTTGGGAAAATTTAATTTTTAAAAAAAAAAAAACCCTTTCTAATTTAAAAAACTAAGGGGAAAAAATTTTTCTAAATTTAAAAACTTTAAAAACAAACTTTGAAGGATATTCTTAAAGTTTTTTTGATGACCAATAAAAACCAATTTTTTTATTTTTAAAAAAATCACTTTCTATTTCCCGGGTATATTTTTTTGAAAATCTTTAAAAATTTACACTGAAAAAATAAAAAATGATACGGAACGATTATTCACTAATATGTGGGAAAATGGTATATAATAAACCACCAAAATGAAATTAAGACACGTGCAACATCTGGGTATCTTTTTTGTAGACTTTTTGCCATCCAGTTGGGTTTATCAATACCATTCTAGGGCATGGCTTTTAAAAACAGTTTGGGGGCTCTATACCGAAGAAAAGGAATCAATCCCTCCCAAAACCCAGGGGTAGGGGCGAAGAGCACCGAGTCGTGAAGATTCTTCAGAAACTTTACGCTACACTTTTACACTTAAAAAATTGCAATGTAATTTGCACAATTTCCCATTGTACGTAGGTCCCTTTAAAAATTTTGTTATTTTATTTAACTTTTAAAAAAATATAGTAAATTTTTCGATGTTTTTAGATTTATTTTCCTGGGAACTTTAAAAAAAGAAAATTTTTACTCAGTTTTTTTTTTTTTTCAAATCATCGTTTCTTTTAGAAGTCAAGCTCACCAAGCTGTTTCTAAAAAAAATTTTAACTTTTCCCCCAATATAACACACCTCTGGTTATATATTCCCCGGTTCAGCTGTGAATCACAGTGACGCGATAAAGTCAAATTTCACCAATTTTTAGTATAAATTTTAGAATAAAACTGCTTTGCCATTTTTTTCTCGGGGCAAATCCATAATTTCAAACCCTTGTGTCAAGTGAATATCCTAAAGTGTTTTAGGCAGCAGCAAGTGTGATCTACCGACCCCCCCGCACCAGGGGAAGGCTGGTACTCTGCTAACACAGTGTACTCCAACCGCCCCCGGCCAGGATCGATATCTCTGTTCAACAGTCAGTAATGCCGACCCAAGGCAGCATATATACCCAGTTGAATTCATGGGTTTAGCCCGCAGTAAGTGTGACCTTCTTCTCGTGCACTCAGGTATAGTTGTATTTTTATTCTGCTGCGACTGGCTGAGAGTACCCCAAACATTAACGACTTGAAAGTGTACTCACAAGAGTGACGTATCATTATTTTATGAAAACAGTTTAAGACCAGGTCTCCGATGTAGACTACGTAAGGTTAATAGATAGAAATCCACATTACAACGTCTTATTCAGACATTCGGCTAACTCAGACACAATTTGTTTTAATAACACAGACAGAACTCAACATCCCAATATAGGCTTGTCTTATAACGAGGGTTTTTTTAATTGCCCCCGACAGTAGGGCATTTAAGTATACAGCCAGACGTTGATTAAACAGGGTACAACACACCGCCCAGGTAAGGGAGAATGAATACAACCCCCCCACGGTAGGGTTTGAGAGCGAAAATAACAGGAAGAATACAACGCACATAAACCAGACGGGTAATAACAAGACATCGTGCTTCAGGAAGTTTTGAGAAGTTTAAGATGTCCTCTCAAGAAGATTCCTAGAGACCTGTGAGGCGAGTGTTAAAGGAATTGACCTGACATCTCTGAATCGAACCTAATTTCCTCCCATGCGCCCAGAGCTGCATGACCCTTTCAGGTTTAACAGACCTCTATGACAATAATTTTTTAGGATGAATTTCAAAGTTGTCATTGAAATGGTGTAATGTGAATCCAGAGATTCCTAAAGTAACAAGATGATGATCTTGAAGTTATGTGATCCATACACACAATGGGAGAAAGAGAGAGGCCTATACTGGAGTATGCATCGCCAGTTTGGAACCCTCACCTAGCCAAACATGTAAGGAAACTAGAGAAAGTGAAAAGGTTTGCAACAAGACTAGTCCCGGAGCTAAGGGGTATGTCCTACGAGGAGAGGTTTAAGGGAAATCAACCTGACGAAATTGGAAGACAGGAGAGATAGGGGGGATATGATAATGACATATAAAATACTGAGAGGAATAGACAAGGCGAACAGAGACAGAATGTTCCAGAGATGGAACACAGCAACAAGGGGTCACAGTTGGAAGTTGAAGACTCAGATGAATCACACGGATGTCAGGAAGTATTTCTTCAGTCACAGAGTTGTCAGAAAGTGGAATAGTCTGGGAAGTGATGTAGTGGAGGCAGGATCTATACATAGCTTTAAGGAGAGGTATGATAAAGCCCACGGAATGGGTAGAGTGACGGAATAGCGGCCAGTGAAGAGACGGGGCCAGGTGAGATTCTATCCCTGCAACCACAACTAGGTGAGTACACACACACACACACACACACACACACACACACACACACACACACACACACACACACACACACACACACACACACACACACACGCACACAGGGGACAGGCCAAACTATAAAAGGGGGGACTACACAGGTATGAGAAACTTCCTGCAGGAGGTTCAGTGGGACAGAGAAATGGTAGGAAAATCAGTAAACGAGATGATGGAATATGTGGCAACAAAGTGCAAGGAGGCAGAGGAAAGTTTTGTTCCCAAGGGAAACAGAAATAATAGGAAGACCAAAACGAGTCCTTGGTTTACCCGAAGGTAAAACTAAGTGCAACAGAGAATGGAAAAAGGTACAGAGGCATAGGACCCAGGAAAACAAGAAGATTAGTAGAAGAGCCAGAAACGAGTATGCACAGATAAGGAGGGAGGGCCCAGCGACAGTATGAAAACGACATAGCATCGAAAGTCAAATCTGACCCGAAACTGCTGTATAGCCACATTAGGAGGAAGACAACAGTCAAGGACCAGGTGATAAGGCTGAGGAAAGAAGGTGGAGAACTCACAAGAAACGATCAAGAGGTATGTGAGGAGCTCAACACGAGATTTAAGGAAGTATTTACAGTAGAGACAGGAAGGACTCTGGGGGAACAGACCAGATGGGGACACCAGCAAGGAATACACCAACAAGTGTTGGGACGACATACATACAGCTGAGGAGGAGGTGAAGAAACTGCTAAGGGACATCGATACCTCAAAGGCAATGGGACCGACAACATCTCCCCGTGGGTCCTTAGAGAGGGAGCAGATATGTTGTGCGTGCCACTTACCACAATCTTCACACGTCCCTGGAAACTGGCAACTACCTGAGGTATGGAAGAACGGCAAAATGTAGTTCCCATTTTTAAAAAAGGAGACTGAAAAGAGCACTAAACTATAACCTGTGTCATTGACGTGTATAGTATGCAAAATTATGGAGAAATTATCAGGAGGAGAGTGGTGGAGCACCTGGAAGGGAAAACAAGAGTATAAATCCCAAACCCAGCACGGATTCACGGAAGGCAAATCCTGTGTCACAAACCTTCTGGAGTTTTATGATAAAATAACAGAAGTAAGACACGAGAGAGAGGGGTGGGTTGATTGCATCTTCTTGGACTGCAAGAAGGCCTTTGACACAGTTCCTCACAAGAGATTAGTGCAGAAGCTAGAGCATCAGGCGCATATAACAGAAGGACACTGCAATGGATCAGAGAATACCTGACAGGGAGGCAACAACGAGTCATGGTACGTAATGATGTATCACAGTGGGCACCTGTGACGAGCGAGGTCCCACAGGGGTCGGTCCTAGGACCAGTGCTATTTTTGGTATATGTGAACGACATGATGGAAGGGTTAGACTCAGGGAAATGTCCCTGTTTGCAGATGATGTGAAGTTAATGAGAGAATTAAATCTGATGAGGACCAGGCAGGACTTCAAAGAGACCTGGACAGACTGGACACCTGGTCCAGCAAATGGCTTCCCGAATTTAATCCTGCCAAATGCAAAGTCATGAAGATAGGGGAAGGGCACAGAAGACCACAGACAGAGTATAGGCTAGGTGGCCAAAGACTGCAAACCTCACTCAAGGAGAAAGATCTTGGGGTGAGTATAACACCGAGCATGTCTCCGAAGCACACATCAATCAGATAACTGCTGCAGCATATGGGCGCCTGGCAAACCCTGAGAACAGCATTCCGATACCTTAGTAAGGAATCGTTCAAGACACTGTACACCGTGTATGTCAGGCCCATACTGGAGTATGCAGCAACTGTTTGGAACCCGCACTTGATAAAGCACGTCAAGAAACTAGAGAAAGTACAAAGGTTTGCCACAAGGTTAGTCCCAGAGCTAAGGGGAATTTTCCTATGAAGAAAGATTAAGGGAAATCGGCCTGACGACACTGGAGGACAGGAGGGTCAGGGGAGACATGATAACGACATATAAAATACTGCGCGGAATAGACAAGGTGGACAAAGACGGGATGTTCCAGAGATGGGACACAGACACAAGAGGTCACAATTGGAAGTTGAAGACTCGGATAATCAAAGGGTTTTTGGGAAAGTATTTCTTATCATAAGTTGTAAGACAGGGGAATAGCCTAAAAATGACTAGTGGGGGGCAGGAACCAAACACATTTTTAAGACGGGGTTTGATAAAGCTCAGGGAGCGGGGAGAAGAGGGCCCAAGAAACCCGGGTAAAGAGGCGGGGCCCAGGACAAAACCCCCCCTGAAACCCACAAATGGGTGATAAAAAACACCAACACACACACACATACATTGCTTTCCCACACAGGGGCCAAAACAGGAGAATAAAGTTAATGGAGGCGGGAAGGGAAAACAAACGAGCGACGGAAGAATCTTTAAAAACGAGGGGCAGGAGAGTTAGCAAACTTAGTTTTTAATATTCGCTCAAAAATACCATATGTTTAGTGATCACTCATTTCTAAATAAACATTTAGAAAAAGTTGCCGGGTAAAAAGAAGACAAAAAAAAAAAAGTAGAAGGGAAAAATTTAAGGTAGGAAAATTCCCTGGAAAAAGGGTTTGATATGCCCTCTAACGAGCAGAAAGAAATTTTTTATATACTTTTCGTCGTGGGATCTTGGTTATTTCGGGGACCCCAAAACCCGAAACGCTCTACAAATTAACCCTTGTGTTTTTCCGTTTTTTTTTAAACGTTTGATGGGAAAATCTTTCCCAATTTTTACATCATCCCGGAAAAGCTCAGTGGGGAAGGATTGGGGCAAAACAGCCCAGGAGCTGGTGGAAATACTAAACAAATAAAAAGGTATGGACGAGACTTATACCAGAAAAGACAAGAAAACAAAATATATAAGAGCCCATTGCTCATCCGGTTTTTAAAGGGAAGCCAGGACTGTGGAGTGAAAAAGGGACCAAGAAAGGAGAAAGCAGTAAAGCTAGAAGAGAAAAAAATTGCTTTTGTGCAAAGACAAGTTTGGAAATAATTTTGAAAATGAGCATAGAGAAGCTTAAAAATCAAAATTTTCTTCCAGCTAATAGAAGGGGGAAAAAACTGTGAAGGATTTATATAACAGTAAACGACAGAGAGGTGTAAGAGTTGAAGAGAAATTTAGAAGGGATACCCCGAGGAGTAAGAAAAGATCCCGTGCAATACATATCAACCTACACAGAAAAATAGGAAGCAAAAGATTTTAAAGAAGATGCTAATTGAAACCCAAAAGCAAATGCATTAGGCCCAAAAACATAGGTGGGTGTGAAGGCAAAAAACTCAAACGAAGACTTTTAACAGGCACAAGGACAGGACATCTTCGGAAGCAGCAATGTAATTCCATTTTTTATTATTTAAAAAAGGGAGGGCCTGAGGGGGCCCTTTAAACCACAGTAATATCACTGTATGCATCCTTTTTCCAAGAAAGAATTTTAAATTTTAAGGGAGGGGAAAATGGACCACCAGGAAGGGAAAAACTACACTAAAAATATCATGAAAACTGAAAAGGGGAAAACCCGTATGACATGACCAACCTCTTATTTAGGGCAGAGTTTTCTGTGAAAAAAAAGAAATATGGGGATAGACAGCCGTATCTTTCTGGTCTGCAAAAAATATTTGACACAGTACCCCCGAAAAAAATTGACCTTAAAAGACAGGTGAGAGTGACATAAAAGGAAGGAATAGTCAAGTTGATTAAAAGAAAGTTGGTCTCTCAAACAGTACAGAAACACCTTTAATAATAATAAATACCTCCATTTGAAGAAGAAAAAAGATTACCAGTATATCTGGGGGAGGGTTTTCCTGGGTCAACGCCCCCCGGGCCATCTGTTACAGGGCCCCGTGGGGATCAGGGGCTATCAACCGGCTGTTACGTTGGCCGCACAAAGCTGACGTACGAACCACAGCCCGGCTGGTAGGTGCTGGCTTTAGGTGCCTCTCCATGCCTTTTTGAAGAACCAGGGTCTATTGGTAAAACCCTCTTACGTATTCGGGGAAACTTGAACTTTCTTGGGCCCCTGACACTTATTGTGTTTCTCTCATGTACTTGTGTCGCCCCGCTTTTCGCTGGGGAATGTATCTCTTTTCGGTTTTTGCTTTCATGGGGGTGATTTTCATGTCAATTTGGGACTATTCCTCTAGATTTTCCTAGGATATTATCATGATCTCTCTCTGGTCAAGGAAATGGGGCTGAGTCCAATCCAAAGTAGCGCAC
>NC_069431.1:40773317-40785817 GCF_026875155.1 Cherax quadricarinatus
ATCCCCTCACCTACCCTTTCCCGTGGTTTATCTACTTCCCTTAAAGCATGATGATCCTGCCCCCACACATCATTTCCAGACTTTCACTTTCTGACAACTCTGTGACTGAGGAAATACTTCCTGACATCCGTGTGGTTCATCTGAGTCTTCAACTTCCAACTGTGACCCCTTGCTGCTGTGTTCCATCTCTGGAACATTCTGTCTCTGTTCGCCTTGTCTATTCCTCTCAGTATTTTATATGTCGTTATCATATCCCCTCTATCTCTCCTGTCTTCCAATTTCGTCAGATTGATTTCCCTTAACCTCTCCTCGTAGGACATACCCCTTAGCTCCGGGACTAGTCTTGTTGCAAACCTTTGCACTTTATCTCGTTTCCTTACATGTTTGGCTAGGTGAGGGTTCCAAACTGTCGCTGCATACTCCAGTATAGGCCTCTCTCTTTCTCCCATTGTGTGTATGGATCGCATAACTTCAAGATCATCAATCTTGTTACTTTAGGAATCTCTGGATTCTCATTACACCATTTCAATGACAACTTTGAAAGGAATCCTAAAAAATTATTGTCATAGAGGTCTGTTAAACCTGAAAGGGTCATGCAGCTCCTGGGCGCATGGGAGGAAATTAGGTTCGATTCAGAGGAGAGGTCAGGTTAAATTCCTTGGATCAACAGCGCCTCGCCTACATCAAGGGATCTATCTTGAGAGGACATCTTTGTGAAGCACAGTCTAAAACTTTCCTAGTCAAGCGCAAGCGTACCGTGGGGCGGTGTGATGCTACCCTTTTTATTGAAGCACCAACGTACCGTGGGGCGGTGCGATTCTTCCCTCGTTATTCAAGTACCAGAGTACTGTGGGGCAGTGTGATTCTTTCCTTGTTATTCAAGCACCAGAGTACCGTGCGGCAGTGTGATTCTTCCCTTGTTATTCAATTACAAGAGTACCGTGGGGCAGTGTGATTCTTCCCATGTTATTCAAGCACCAGAGTACCGTGGGGCAGTGTGATTCTTCCCTTGTTATTCAGTCACCGGCGTACCGTGGGACAGTGTGATTCTTCCCTTGTTATACAGTCACCGGCGTACCGTGGGGCAGTGTGATTTTTCCCTTGTTATACAAGTACCAGAGTACCGTGGGGCGGTGTGATTCTTCCCTTGTTCAATCACCAGAGTACCATGGGGCAGTAGAATTCTTCTTTTGTTGTTCAAGTACCAGAGTACCGTGGGGCAGTGTGATTCTTCCCTTGTTATTCAAGCACCAGAGTACCGTGGGGCAGTGTGATTCTTCCCTTGTTATTCAGTCACCGGCGTACCGTGGGGAGTGTGATTCTTCTCTTGTTATTTAATCACCGGCGTACCGTGGGGCAGTGTGATTCTTCCCATGTTATTCAAGCACCAGCGTACCGTGGGGCAGTGTGATTCTTCCCATATTATTCAAGCACCAGCGTACCGTGGGGCGGTGTGATTCTTCCCATGTTATTCAAGTACCAGAGTATCGTGGGGCAGTGTGATTCTTCCCATGTTATTCAAGCACCAGCGTACCGTGGGGCAGTGTGATTCTTCCCATGTTATTCAAGCACCAGCGTACCGTGGGGCGGTGTGATTCTTCCCATGTTATTCAAGTACCAGAGTACCGTGGGGCAGTGTGATTATTCACTTGTTATCAAAGCGCTGCTTTGACGACTTAATCAACCTGAATCTAAATGGCTTACTGTCGACAGAAGCAATTAAAAAATACACGTTATAGAACAAGCGTTTATTGGGATGGAGTTCTCGTTCTGTGTAGAACTTAATAAAAAAATATGACTTGTTAAAGTTCTGCACGTGGAGCGAAATTGTCTGAATAAAGACTTGCTCTACAACGTGCATTTTCTTGATCTACTTAACCTTGTCTCGTAGTACTACATCTACGCAGACAGCTGCGTAAAATATTCATAAAATAAAATGATACGTCACTCTAGTGAGGTACATCTTTCAAGTCTGTTAACTGTTTCGGGGGTCATCGCTCCCCTTAGCCGAGTCGCAGAGCAAGAATGAAAATACAAACTATGACCTGGTGCACGAGAAGGAAGGTCACACTTACTGCGCCATAAACACACAATGAAGTTCACTAGAGCGTATATCCATGACCTGGGGCTGGGGTCGGCAGGTTATACTGACTGTTGAACAGCAGGGAACACAGCCATGATCTTAGGCCGGAGTCTGCAGATTACACTTGATGTTGAACAGTATAGTGTACAGCCATGACCTGGTGCTGGGGTCGACACATCACACTTGCTACTGAGCAGCATGGTGTACAACCATGACCTGGTGCTGGGGTCGACACATCACACCTGCTACTGAGCAGCATGGTGTACAGCCATGACCTGGTGCTGGGGTCAACACATCACACCTGCTACTGAGCAGCATGGTGTACAGCCATGACCTGGTGCTGGGGTCAACACATCACACCTGCTACTGAGCAGCATGGTGTACGGCCATGACCTGGTGCTGGGGTCGACACATCACCTTGCTATGAGCGAAATGGGTACAGCCGACGGGTGCTGGGGTCGAAATCACACTTTACGGCGCATGGTGTGCGCCATGCCCCTGGTGCTGGGGTCACACACACCTTGCTCTGGCAGCATGGTTTTCGGCCTGCCCTGGTGCGGGGTCGACAATCAATTGCTGCGCCTGAACACATAGGATATTCACTCCCCAATGGTGAAAATTACTGAGAGTGTCCGAAAAATAAATGGAAAAAAACCGTCGTATTCTAAATTTACTGAAATACTCTGATAAAAATTTGACTTTATACGGCCTGATGATTCAAAGCTGAACCGGGAATTAAAAACCAGGGGTTTGTGTTAATTGGGGAAAATTTGAATTTTTTTAAAAACAACTTATGAGCTTGACTTCTGAATAATGATGATTTGATAACTGATAAAAATCATTGTTACAGTTCATCCAAAAAAATAAATTGAAACGTAAAATTATTATACTTTTTTTATTGAAGTTAAATATGAACTAAATTTAGGCCCCCTTCGTAAATGGACTTGCAAAATTACATTGAAAAATTTTTTTTAAGTGTAGGGGTATTAGTAATTATTTTTGCTGAAACTAAACTTCTTATTCACAAAAATATTTTACCCAAAAATATATTTTTCGAAAAATATATATTTTTAAAATTTTGGGCTGAAGCATAGTATTTACATTGTTTGCTTCCCTTTTAGGTCTTAATCATATAATCGCCGCATTTTCAGCAATAAGGCGCGGGGGTTTTCCAAGAAGGAGAAAATGCCCCTTTATATCCCGGAAAATACGATTTAGTGCATTTAAGCAAGAAAACTTTATAACAGGGGCAGGATAAAAAAGTTGGATGCATGAAATAATTCTTTTTGTATTTTTTTTTTTAAATAAAACATAAATTTTGAGTATAATGAGGTTTCGACCCCCAAAGGAATGAAAAAAAATAAGGAACAAACGTTACATTTTTTTTTATTCAAATTTTTTTGAATAATAAATCCCCTTTTATTTAATATTTTTTTGTGTGTTTTTAGTTTTCATATTTAAAACCAGAAATAGAAAGCTAAAAATTTTTAAAAAAAAAAAATTGGATTATTGGTCACAAAAAAGTTTGAAAATTTTACTGCAAAGTTTTTTTAAGTTCATTACTTTGCAAAAATTATTCGCTTAGCTTTTTTAAATGCCAAGGTGATTTTTTTTTTTAAAATTTAAAACTTTCCCAAAAGAATTTTTGACATTGTAGAAAGCTTAACATCGAAATCTTATTTAAAATTCCTTTTATTGAATAATTAAGTATTCCCTTTTATGATAGCAAAAGTATTTTCTACGATAACTAAATTTAAAAAAAAATCTAGAGCCCGAGTTAATTGGGGGAAGAATTGACACATGTCAAAGTCGGGGGTCTTTATTGTAGACGTTTGTCCATGACTTTTCCATAAGAATCAAGGACATAATTGGGGGGACGAAAGTAAACTAATACCCTAGATGAGGTAATTAGTCCCCCAGCCCTTGGAGATGTTAAGAGCACCGTAGCCTTTGGTTTCAAATTTCAGTGCTTTTCACCGTAGTCTTGAAGAGTCTAAACTTTTTTTCATTAAAAATAAATGAAAAAATTTTTATCTTAACGTAAAAGAGAATTTTTTAGGAACGATTTAAATTTTTAAAGGTTCTTTTCCCCTTTTACCTATTGGCACGCCTATATATCATTTTCCAAATGTGGCTGGTGAGATTCGATCCCCTGTTCCTGTCCCGCCCCCAACAAGAAAGTACATTTTTGGGCCCCAACCCCTCGACCTCAATCATACAAATACCATGCATCCAGGGGTTAGGTGGTGTTAGAGTTCAAAAACATCGTGGTGTGGTAAACTCAGGGCTAATTTCAGCCTCCTCCCGTTTGAAAACAGTCTCCCCAAAGTCTTTACAGGAGGCTCGTGGGCCCGGTAGGCAAAATTTGCTTCCACGGTGAGGGTGCGTGTTTCTTTAATTTTTTTTCGTTCCCATCATAAAAAAGGGACCTTGGGAGTGGATGGTGTGGGTCGCATCCTGGGACGAAATTGTTGTAATTTGACCGAAATGCTCTGCATAACAAGGGGTTTTCTATGTAGCAGCATGTCTTTGATGTCAGGCCTGTATACCATGTACATGTACTTGTACAAATATATTATTATTATTAAACACAGAAACAAGTGGTATTGAATCCTTCACCAAACTTCGGCTGGCCGAGATTCGATCCCGCGTCACATTCTCCTGCCCCATGAGACAATACATTGTACGTATTTCCCTAACCACTCAACATTGCCCTCAGATACATCATCATCACTGCCCCAGCCTTCTCCTAGTTGCAACATTCACCAACCATGCTTCACCAATATAAGAGCGTTGGTATAACAATACTTTCATACATTCCCCTCTTATCTTTCATGTACAGCGTTCTTCGTCTCCACAGACTCTTAAGTGCACCACTTACCTTTTTCCACTCGTCAGTTCTATGATTCACACACACACACACACACACACACACACATACAGATTGCATTTCCTTGGACTGTAAGAAGACTGTTTACAGTTCCTTACAAGAGATTAGTGCAAAAGCTGGAGGGTCAGGCAGGTATAACAGGGAAGGCACTGCAATGGATAAGAGAATACTTGACAGGAAGGCATCAGCGAGTCATGGTACTCGATGAGGTGTCAGAGTGGACGCCCGTGACGAGCGGATTTCCACAGGGGTCAGTCTGAGGACCGGTGCTGTTTCTGGTATATGTGAATGATATGACGGGAAGGACAGACTAGCAGACGATGTGAAGCTAATCTGGAGAATTCAATCGGATGAGGATCAGACAGGATTACAAAGGGACCTAGACAGGCTGCAAGCCAGGTCAAGCAACTGGCTCATAGTTTAACCCCGCCAGGTGCAAAGTCATGAAGATCAAGGAAGAGCAAAGAAGACTACTGAAAGAATACAGTCTAGAGGGCCAAAGACTGCAAACCTAACTTAAGGAAAAGGATCTTGGGGTGAGAATAATACCGAGCACATCTTTTGAGGCGCATATCAACCAAAAAACTGCTGCAGCATCTGGGTGACTAGAAAAAAGGTATGCAACGAAAAATTTTTCCCAGAGCTAAGGGGAAATGCCCCTACAAAGGAAAATTTAAAGGAAAAAATTGCCCTTTGAGACGGGGGGAGGAGGGGAGAGAGAGGGGGGGGGGGGCATGATAAGGACAAAAAAACCCATTTGGGGGGAATTTAAAAAGGGGTGGACGGGAGACAGGATTTTTCAAGAAAAGGGGACACAGCAACAAGGGGTCAAAATTTGGGAAATTTAAATTACTAAATTTGATTTCCAAAGGGATGTTAGGAAGTATTTCTTTTTTTTAAAAGATTTTGTCATAAAAAGTGGAACAGTCGGGAAAAGTGATGAAGGGGGAGGAAAAGGACCCCATACACGGGCTTTATGAAAGGTATGAAAGGCTCAAGGACAGGGAGAGAGGGGAAAATAGCGCCCCTTTGGAAGGGGCGGGGCCGGGAGTTTCGAATGACCTTTTTTAAACTACATTCGGTGCTTACAATTAGGAGAGTCCCACCCCACAGAAAAATGGGTTTTAAAAATTTTTCCGGGAGATACCACAGCCACGAGTGCCCCGGATCACGAGAAAACATGTCCCCCCTCAGGGTGCACGGGGATTTTTGGGAAATCGCTGCCTCAGAGGTAAGGTGATGGGGAAAATTTGTGCTGTTCAAGAGGCGGTTTAAGGTTCGTAGGGTCGAGCCCGGCCTCCACTTTTTGAAAAAATTTATATTTAAATAAAAAATATATATATATATAAAATTATATATATAAAATATATTTATATAAATATATATTTGAAACCTGACCAAATCAAATTTCAAGCCTAGTTAAGCTTGTTTTAACGAAACAGGGGTTTTCCCTTAACCTATATAACCCGGGGTTTGTTTTTGGGTTTTAGATGTTTTGGGGTTAATGTTAGGGTTTGGGTGAGAAAAATTTAGTTTTGGCTGGGTTATTTTAGGTTGGGCCCTTTTGGGGTAAAATTCTTTGTGTAGCGGGTCTTTTGGCTAACATAATTATTCAATAAAACCGTAAAAAAATTGCTGAAAAAATTTAAAACGCGGGAAAATTTTTGTATTTGTTTTGTAAAGGGAAATTACCAAGGCATCGCCGGTTACGTGGTATAGACCCTTTTCTATAGTTTTAAATTATCTAATTATCTCTCTTTCCCCCCTCTTCTCCTCTCCTCCTCTCTCTCCCTCCCCTCTCCCCCTTCCCCCCCCCTTTTCTCTCTCCCCTCGGGGGGTTTTAGGGACAAAACACCTCTTTTGTTCCCCCCAACCATTTTGAGGGCCTTTAAAGGGGATGTAAGAGGGAAACCTGTAAGGGGTTAATATTTTTTCCCCCCCTTGGGGCCTAAGATACCCAATGTTTGTACAAATAATTAAAGACACGAATGTGGGCCCGTGTTTTCCCAATAAAAAACATCCATTGTTTTTTTACGAAGGCCGCGGCGGGTTGGGAAAACCTCTCGCTTCACACATCGAGTTCCTTGGTTCGATCCCGACACGGGGAAATGGGGGGTTGTGTTTTTTTTACAATTTCCCTCGTTCCCCTAGCGGAAACCTAGGTCCCTGGTGTGGGCCCGCTTTCCCGGGCATAAGATTTAAGAACCCCAGTGGCAAAAAGCAGACAATCCCGAGAAACCCCTGACTTTTTTGGGTTAAAAATCCGGGGTGCTACCCTTTCCCCCGGTTTAAAAATTCAAAAAAATTTATCTTAAGGCCAGGCCTGACCCAGAAGGATTTTGAGCCCGGGGGTGCGGGGGCACCCGGGGTTTTTGGGCAGGCTTGGGAGAGAGACGTGTGCGCTTTAAGCGTGAAAAATTACGCATGATAACCCTGAAACATAATTAAGGGATTTTCATTGCTCCCGTGTTAGAGTGGTGTTTCCCACCAGTCCCCGTGCTTTTCCCTGTGTCGTTTTTTGTTAAGATTCGTTTTTTTTTTTGTTAAAAAAACAAAGGGAAATTTAGGGTCCTAGACTGTAAAAAAAACCCCGGGGGGATAAAAGGGGTTTAGAGTGGTTGGAAATTTTTGTTTAATAAATGAATGAAAGGGAGGAAGGTCCCGGGGGGTTTGGCAGAGAGCAGGGTAAAATTTAAATTTATAAAAAGGGGAAGGGGGACAAAAGAGATTGTAAAAATTATAGGGGAAAAAGTTTACTGAGTATACCAGGAAAATTTTGGGGTTTGGGTTTAAATTACAAAAAGAATTAGAGGTAAGAGAGAGAGTGGGATTGCAGTTTACAGGGGTTTTTTAGAGGGGGGTTAGGGGATTTTGTTTTTTCAAGTTTTACTTTTAAAAAATATGTGAACATTTTTTAAATAAAGAAGGGAATTTTTTCTTGCATTCTTTGGGTTTTAAAAAGGATATGATAGTGGATAGGGGAAAAATGGGGAAAATTTTTCCCAAGGGTATTTTAAATTAAGGGGAAAAATTTAACTAAATGCTGTAAAGAGTTTTTTGGGGAAGTGGGGGCTCGGGTTTGGGTGTGTAGAAAGAGGGAGACTATTTCCCCTTTAAAAGGGGCTTAGAAAAGGGATGTGAAAATGTCCCCAAAGGTTTTTTTAAATTTTTTAAAGTTTGGGGTTGTAAAAGAAGAAATCAAAGGGTGTTCGGGAGGGGGGGTGGGATTAAATTATGGGGAATAAAAAAAAAATTTAAAAATTTTGACCGGGTTACTTTTTTATGATGTACTGTGCTTAGGGGGAGATTCTAAAAAGAAAAATTGAAAAGGGTTATTTGGAGGGGAATTTTTGAAAATGTGAAAATTTAGAAATTTTAAAGTAAAACGTAGAAAAATTTAAAGGGGTAATGAGGGTATCAAAGGGTTTTTGGGAAAGAAAAATTGGATATCAAATTGGGGGGGAAAAGGGAAAGAAGTAATTTTTTCATTTTTGGGATTTGGGAAGCAAAGCGGATGGATTTATATGATGGGGTTTTAATCATGGGGTTTTTGATGAAAAAAAAAAGGGGGAGGGGTGCGTTTGGGTATATGTGGAGAAAAAAAAAAGCGTTACCCTATGGGGGGCCCAAAAAGGGGAATTATGAAAATTTAGTATACCAAACTTTTTACATGGGTGGGAAACTTGGGTTGTGAATGCAGCAGCGAGGAGGCGGTTGGAGGCGGGAGATGTCCTTTTTCTAAGGGGAATGTTTTTGGGGGGTAAATATTATGCAAAAAACGGAGTGTGGGAAAAAAGGAAAGGTGTGGGTTTTTAAAAATATTAGTCAAGGGTTTAAGAGGGTTTGTTAAGGTTTGGTTTTGGGAAATTTTAAAAGAATGGATAAAAGTAAAAATGACAAAGAAGACTTAAAATTCTGAGGGAAGAAAGGGGGGTAGGGGGCACCCCGAAAAGGGGGAGGGGGGGGTAAATTAGGTTTTGTGGGCGGGGCTTGGACTTCCCCAAGCGGGGGTGAGCGGGGTTAGGTGTGAATGGAGGGAAAAATGGTATTTGGGGGCCCGAGAACTGTTGGATTTTTGAGCAGGGAAAAATTTAGTGAAGGGATTCAAGGAAAAACCGGGGAATTTTTTTATTAGCCGGGGCTTTATTCCCGGAAATGGGAATACAAGCCCGCCTTTAAAGGAAGGGGTTTTGGGGGTTTTTGGGAGCTTGGGGGATATGTTGTGTATCTTTATATGTATAAAAGCTTTTTAAAATGTTGTATTCCCGGAAATACCTTTTGCAAAAAAAAAGTGATTATAGTGAGTGAAGGGGAAAGTGTTGAATGGGTGATGAAAAATATTTTTTTTTTTGTGGATTTTTTTTTCTTTTTAAGCCACCCTGCCCGGGGAGGGCGATAACTTTTTTATAAATTTATATTATATTTATATATATAATATATAAATATATATATATATATAAATATATAATATATATATAAAATATACGTGCCAAATAGGCCCCGAAAATTGCGATTTTGGGGTTTAAAAAGCAAGGGTTTATCTTGCCATATGGGCAAGCGAAAATTTTTGCATGCAAAAAATTTTACCAAAATCATTTCTGAACCAACGAAAAAAAAATATTTTTACTGTGTTTGTTTAGTATTAAATTTCTGTAAACAAATCTAAAAAAAATTTAGTTTGGGTTAAGGGTAAAATAAATTGTTCTTGTTACAAAAAGGTTAGGTAAGTTTTTTTAAGATTCTTTTGGAGCAAAATTTTAAAAAAATTTTTCATTTAAAATTTAAAGAAAAAAAAAAATATCTTAAAAAGCTAAGGGGAAAATTTTTGAAAAGGGCTTAATTTTGAAAAGAGTTCTTGGGTAATTGACCTTTTTACATATTCGGGCACGACATAAAAATTTTATTAATTTTAAAATATTTTAAAATATATATTATAATTTTTTATATATAATATATATATTTATATATATATATATATATATATATATAATATATATATATATATATATTACACACACAAGGCAACAGTGGAGATTTTTACAGTTCGGGTTTTCACAAAAGACTGAGGACTCTCCACATTGTGAACATCATCGAAGGCAGGTTGTTACAAACCACTTAGAGTAAATCTCTTAACAGTGAAGCTCTCCAAGTAGCATATCTGGAGTATACCTGGAGTATACCTGGAGGGGGTTTGAGGGGTCAACGCTTTTGCGGCCCGGTCCGTGACCAGGCCTTGCAATGATCATAAAAACAATTATCGTAAACACTCGGGTATACATTGATTCACTTCAGGAGGAAACTGTGGGTGGGATGTGTACAATCCGGTCAAGTCAGGGAACATCACTAAGTATACATCAGTCTGTATATGCTGTTAGGTGTTACCCACTGATATTAAGAGTACGCCTATGTACACTTTTACACTACCATATTGGAAGATCTTTCTAGTTTTATATGAGTGCAGGATGACTCTCCTGGATATTATTACATTAACTTATTAAACAATGAGTCATCGTCAGTCGGGTGGGAATTTTCCGATAGTATTTTTTTTTTTTTTCATTTTTTTGTATTTTTTATAGATTACTACATAATACATGAAGATTAGACTTTCCCGATGGAGTGAGTGATGATAAAGTTGAAGGTTGAGACACTTGTGCAACAGATGGGAATCTTTATTAAGGAAACGTTTCGCCACACAGTGGCTTCATCAGTCCAATACAAAGTAGAAAGGTGTAAGGAGAGGAGGAGTTTGAGGTAATCAGTCTCCTCTCCTTACACCTTTCTACTTTTTATTGAACTGATGAAGTCACTATGTGGCGAAACGTTTCCTTAATAAAGATTCCCACATGTTGCATAAGTGTCTCAGTCTTCAACTTGTTTATTTTAAACCATTTATCACGATAATAAAATTCTTTCTTCCTTTTTGGGTCACCTGCATTGATGGCAAACGGCCGATGCGTTAATAAAAAAATAAGTATTTCTGAATATAGTTGTGAATTACATTGAACAAACATTTCGTGAGTATCTGAACACTGGGGTGTCACTTGCAACCACAAAGATGGAGAATAACATCAATATACTGAGTCAGCACCAAAATACACAATGCTATTAATCTTTTCCTGCAACTGAAGTCACAGAGTTAATACGAAACCAATAATATAATGCCTCACCCTCGATGGTACCAATATTATAATGCCTCACCCTGGATGGTACCAATATTATAATGCCTCACCCTGGATGGTACCAATAGACAAAATTTTTGGGTTTGACTTATTTTACTTTGGTAAAACAAATTAATTCTAAAAAAAATTAACTTATTTTCCAAACGCTGTCACTGAACTAAAAATCAGTAAATTATCTGACACAGGACCAGATTAAAAATTAATGCTAATTTAGTTATGTGTCGTAAAGTTTTGGAAAACTGTAGAGTAATAACTGATTACCTGGGTTCCCGTCTAATTATCTGGGTTCCTATCTCTCTGATTACTTGGGTTTCCATCTCTCTGATTATCTAGGTTCCTATCTCTCTGATTACCTGGGTTTCCATCTCTCTGATTATCTAGGTTCCTATCTCTTTGATAACCTGGGATCCTTTCCTGATTACCTGGGTTTCTTTCTTCCTGATTATCTGGGTTCCTTTCTTCCTAATTACCTGGGTTCCCTTCTTCTTGATCACCTGGATTTCCTTCTTCCTGATTACCTGGGTTCCTTTCTTTCTGATTACTTGGATTCTCTTCTGATTATCTGGGTTCCCCTCTCTAATTATTTGGGTTCCTTTCTCTCTGATTATCTGGGTTTCCTTCTCTGATTACCTTTGTTTTCCTCTCTGATTATCCAGCTTCCCATCTCTCTGATTACTTGGGTCATCCCCTCTCCATCCCCTAGGTTCTTATCTCTCTGATTACCTGGGATCTCTTCTATGATTACCTGGGTTCCCTTCTCTCTCATTACCTGGGTTCCCATCTCTCTATCCATATTCTCTGATTTTTCAGACTTTATTTTACTCACTGAGAACAGCTCATCAACGTTCATAAATTCTCCAAGGACAAAGCTTAATTCAGCAGTTTCTCACAAAATGTTTACATAGTCAAGCTCTACCCAGTATGAACACTGTTCTTGAATCATACGTAAACTCTAAACTCGTGCTAAAAAAATGGCTAAGGCCAGGCTTTAGAGAAAAAGAAAAGAACAAACTTAGTTTTTTTTACTGGATTTGGTACGTTCTTTTATTTTTCTTTACAGTATAAAAATTAAATTGCTTCCCCCTGTAAAAAAAAAAAAAAAACGCTCGTATGAAGCAAAAATCCTGAACACCACAACACGTATTCCCAACACCAAATAAGGATTGAAAAGATCGCCGAAAAGATTGGAAAAAAAGGCCTAGAAACTAAATACCCCTCCATAAAAACTATAAATCCCCAATGACAGAGAGGGTGGAAAGAAAATCCCCACACTTAAAGGGTGTCTGCAGAACCCGCCTACCTGGCGCCAATCACCCGGCTACCTGGCCCTGACACCAGGCTACCTGGC
>NC_069431.1:40790817-40880157 GCF_026875155.1 Cherax quadricarinatus
CACACACACACACACACACACACACCCCTTATTGTGTGAACAGAAAGTAATTATATTATTAAAGAAGAGAACAGATCTAGAAGTTGCTTGAAAGCGGCGATTCGGTATAAACACAGATGAACAGTATAATGGTGCTTTGAGCCAAGCCAGACTCTTTCATTATATTGTATGCAAGAAGCCCAGACTGTAATCAAAAAATATTTAATGGTCTAAGTCGGGTCGAAAAGTCGTCTTACGTTACATTATCGTACGTGAGGGTTATTTGTATATTATTCCAGTCACGGTATTGTGACTTGTTATTCTTTTATAGTTAAATTCTGGTAATGAAAGTGTAGACTGACTGTAGTGATCTGTTACCCGCTGTATCAAGACCTGACACACGACCCTTGCTCTCTCTCAGCCCACACACACAACTATACACATCCCACACAATCACACACAACCGCTCGCAACTGCACACAGTCATACACAATCACACACACTAACCCACACAACACACAATCACCGCCCACACAATTACATAGTCACACACCCCACAAAACCACACAATCACAACCACACACATTCTCACACAGACACACAATCAAACACACACACACCCATACAGTCACACAACCCCCCACATTCTCACACAGACACTCAATCACACACAACTACACACAATCCCATACAGACATACAACCACAATGCAATCACACACAACCACATACAGTCGTACAACCACACAAAACCCCACACAGTCACACAGCCACATACATTCACGCAAAAATACAAACAATCACAAACACAACCCCATACAGTCATACAACCACACACAATCACACACAACACAAATACACACAAGAAAACTGATGATACAGTTTAAAAACACGCTGTGACAGATTACGTTTTTGATAGACCTTCCTCCTGGTTACTCTACACTTATTAATATCTTATTAGTCAATTGTCGTCCTCCCTCCCTCCCTCCTTCCCTCCCTCCTTCCCTCCCTCAACACCTCACCCTCATTCCCACACTTCTGCTTCCCTCCCTCCCTCCAACACCTCAAACTCTCTCCCACACTTCAGCCTCCCTCCTGCGCTTCAGCCTTCCTCCTACACTTCTGCCTCCCTCCCACACATCAGCCTCCCTCTTTCACTTCACCCTCCCTCCTGCGCTGCAGCCTCCCTCCTACACTTCCGCCTCCCTCCTACACTTTAGCTTCCCTCCTACACTTCAGCTTCCCTCCTACACTTCAGCTTCCCTCCTACACTTCAGCTTCTCTCCTACACTTCAGCTTCCCTCCTACACTTCAGCCTCCCTCCTACAACTTCAGCTTCCCTCCTACACTTCAGCTTCCCTCCTACACTTCAGCCTCCCTCCTACACTTCAGCCTCCCTCCTACACTTCAGCCTCCCTCCTACACTTCAGCCTTCCTCTTACACTTCAGCTTCTCTCCTACACTTCAGCTTCCCTCCTACACTTCAGCTTCTCTCCTACACTTCAGCTTCCCTCCTACACCTCAGCTTCTCCCATCACTTCGCTTCCCTCCTACACTCAGCTTCCCTCTACACTTCAGCCTCCCTCCTACACTTCAGCCTCCCTCCTACATTTGAGCCTCCCTCCTACACTTCAGCCTCCCTCCTACACTTCAGCCTCCCTCCTACACTTCAGCCTTCCTCCTACACTTCAGCTTCCTCCTACACTTGAGCCTCCCCTACACTTCAGCTTCCTCTGCACTTCAGTTCCCTCCTACATTCAGCTTCTCTCCTACACTTCAGCCTCCCTCTACACTTCAGCTTCTCTCCTACACTTCAGCCTCCCTCCTACACTTGAGCCTCCCTCCTACACTTCAGCCTCCCTCCTACACTTCAGCCTTCCTCCTACACTTCAGCTTCCCTCCTACACTTGAGCCTCCCTCCTACACTTCAGCTTCCCTCCTGCACTTCAGTTTCCTCCTACACTTCAGCTCCCTCCTACACTTCAGCCTCCCTCCTACACTTCAGCCTCCCTCCTACACTTCAGCCTCCCTCCTACACTTCAGCCTCCCTCCTACACTTCAGCCTCCCTCCTACACTTCAGCCTCCTCCTACACTTCAGCTTCCCTCCTACACTTGAGCCTCCCTCCTACACTTCAGCTTCCCTCCTGCACTTCAGCCTCCCTCCTACACTTCAGCCTCCCTCCTACACTTCAGCTTCCCTCCTACACTTCAGCCTCCTACACTTCAGCCTCCCTCCTACACTTCAGCCTTCAGCCTCAAGTTTGTGGACATTAATCTCTCACTCTGACTCCAGAATGTTTCCTTAATTTTCACCTGTACCTCACCAAGCATATATGGTGAAAATCCTCTTTTGATTTAGTTCCTGATTATGATTATTATTATATTCATGGGGGAAGCGCTAAACACATGGGATTACACAGCGCCTGTGAGGGGATGTGGAACGTATTCAGGTTTAATTCAGGGAACAGGAGCACAGATCCAATTCCCTAGATCAAGAGCCCCTCGCCAGCATCAAGAAACCTTCCTCGAGAAGTCTTAGTTTTTGAGAATTAAATTTAAATATGTGTTTAGACAGATGTCTATTATTTAATACTCTCCAGACCGATTTCAGGATGTTAAGTCTATGTTAAGAATTACTGTTAAGTTGGGAATGTTAACCGAGTCATCATGTGGGTTGTCATTGCTTTCTATGTCTAAATGGGAGAAGTTGGGAATGTTAACCGAGTCATCATGTGGGTTGTCATTGCTTTCTATGTCTAAATGGGAGAATATTTGACTATTGTAAGATGATGTAAGATACTCTGGATACAAACTTTATAGTTAAAAATTCTCAATATGCTGTACCTGCTGCTAGAGGTCAGTAAATGATTTTATACAGTAATTTCAACAATCATTTTCTTTGGACTCTTAATCACCTGGAGTAGTGGTAAATACTGAGTAAATTACTCTTTAATTTATTATTACATATGCGGAAGGAGGCTGGTGTCGGGATGGGAGATGGACTCCTGGCCTAACAGGATGCTTCTTTCTTCACCAGTCTAAAAGTAGAAAGATACAAAGGTAATCATTACGCAATGTTTTGAAAAAAAAAATTTAAAGTGTCTTTTAAAAAATCCCCATACCAAAAAAACGATTTTTTTTCCCCGGTAAAAAATTTAAAAAAGGGGACCATTAAAAAGTGTGTCACCCTTTTTCAATTGCAGGGACAAAAGTTTGGAACAACAGTTTGGTTAGCAGCTCTTTGACTATGTATTTGATCTGTTTGTTATTATAATCTTGGTTCCAGTACAAAAAGGAAATTCAAAGCCTTTCATGTTGGTCAGATGTACTAAATGGACGTCATGATGGATATATTTGTATTGCAGGGTTTCATAAAAGTCACCTGGGCCATCAAGGCCCTCATACGAATATCGTTTTTCTTTTGTCTCGCCAAACCGAGAAAAAGAAAAAAAATCACTGTTAAGAATTCCATCAAACTGAACCTTTCCCACTGTTTCTGCTCCTGCTTCACTGTTCCCAGGGTCAGCCTTCGCTGTTCTATGCTCCAGCCTTCACTGTTCCATGCTCCAGCCTTCACTGTTCCATGCTCCAGCCTTCACTGTTCCATGCTCCAGCTTCACTGTTCCATGCTCCAGCCTTCGCTGTTTTTGCCCCAGTTTTTCACTGGTTCCATGCTCCAGCTTCACTGTTCCATGCTCCAGCCTTCGCTGTTCTATGCTCCAGCCTTCACTGTTCCATGCTCCAGCCTTCACTGTTCTATGCTCCAGCCTTCACTGTTCCATGCTCGAGCCTTCACTGTTCCATGCTCCAGCCTTCACTGTTCCATGCTCCAGCCTTCACTGTTCCATGCTCCAGCCTTCACTGTTCCATGCTCCAGCTTTCACTGTGTTAAATTAGACACATGTGCAACTCTTGGGTATCTTTATTGAGGAAACGTTTCGCCGCACAGTGGCTTCATCAGTCCATACATAGGAGAAACTTGAAGAACAGGAGGAGAATGAGGTAATCAGTCCCTCAACCTTGAGTCGATGTGGTCAGTCCATCAATCTTGAATAGAATGAATTCTATTCAAGATTGATGGACTGACCACATCGACTCAAGGTTGAGGGACTGATTACCTCATTCTCCTCCTATTCTTCAAGTTTCTCCTATGTATGGACTGATGAAGCCACTGTGCGGCGAAACGTTTCCTCAATAAAGATACCCAAGAGTTGCACATGTCTAATTTAGCAACATGTCGGTTCTTTGAACCATTCATCTACAAGCTTTCACTGTCCCATGCTCCAGCCTTCACTGTCCCATGCTCCAGCCTTCACTGTTTCATGCTCCAGCTTCACTGTCCCATGCTCCAGCCTTCACTGTTCCATGCTCCAGCCTTCACTGTCCCATGCTCCAGCTTTCACTGTTCCATGCTCCAGCTTCACTGTTCCATGCTCCAGCTTCACTGTTCCATTCTCCAGCTTCACTGTCCCATGCTCCAGCCTTCACTGTTCAATGCTCCAGCCTTCACTGTTCCATGCTCCAGCTTCACTGTTCCATGTTCCAGCTTCACTGTTCCATGCTCCAGCCTTCACTGTCCCATGCTCCAGCCTTCACTGTTCCATGCTCCAGCCTTCACTGTTCCATGCTCCAGCTTCACTGTTCCATGTTCCAGCCTTCACTATCCCATGCTCCAGCCTTCACTGTCCCATGCTCTGGCCTTCACTGTTCCATGCTCCAGCCTTCACTGTTCCATGCTCCAGCCTTCACTGTTCCATGCTTCAGCCTTTACTGTTCCATGCTCCAGTCTTCACTGTTCCATGCTCCAGGATTCACTGTCCCATACTCCAGCCTTCACTATTCCATGCTCCAGCTTCATTGTTCCATGCTACAGCTTCACTGTCCCATGCTCCAGCCTTCACTGTCCCATGCTCCAGCCTTCACTGTCCCATGCTCCAGCCTTCACTCTTCTCCAGCCTTCACCAACGAGAGACAAACTTGCAAATTCTGCTCCAGGACTGAAGTCAGGCGTTGTTCTAGATGGTTATGTAATGTCTTGGGACACTTGAAATTGCTTCATCCCGTGTTCGTACCACCAGGAGGTGTCATAGGAAATTGTTCAGTTGGAAAATTAGACACAAATGCAGTATAATTCGATCCTTTATTAACAACGTTTCGCCCACACAGTTGGTTTATCAGTTCACGGACAATAAACAATAAATGATCGCGTTATACCACATCTGTGATTATTTTTCCATCGTTTCGGTATTTTATACTATTTATTGGTTTAGCGCTTCCCCCTTGATTATAATATACTATTTATCTCCATCGAAATTGACCTATTGTTATAAATATGAAAGTATTAAATTTTCAGTAACCAAATTACAAAAAATGCATTTTCTTGTTAATGTTGCAGAATTTCGTGCTTTAAATTGCTCTCTAATTCTTGTGTTTAACTAAAAATAAGTAAATTCGTCAAATATATTACCATATCTTTTTTCATGACTAATTAAAATTTTTATGCTGTCTAAAAATTTTTTCTGGGCTTCGGTTGTGAATGTGATTCAAAAAAAAATTACTTTATTATTCCGCTTTATCTGTATCATACATTGAAAAATAGACCATTTCAGCATTTGGTATCTCTGGGGCCTGGTGGTTAAACGCTCTCTTTCACACGTGAGGCCTGGTTCGATTCCAGCCAGAAATAGAAACATTGGACGTGTTTCTTTCCACTGTTGTCTATGTTCCCTCGTAAAATGGTACCTGGGGTGTTAGTCGACTGGTGTGGGTCGCATCTGGACACTGACCTAAGGAAGGTATGGTCACAGACGGGCCGCGGGGCTTGACCCCGGACTCTCTCCCGAAATCAATAATCTGTAATAAGTTGTTAGAATTACCGACATATGTAAAGTAAAAGGACACATGTGCAACTAATTGACATTTATTGTGGCAACGTTTCGCTCTCCAGGACTTTATCAAGCCATGGCTTGATAAAGCTCCTGGAGAGCGAAACGTTGCCACAATAAATGTCACATTAGTTGCACTTGTGTCCTTTTACTTTACAGATAATCTGTATTGTAGACGTTTCGCCATCCAGTGGCTCTATCAAATTCAAGAACATAATTGGAAGACAGAGCTTGTATTGATAATCCACTGGATGGCGAAACGTCTACGATAAAGATACCCAGATGTTGCACATGTGTCTAATTTTCATCTTTTCGGTATTGTATACCATTCGTGTGCATACATGATCAAGCCTCTCGTAGGTGAAACATCGCGCTATGTTTCTCTCTTATTACTAAGGGAAATGAGTGTCTTTTTCCCTGTTATAAACATTAAGCCCGTACTGCTAGACCAAACTTCGTTGTAACTCCGAAACTATAACACGAAACATAACTCCTGGGCAATCTAATGTAACCTATAACTGACCTGATTAAGTTAAAACATTGGCTTAAGCCGGTAGGAGAATTGAACCTGCCTCTCATGGGCCAGTAGGCCTGCTGCAGTGTTCCTTCATTCTTATGTTTCTCTTAACTCCAATCGAAAAGTCGTCAGGAACAAAAATATCATAGAAAGCTTTGAAGATTAAAAGAGGATCTGAAAATACGTCAACGAATTGTACTATGGAGCGCTCGAAGACTCCCACTGAAGAGTTGCAGGACTGTGCTAGTGAAGGGCTCAGCTGAGCGGAGAACAGCTGAGCGGAGAACAGCTGAGCGAGTGAAGTTGAACGACCACATGGGAAAACGGGGGCTTGGCGAGGCTTCGACTTGAGCAACAAAGCACAAGCAAAATGGAATTCCTTAGGAAGATGATCTCTCCTTTGTGGTGGTGAGATTATTGGCGAGTGTAGAGCCGCAAGAGGCTCTGGAGCAGACGAGGGAAAGAGGGGAAAAATGTGGAGGAAGAGGAAGAAAAAGATGAGAAACGGGAAAAGGAGGAAGAGATGGGAGTAAAAGGAAGGAAAGAACGAGAAGAGGAAAAGAAAGGGGAAGAAAAGGGCGAAGTCAGGGATAAAAAGTAGGAAGGAAAGTAGGAAAACATTAAAGAAAAACGAATAAGGAAGATGTGAGACAAAAATTAAAAAGGAAGAAACCCAAGAAAGGAAGAAGGGAGAAAAAGATTAAGAATCATAAAGAGACAGAACAAGAGCGATTAAAATGCGAATAAATATGGAAAAAAGGAAGAGAAGGTAAAGGTGGACTTGGAAAGACAACAATGCGGTAGAGTTAAGTGAAGAAGAAATGTAACAGAAAACGAAGGAGGAAGAGCAGTTACTAAAGGAGGGTGGAGAAACTAGAACACACGTAAGAGGAGAGAAAAATGAAACTGAAACAAAATAGTTTTAAAAGAGACGTGAGCAAACACTAGGACATGCTAAAACGTTTCGGTCCTTAACCGCAGGAATGGCAACGTTTTGGTTCTGGGCCCCAGAACCGAAACGTTTACAAATATGTCCTAGTGTTTGCTGACTTATTTTCTAAACCACTTTGTCGGGATCTATTACCAAGTGGCCCTCAAGAGAGGTTCCTTGACGCTGTTGAGGGGCTCTCGATCTAGGGAATTGTATCTGTGCTCCAGTTCCCTAAATTAAGCCTGAATACCTTCCATCCCTTTCCCCCCACAGGTGCTGTATAATCCTACGGGTTTAGCGCTCCCCATCATCCCCATCATAAGAATAATATTAATATTACCAAGTGACCGGACCAAGAAGTGCCGAATGGCTCCCAAACTTGAAACACTGGAATCAAACTACGACTCAGATAATGAAACACAAACGAGTACAAAGTTTTATTGCAAACAGAATCACGGTGGAATGAGAGAAACTGCCTAATCATTTTTTTTTTCTTATTCGCCGGTACTCTCCCGGCCCGGGTCTTTTCCAAGTAGTGGTGACCCGGCCTTGGCTCCCTGTCTGGGGAGTATCTCGAGACCCAAGTCTCCCATGGGAGGAGGTACTAGTCAATGCAATCATTTAACAACCAACTGGAACAGGAACTCTGAGAGAATAGTTCTCAACTAGGTACCACCATATCCTAGCAGAGTGGTGTTGTCTGAACCTTCAAGATCACAGCTTTAGTAGAATCCGACAGTGAAGAATGCTGGGTCAGATAATTTTATTTTGTATGTTAAAAACGTAATAATAAGTTGCAAAAAAGTGACCAGTAAGATATAGAGAATGGTAATAGACGACAAAAGCAAAATGTTGTCATGAGGACTTGCTACATCACACAGACACTAAACGTGTGTGTGTGTGTGTGTGTGTGTGTGTGTGTGTGTGTGTGTGTGTGTATGTATATAATATATATATATATTATATATATATATATATATATATATATATATATATATATATTATTATATATATATATGTCGTGCCGAATAGGCAGAACTTGCTATCTTGGCTTAAATAGCAACGTTCATCTTGCCATATAGGACAAGCGAAAATTTGTGTATGCAGTAATTTCGCCAAAATCATTCTGAACCTAACGAAAAAAAATATATTTCACTGTGTTTGTTTAGTATTAAATTACTGTAAACAAATTTAAAATATATTTAGTTGGGTTAGGCTAAAATAAATTGTTCTTGTTATAATAAGGTTAGGTAAGTTTTCTAAGATTCTTTTGGTGCAAAATTATAAATTTTTACATCAACATTAATGAAAAAATATATCTTTAAACGTATAATAGAAAATTTCAGAAAGGACTTAATTTTATATGAGTTCTTGCTAATTGGCCAGTTTTACATATTCGGCACGACATATATATATATATATATATATATATATATATATATATATATATATATATATATATATATATATATATATATATGAGTTTATACCGAGTTTATATATATCAATAGCAACACTGCGTCTAACCAAGGACTCGAACCCATGATGTCTTGGCTCGCCTTCTGGTGAGCGAAAATCACATGACGATCTAACCCACTGGACCACCAAATCCTACAAGAACCAAGCACCAGCCAAGCTACGTGTGTTACCCTCGATCCGAGGACATACGGTGGAGTGGGTGCCACTGAGCTAATTTCATTCTACTCCCTGTTTGGGAGTAGAATGAAATTAGCCAAATGCCGGACCATGCGTCCAGCCTGTACAGGTCTCTTCGTAGTCCTGCCTGATCCTCGTCTGATTTAATTCTTTTCATTAACTTCACATCATCTTCAAACAGGGACTTGCCCTTCCATCATATTCACATATACCAAAAATAGTACTGGTCCTAGGACTGACCCCTGTGTGTGTGTGTGTGTGTGTGTGTGTGTGTGTGTGTACTCACCTAATTGTACTCACCTAATTGTGGTTGCAGGGGTCGATACTCAGCTCCTGGCCCCGCCTCTTTACTGATTGCTACTAGGTCCTCTCTCTGCTTCCAGAGCTTTGTCATACCTCGTCTTAAAGCTATGTATGGTTCCTGCCTCCACTACATCACTTGCTAGGCTATTCCTCTTCCTGACGACTCTATGACTGAAGAAATACTTCCTAACATTCCTCTGACTCGTCTGATTCTTCAGCTTCCAATTGTAACCCCTGGTTTCTGTGTCCCCTCCCTGGAACAACCTGTCTCTGTCTACCTTATCTATTCCACGCAGTATTTTGTATGTTGTCTCTCCCCTGACCCGCCTGTCTTCCAATGTCGTCAGTCCGATTTCCCTCAACCTTTCTTCGTAGGACATACCCCTGAGCTCCGGAACTAGCCTTGTTGCAAACCTTTGCACTTTCTCTAATATGTTGACGTGTTTGACCAGGTGTGGGCTTCAAACTGGCGCTGCATACCCGAGTATGGGCCTGATGTACACATTGTACAGTGTCTTGAACGATTCCTTACTAAGGTATCGGAACGCTATTCTCAGGTTTGCCAGGCGCCCGAATGCTGCAGCAGTTACCTGGTTGTGTACCTCCGGAGACATGCTCGGTGTTATGGTCACCCCTAGATCTTTCTCCTTGAGCGAGGTTTGCGGTCCTTGGCCACCTAGTCTATACTCTGTCTGCGGTCTTCTTTGCCCTTCTCCAATCTTCATGACTTTGCATTTGGCAGGGTTGAATTCAAGAAGCCAGTTGCTGGACCACGTGTCCAGCCTGTCCAGGTCTCTTTGAAGTCCTGCCTGGTCCTCATCTGATTTAATTCTCCTCATTAACTTCACATCATCTGCGAACAGGGACACCTCTGAGTCTATCCCTTCCATCATGTCATTCACACATACCAGAAATAGCGCTGGTCCTAGGACCGTCCCCTGTGGGACCCCGCTCGTCACAGGTGCCCACTGTGATACCTCATCCCGTACCATGACTCGTTGTTGCCTCCCTGTCAGATATTCTCTGATCCATTGCAGTGCCCTTCCTGTTATATGCGCCTGATCCTCTAGTTTCTGCACTAGTCACTTGTGAGGAACTGTGTCGAAGGCCTTCTTGCAGTCCAAGAAAATGCAATCAACCCACCCCTCTCTCTCGTGTAGTACTTCCGTAACTTTGTCATAGAACTCCATAAGGTTTGTGACACAGGATTTGCCTTCCATGAATCCGTGCTGGTTATCTTTTATAATCTTGTTCCGTTCCAGGCGCTCCACCACTCTCCTCCTGATAATCTTCTCCATGACTTTGCATACTATACAGGTCAGTGACACTGGTCTGCAATTTAGTGCCACTTTTCTGTTCTTTTTTTTTTAAAAATGGGAACTACATTTGCGGTCTTCCATACCTCTGGTAGTTGCCCAGTTTCAAAGGATATGTTGAAGATTGTGGTTAATGGTACACACAGTATATCTGCTCCCTCCCTGAGGACCCACGGGGAGATGTTGTCCGGTCCCATTGCCTTCGAGGTATCAAGGTTACTCAACAGCTTCTTCAGCTCCTCCTCAGTTGTGTGCATATCGCCCAGCACCTGTTGGTCTATTCCCTGTCGGTGTCCCCCTCTGTCCTGTCTTCCCAGAGTCCTTCCTGTCTCCACTGTGAATACTTTCTTAAATATCCTGTTGAGCTTCTCGCATACCTCTTGATAGTTTCTTGTGAGTTCCCCACCTTTTTTCCTTAGCCTGATCACCTGGTCTTTGACTGTTGTGTTTCTCCTAATGTGGCTAAACAGCAATTTTGGGTCAGACTTGGCTTTCGATGTTATGTCGTTTTCGTACTGTGGCTGGGCCTCCCTCCTTATCTGTGTATATTCGTTTCTGGCTCTTCGACTGATCTCCTTGTTTTCCTGGGTACTTTGCCTTCTATACCTCTTCCATTCTCTAATGCACTTAGGTTTTGCCTCCCTGCACCTTCGGGTAAACCAAGGACTCGCTTTGGTCTTTCCATTGTTTCCGTTGCCCTTGGGAACAAACCTTTCCTCTGCCTCCTTGCATTTGTTGTTACATACTCCATTTCATTTATTGTCTTTCCTACCATTTCTCTGTCCCACTGCACCTCCCGCAGGAAGTTCCTCATACCTGTGTAGTCCCCCCTTTTATAGTTTGGCTTTTCCCATTCGACTCCTGTTACCCTCTCCATCTGTAACTCTACTGTGTAATCAAAACTCAGGACTACGTGGTCACTAGCTCCGAGGGGCATCTCATATGTGATGTCATCAATGTCTGAGCTACTCAGGGTGAACACAAGGTCCAGTCTTGCTGGTTCATCCTCCCCTTGCTATCTGGTAGTGTCCCTGATGTGTTGATGCATGAGGTTTTCCAGTACCACATCCATCATCTTGGCTCACCATGTTTCGGGGCTCCCATGAGGCTTCAGGTTTCCCAATCGATCTCCCTGTGGTTGAAATCACCCATAACCAGTAACTTTGCACTGCACGTTTGAGCTCTTTGTGCCACCTCAGCCAGTGTGTCCACCATCGCTCTGTTCTCATCATTGTGTGTGTGTGTGTGTGTGTGTGTGTGTGTGTGTGTGTGTGTGTGTGTGTGTGTGTGTGTGTGTGTGTGTGTGCTGGGGGGGGGTAGAGTGTAAATGTTGCTAATTTTAAGCACACATGTAATATTAATTAGTATCAGCTGGCATGGACTGATTTAAACTGATACCAATACCATAAAATGGCCGGTACCCGCACATACCGGTACTTGTCACATTCTTAGTTTCTACCGCTCCATTACCCCTCTGACAAATATCTAGTTTTTTCCACGTTTAATTTATTTTGTCAAGTTTTCGAAAAGCCATTTTGTTATCTCGTTAGGCTATTCAATAAGTGTATTATGCCTACGCAGACCTCTTTATTTCTCATGCATATCCAACAGAATTTCTCTGGTTCACTCTCATTGCTAGACGTAGCATTAATGTCAGCATAGGGAATGTTAAAGCATTTCCTCCTTATCTCACACTGAACTCTTGTGGTACTTCTCAATTTTCTTTAACAATTTCCACTGTGCTGTAATCATGGTTGCCATTCTGACAGTAGAACTGGTTTATTTATCATTGTAACTTTCACGTATTTTTTTTTTTTTTGGTTTTAAGAAATGAGTCGAAATTTTGCATAGTGACATTTGCATTGCTATATCATATTACATGTTCTTTCTTTAACCATTAAAACGTGACAATTTTCTACATAGTTTATATCACCCGATAGATAGATGTTATATATTGTTGGTATTATTACGAAGTTAATAGTTTGCTTAGCTATTCTGACTTTGTGATAGATAAATTATACCCTTCGTAACTCCATACTGCTTTACAACCTTTGAAGTGCGAATTCTTTGAAAAAATAATCATAGATCACACTGCTATCAGTCATCACATCTCTGCTGCCCCCAGATGCCTCCTCGCCGTAATGTTTAAAGCCAAGACTTAAGAAATCGTAATGACACGATTGCAAATAAACCATACCCCCGGCCGGGATTGAACCCGCGGTCATAGAGTCTCAAAACTCCAGCCCGTCGCGCTAGCCACTAGACCAGCTAGCCACAATAAGATTCATCCAACTAGGTATATTTCTACACCATAGGAAAGTTAGCACAGGCACCTCTGGAGTTTTGAGACTCTATGACCGCGGGGTTCAATCCCGGCCGGGGGTATGGTTTATTTGCAATCGTGTCATTACGATTTCTTAAGTCATGTTGACGGCAGTGAAGGGACTTGAGCTAGAGTTCGTCACGGCCACGCTAGCTGGAGATTCGTCTGTAAAAACTTGCATTTGTGGTCACAGAGGTGCCTGTGCTAACTTTCCTATGGTGTAGAAATATACCTAGTTGGATGAATCTTATTGTGGCTAGCTGGTCTAGTGGCTAGCGCGACGGGCTGGAGTTTTGAGACTCTATGACCGCGGGTTCAATCCCGGCCGGGGGTATGGTTTAAAGCCAATGTATGTTAAATATATAAAAGTGTTGGTATCACTATACTTTTCTAAATTCTCTTTTTTTTTCTCCATTCGTTTGTTGCAAAGTTCACTTCATGTTTCACATATTCTGCAAACACGTCTACTCTCAGATACCTAAATACATTCCTCTCCTTCGGACTCCCTCCAATCTGGCATCCAATCTTTTATTGCCTAACCATTTCGTTGCCCTCTTCGTTTTGCTCTTTTCCATGTTCCATTTTAATTTCTTTCTTTTACAAACCCTCCCAAATTCTTCTAGTAACCTTAGCAACTTCTCTTCTGGAAACTGGTCCCTCTTCTCTAATACATACCTGAACCTGATCTTCACTCTCCGCTTAATTTTTTTAGTACACTAATATCTATTCCATAAATTTGCAGCATCTGCCATATTGATCCGCTGTCCACCACATAAGAACATAAGAATGTAGGAACACTGCAAAAGGCCTACTGGCCCATACGAGGCAGGTCCTTATCAAAACGATCTCTACCTAAAGCTACTCAAGAAACAACTCCCGCACCCCCCAACACCAATCAAACCCAGCCCCTCCCGCTCATATATTTGTCCAGTCTCTTCTTAAAGCTACCCAAGGTCCTAGCCTCTATCACCCCACTGGGAAGACTGTTCCACGCATCTACAACTCTGTTAGAAAACCAGTACTTACCTATGTCCTTTCTAAATCTAAATTTATCCAACTTAAATCCATTATTCCTGGTTCTTACCTGGTTCGACACCCTCAGTACTTTATTAATGTCTCCCTTGTTTATGCCCGTCTCGTCTAAATCCTTGAAAGTGATAAATAGTTAATCACCCAAATAAAAGTTTAGTTTACTTAAATATTTTAATGTCAACACTTGGTCTACACATCCCCTACCCCATTGCAATCCACCTTTTTCTTTTTCTAACTTTTTTAATAATAATTCTACTGTACACATAATTCAATATACTAACAAGGTTAATTCTCATATTCTTACACTGTCTCTAGTTCTCTTTTTACCTTTATGCAAAGAAACAATGCATACTCACTGCAAATGGTTAGATAACTAATACATTTACTATCTCAAAACTGCATCCCTACTAGCTTTTATCCTCTCAGTATTCTTCACAAGTTCACAACTGCTGTTCCCTTTTCGTTCTTCCAATTACCTCTTGCCCTTTCACCCATATTTACCTTATGTTCTTATCTTCTAACAGATATTACTCTTCCCTGCCCAATAGAATATATCATTGCTTCCCTATCATTAGGAACATTTAACACCTCAAAATATTCTAACATTCTTTTCAGTAAATTAATTTTCCGCATCTAATACATTATTTCCCCTCTTTTATTTTTTAATTGTCAAGTCGATTTGGTCCCCAGACTTTCTCAGCTTATTAATCTCTTGAAAACTCTTTCATATTCTCTGGAAAATTTGCTGATAATCACCCATCTTGTAATTGGTTTTCCATTTGAACTCTCTCGCCACTCGTTTTACCTCTCTTTTCGTTTTGATATCCCCACCATTAATTTATTATTTTTAATTTATATAAACTATTCATTTGCTAATTTATTCTGCACTTGAATAGGATATGTGTACAACACTTGGGTTTCTTTAAAGATACGCAGGTGTTACACATGTATCTTATTCATTGAGTTGCTGATATTATATACAATTAATATAATGATAGTAATTAATTCTGTTTAACAACGCTCAGTATCATGTCATCCCAATCATTCTTCTTTCCACCTGCGCTTATCATCCTATAATTAAAAGCTTGTGTTGTACACTCTAGTTCTACTTTCTTAAATCTACCATATTCCTTTTCGACCTCCTAATTATCTGTACGTTTCCTAGCCCAGGCTCTCGTCAACAGTTGCTATCGTAATCTTTTCTTCATTCATTTTCAGTTTTTCTCTTTCATACCGACACTATACTTCGTGTACTTCATCTGCCTTCTATCTCTGTAATTACTAGTAAATAATAAGACGTATTTGCCTCTTTCCAAAAGATGATGAACATCCAGACCTCTACCTAGCCACTTCACTTCATCAAAGTAAAATGGTGAAGATCAAAGAAATAGAGTAGTTGATGAGTGGAACAGTCTACCTAGTTGGTCATTGAGGCTAGGACTTTGGATAGTTTTAAATTTAGGTTGGATAAGTACATGAGTGGGAGGGGTTGGATTTGAGTGGGACTTGCACATCAGAGCTTATTTCTTGGGTAGCATAGAAAATTAGGCTGGGCAAATGAAAGGACCTGCCTAGTATGGGCCAACAGGCCTGCTGCAGTGTTCCTCCATTCTTATGTTCTTATGAGTTTGAGGTAATCAGTCTCTCAGAGTGAGGTCGATGTAATCAGTCCATCAATCCTGATGAGAATACAGCATGTGCACGAAGAATGGGGCTTATATACTGCATACAGGTAAGGTTAAGCAGTCGTAGGCGGTGCCACCTTGGACAAATTTATAGGTGAAAGTAGGTTATGCCTGTAGGTTTAGGCAAGCGTCGAATTCCCTGTATCAAGATCCCTGGATACTGCTGTCTGACACCATACTACTTTGTATTGGACTGATGATGCACTGTATAGAGAAACGTTTTCACAATAAAGATACCTAAGTGTTGCACATGTGTCTAAATTATCAACTTTTTTAATAATCTACTGTACACATAATTCAATATACTAAAAAGGTGTTTTGTACCATTTTATTGTTCACATTGAAAATTGGGTTGGTCAAATGTTTGTTAGTGGGATGAATTGTAAAAGACCTGCCTAGTATGGGCCAACAGGCCTGTTGCAGTGTTCCTCCTTTCTTATGTTCTTATGTTCTTAACTTGTCGGCTCTCTGAACCATTTATCTACATTCCTATGCATGTTGGGTAGCGGTGGTTTTTGATAAGGACCTGCCTTGTATGGGCCAGTAAGATTTCTGCAGTGTTCCTCCATTCTTATGTTCCTATGCTGAGGCCATTCTCGTGGGAAATGATGAAGACGTCCTCTAACCCTTTACTACATAAGAACATAAGAACATAAGAAAGGAGGAACACTGCAGCAGGCCTGTTGGCCCATACTAGGCAGGTCCTTTACAATTCATCCCACTAACAAACATTTGACCTACCCAATTTTCAATGCTACCCAAGAAACAAGCTCCGATGTGCAAGTCCCTCTCAAATCCAACCCCTCCCACTCATGTACTTATCCAACCTAAATTTGAAACTACCCAAAGTCCTAGCCTCAATAACCCAACTAGGTAGACTGTTCCACTCATCAACTACCCTATTTCCAAACCAATACTTTCCTATGTCCTTTCTAAATCTAAACTTATCTAATTTAAATCCATTACTGCGGGTTCTCTCTTGGAGAGATATCCTCAAGACCTTGTTAATATCCCCTTTATTAATACCTATCTTCCACTTATACACTTCGATCAGGTCTCCCCTCATTCTTCGTCTAACAAGTGAATGTAACTTAAGAGTCTTCAATCTTTCTTCATAAGGAAGATTTCTAATGCTATGTATTAATTTAGTCATCCTACGCTGAATGTTTTCTAACGAATTTATGTCCATTCTGTAGTATGGAGACCAGAATTGAGCTGCATAATCTAGGTGAGGCCTTACTAATGATGTATAAAGCTGCAGTATGACCTCTGGACTTCTGTTGCTTACACTTCTTGATATAAATCCCAGTAATCTATTTGCCTTATTACGTACGCTTAGGCACTGCTGTCTTGGTTTAAGGTCGCTGCTTACCATAACCCCCAAGTCCTTTTCGCAATCTGTATGGCTAAGTTCTACATTATTTAACTTATAAGTGCTAGGGCTATGGACACTCCCGAGCTTCAGAACCTTGCATTTATCTACATTGAACTGCATCTGCCACTTTTCTGACCAAGAGTAGAGTTTGTCTAAATCCTCCTGAAGTTCCCTAACATCTACGTTTGAATCAATTATCCTACCTATCTTCGTGTCATCGGCGAATTTGCTCATATCACTAGCAATTCCTTCATCAAGATCATTGATATATATTATAAACAACAACGGGCCCAAGACTGATCCCTGTGGAACGCCACTTGTTACTGATCCCCACTCGGATTTAACCCCATTTATGGACACTCTCTGCTTCCTGTCTGTGAGCCATGACTCGATCCACGAGAGCACCCTTCCCCCAATGCCATGAGCTGCTACTTTCTTCAACAGTCTTTGGTGCGGAACTCTTATCAAATGCCTTACTAAAATCTAAGTAAACAATATCAAATTCTTTATCGTGGTCAACAGCCTAAAAAGCTTTACTGAAGAAAGTTAATAAATTAGTTATACAAGACCGGCCTCTTGTGAATCCATGCTGAGTATCATTAATCAAGCTATGCTTATCGAGATGGCTTCTTATAACCTCAGCTATAATTGACTCTAGCAACTTGCCTACAATTGAGGTCAGGCTTATTGGGCGGTAATTTGACGGTAACGACTTGTCCCCTGTTTTAAAAATAGGAATTACATTAGCCATCTTCCACATATCAGACACTACACCTGTTTGAAGAGATAAATTAAAAATATTAGTTAATGGTTCACAGACTTCCATTTTGCATTCCTTAAGAACCCTTGAAAAAACCTCATCAGGACCCGGTGACTTATTTTGCTTCAGTCGGTCTATCTGCTTCACAACCATTTCACTAGTGACTGTGATGTTACATAATTTATCTTCTTCTGATCCACTATAAAAATTAATTACCGGAATATTATTAGTGTCTTCTTGTGTAAAAACCGAGAGAAAATAATTATTTAAAATCGAGCACATTTCATTCTCTTTGTCAGTAAGATGCCCATAGTTTTTTTTAAGGGGACCTATCTTATCTCTGACTTTTGTTCTGTATACCTGGAAAAAACTTTTTGGGTTAGTTTTAGAATCCCTAGCAACTTTAATTTCATAGTCCCTTTTAGCTTTTCTTATCCCCTTTTTAATGTCCCTCTTAATGTCAATATACTGATTCATAAGATGACCCTCGCCTCTTTTGATACGCCTATAAATTCCTTTCTTATGCCCTAGTAGATATTTCAGCCTATTATTCATCCATTTTGGGTCATTTCTATTTGATCTAATTTCTTTATAAGGGATAAACGTTCTTTGAGTAGCATGTATTGTGTTCAGAAAACTGTCATATTGATAGCTCTCTTCGTTACCCCAGTCAACAGATAAGTGTTCTCTAAGCCCATCGTAATCTGCTAAGCGAAAATCTGGGACTGTTACTGAGTTATCCCTACTATCATACTTCCATTCAATTCTAAATGTAATTGATTTGTGGTCGCTAGCACCCAGTTCCTCTGAAACTTCTAAATTATTAACAAGGGATTCATTGTTTGCCAGAACTAAGTCAAGCAGGTTATTTCCCCTTGTAGGTTCTGTCACAAACTGCTTCAAAAAACAATCCTGAACTACTTCTAAGAAATCGTATGATTCTAAATTCCCAGTCAAGAAATTCCAATCAATATGACTAAAGTTAAAGTCTCCTAGAATTACTACATTATCGTGCCTTGTGGCCCTAACAATTTCCTCCCATAGTAGTCTCCCTTGGTCCCTATCTAAATTTGGGGGACGGTATATCACACCTAAAATTAATTTTTCATGCCCCTCTGAAAATTCTATCCAAACAGACTCTGTATGTGTTACTTCAGACTTAATACCCGTTTTTTATGCAACAGTTCAAGCGATCTCGGACATACAATGCCACCCCACCCCCCTTCCCGATACTTCTATCTACTTGGAACAATTTAAAACCCTGAATGTGACATTCTGCAGGCATGTCCCGACTTTTTGAATTAAACCACGTCTCAGTAATGGCAAATACATCTATGTTACCTGCACTAGCAACTAGTCTCAACTCGTCCATCTTATTCCTAGCACTGCGACTATTTGTGTAATAAATATTTAATGACCCTCCTATCTCTTTACCCTTCCTGCTCCTTTCTGTTATTCCACTAAACCTATTACTGTCATTGTCAATTAGTGCCACTGGCTTTCCAATATCCTCCTCATTTTGCCTATTACTAGTTCTCCTAGTACTCATGTTACTACCCCTGCGACTTCACAGTTTTCCCGCCAAAACCCATACCACTAACTATTCCTAGTTTAAAGACCTAACAGCTCCCTCCACTGCGTTGGCCAGTGCTCCCACACCACACCTAGACAAGTGAACCCCATCCCTGGCATACATGTCATTTCTGCCATAGAAGAGGTCCCAGTTGTCAATGAATGTTACTGCATTTTCCTTACAGTATTTGTCCAGCCAGCAATTGACACCAATTGCTCTGGACAACCATTCTTTCTGTTCTTTCTGTTCTTTCTGTATCTGTTGCTGTTCTCACCCAGTTCTGCCAAGGACCAATTTCCACCATTCTTAATAGGTTCTGAACTTTCTTGATGGTATTCCAGACAGAAGTAGGAATCCCAGTCATCTCCCAGAACTTTCTCGCTTTACAATGATGAATTTGGTGGTACAAAATATGATTTTTCTTTAATTTATATAAGAGAAGGAATCGCCAACGAATATCGCCTTTTGAAAGCAATGTTCTTCCTTAGTTAACAAGATTAACAATGAAAAACTTTCATTTGGTGGCATCTGGAAGTTATTACATCATTCATAATTCTAAATAATGAACCAATGAGCACCGTAGTCTTGAAGACTACTGTGCTCATCACTAACTCCAAGGCTGAGGGACTGATAACCTCGTCTTTTATACACAGTTCTACAGTCTTCACATTATATCCTTGTATTGTATTGATAAAGCCACTGGATGGGGAAACGTCTACAAATAAAGATACCCAAATGTTGCACATGTCTAATTTTTCTTCTTGTCGGTAGTGAATACCATTCATATACAATAAGAGCTTACAAATCATGCCATGGGTGGGGTTAGAATCCACGATCAGAGAGTCACAGAACTCCAGACCGACGCGTTAGTCACGTTAGCCGCGTTAGTTGGAGGAATCGTATTGTAGCTACCTGGTCCAGTGGTTAACGTGTCGGTCTGGAGTTTTTGTGACTCTGATCGCGGGTTCTAACCCCACCCGTGGTATGGTTTGTTTGCAACTGTGTCATAACGATTACGTGAGTCACAATAAAAGCTTCATTTAGAGCGAGCAAGACACACACAACCTCTCCACCGAACACACAATAAAAGCTTCATTTAGAGCGAGCAAGACACACACAACCTCTCCACCGAACACACAATAAAAGCTTCATTTAGAGCGAGCAAAACGCACACAACCTCTCCACCGAACACACAATAAAAGCTTCATTTAGAGCGAGCAAGACACACACAACCTCTCCACCCGACACCGTAGCAGCGCCAAACCTAGGAAGAGTGTACCTTCATTGATAACTCAAAAACGTATTAATGTTATCACTAATCATATTGGAAGGAAAATTATATCTAGAAAGCCCAAAATTAGTATATTTAATAAATTTATTTATAATTTAAAAGTTAAACCGCGTTTTACCATGTCCATATACATTGCACTCATCATGAAATTTCAAGTGTTTAATTTATTTCTTCACATTTCCGTATTTTTATCATTTTCAGCATCGCTATAAAAATTTAGGCTTCCATGAGGAGTCACTGGAAGAATCCACATGGACTCTGTTGTCACACGAGCAGCAGTCCCAGTCAGCACTGTACCATTGTCAAACGAGTAGCAGTCCCAGCTAGCACTGTACCATTGTCATGCTAGTAGCAGTCCCAGCCAGCACTGTACCATTGAGATGCGAGTAGCAGTCCCAGCCAGCACTGTACCATTGAGATGCGAGTAGCAGTCCCAGCCAGCACTGTACCACTGTCATGCGAGCAGCAGTCCCAGCTAGCACTGTACCATTGTCATGCGAGCAGCAGTCCCAGCCAGCACTGTACCATTGTCACGAGAGCAGCACTCCCATCCAGCATTGTACCGTTATGCTAGTAGCAGTCCCAGCTAGCACTGTACCATTGTCACACGAGTAGCAGTCCAAGCTAGCACTGTACCACTGTCACGCGAACAGCAGTCCCAGCCAGCACTGTACAATTGTCATATGAGCAGCAGTCCCAGCCACCACTGTACCATTGTCACGCGGACAGCAGTCCCAGGTAACACTATACCATTGTCATGCGAGCAGCAGTCCCAGCCAGCACTGTACCAATGTCACGAGAGCAGCAGTCCCTGCCAGCACTGTACCATTGTCACGAGAGCAGCACTCCCATCCAGCATTGTACCGTTATGCTAGTAAGAGTCCCAGCTAGCACTGTACCATTGTCACACGAGTAGCAGTCCAAGCTAGCACTGTACCACTGTCACGCGAACAGCAGTCCCAGCCAGCACTGTACAATTGTCATATGAGCAGCAGTCCCAGCCACCACTGTACCATTGTCACGCGAACAGCAGTCCCAGCCAGCACTGTACCATTGAGATGCGAGTAGCAGTCCCAGCCAGCACTGTACCACTGTCATGCGAGCAGCAGTCCCAGCTAGCACTGTACCATTGTCATGCTAGTAGCAGTCCCAACTAGCACTGTACCATTGAAATGCGAGTAGCAGTCCCAGCCAGCACTGTACCATTGTCACACGAGTAGCAGTCCAAGCTAGCACTCTACCATTGTCACGCGAACAGCAGTCCCAGCCAGCACTGCACAACTGTCATACAAGCAGCAGTCCCAGCCAGCACTGTACCATTGTCACACGAGCAGCAGTCCCAGGTAACACTATACCATTGTCATGCGAGCAGCAGTCCCAGCCAGCACTGTACCAATGTCACGAGAGCAGCAGTCCCTGCCAGCACTGTACCACTGTCATGCGAGCAGCAGTCCCAGCCAGCATTGTACCGTTGTCACGTGAACAGCAGTCCCAGCCAGCACTGTACCAATGTCACGCGAGCAGCAATCCCAGCAAGCACTGTACCAATGTCAAGCAAGCAGCAGTCCCAGCTAGCACTGTACCATTGTCATGCGAACTACAGTCCCAGCCAGCACTGTACCAATGTCACTCGACCAGCTGTCCCATCCAGCACTGTACCAATGTCACGCGAACAGCAGTCCCAGCCAGCACTGTACAATTGTCATATGAGCAGCAGTCCCAGCCAGCACTGTACCATTGCCACGTGAGCAGCAGTCCCTGCCAGCACTGTACCACTGTCATGCGAGCAGCAGGCCCAGCCAGCACTGTACCCTTCGGCCATTTGGGTTCAAATATGTTTTTACAAAAGGGACTACTGTAACACAGTTGTATCAGCTGCCACAACCTGTAACACAAACTTTAATTTGTTGGCATTTGGTACTTATTACATTATTCATAATATTAATATATAATCAGAAAGCAAACAGTATTCAGAATATGACAACACAGATCTACACTTAAAGTTCTCATGGCACGTCTATTCTCGTGCACCTTACAGTCATATAGTCTATTAATCCATAAACAGTAAAGGAAAACTGTCAGTCAAAACAACAGATAAGGTGGGAACTTGAATTGTGATCCGTGTGAGTCTGTGCTCTGCTGTGCTTTTCCGTCTCAAGACTTCTAATGCGATGATTTTTCAACCAGTACTTCTGAGATTTGGTTGCATCAGTTGCCACCAACTGTGACGGTATTGTCTCATCCCACGCTCACAGTACATTCACGGAGCATCAATTTTCATGAACGTCAAAACTCTACATTTTATGAACCTAAAATAAGTCATAATGAAAGAGTACCCATGAATAATTAGAGGCTGGAGAGGGATTTGAATCATGGTTCACGACTGTAAACAAATCAAGGAGCGGATGGGTTCTGAACTCATGGCGAGTGAGTCCTAGTACTCGCCGTGGGTTGAAACCTCACATGCTCCGTGGTTTGTTAGAATCATGGTTCCTGAGAGCAGGAGACAAAGTTGTACTATGTCACGATCTTGCAAGAAGTATTTCTGTAACTTGGTTGTTTCAGTGAGGCGACCGTTTCAACCCGCTCCACCACAACATTCATGGTACATCTTTACTCAAATACCTCAGCATTTTAACACATTTCTAATTTTTCAATATTTCACGTTTTTTTTAATCATATGAAAAGTATTATAAAATATAAGAGATTTGGTATTTTGACTGTATAAAAGTGGATATTTTTATAGTGTATACACCAAACATAAATTGTAATGTACGACTGTCAGTGGATAAATAGAAGGTTGGTAGCTCGACACATGCTACATGTGGAGAACCTCTCCTCAATACTCGGGTGAACCTCTCCTAAATACTTAGGTGAATCTCTCCTCAATACTCAGGAGAACCTCTCCTCAATACTCGGGTGAACCTCTCCTCAATACTCGGGTGAACCTCTCCTCAATACTCGGGTGAACCTCTCCTCAATACTCAGGTGAACCTCTCCTCAATACTCAGGTGAACCTCTCCTCAATACTCGGGTGAACCTCTCCTCAATACTCAGGTGAACTTCTCCTCAATACTCAGATGAACCTCTCCTCAATACTCAGGTGAACCTCTCCTCAATACTCGGGTGAACCTCTCCTCAATACTCGGGTGAACCTCTCCTCAATACTCAGGTGAACCTCTCCTCAATACTCAGGTGAACCTCTCCTCAATACTCAGGTGAACCTCTCCTCAATACTCAGGTGAACCTCTCCTCAATACTCAGGTGAACCTCTCCTCAATACTCAGGTGAACTTCTCCTCAATACTCAGATGAACCTCTCCTCAATACTCGGGTGAACCTCTCCTCAATACTCGGGTGAACCTCTCCTCAATACTCGGGTGAACCTCTCCCCAATACTCAGGTGAACCTCTCCTCAATACTCAGGTGAACTTCTCCTCAATACTCAGGTGAATCTCTCCTCAATACTCAGGTGAACTTCTCCCCAATACTCAGGTGAATCTCTCCTCAATACTCAGGTTAACCACTCCTCAACTCAGGTGAATCTCTCCTCAATACTCAGGTGAACCTCTCCTCAATACTCAGGTGAACCTTCCTCAATACTCAGGTGAACCTCTCCTTAGTAAAAATATTCAGGTGAAGCACCTGTGTCTCATTCATCATATATAAAGACTATTACTGATCATGGTATAAGACTAGGCTCCTTCCGTCACACTACATCACAATCAGCTTGCACGGTACACAAGGATCTCCCGGGGCTTCTTGCATTCCGACCAGCATCTCCCTGCAGGAATTCGCTTCCTCAACTCATTTTCTATCACAAACATGACCTAAAACACATCAGAAACGATGTCAATACGAAACAAATATATCAAGATTCAATAGGACTTTCTTGTCTCTCTGTAGCGAGTCTATCTTTTGATTTGGTTCGTCAAAGTTGAGAGATTTATGTCTCGTCAATTGCGGACGGAAGATACAAATCCGCCCACGTCCAGCTATCGTACTGCTGAAGCATATGGTAAGCTTAACCTAGAAAATATCCTTCATTAACGATACTGATATGATAATGACGGTAATTAAAGATAAAATTTTGATAATGACAGTAATGCTGATAATACAATATATTTTCTTTTATTTATCTCGTATTTTCATTTTCAAGGTGCGGAAGGCGCAGGAAGGCAACAATGCCAACAAAAATGTATAATTTGTTGCAGTATGTGCTATGACAAGCGGCTTATGGTATGTCCATAATACTGATTATTATTATTATAATCAAGGGGGAAGCGCTAAACCCGGAGGATTATACAGCGCCTTGGGGGGGATGTGGAAGGCATTCAGGCTTAATTCGGGGAACTGGAGCACAGACACAATTCCCTAAATCAAGAGCCCCTCACCAACATCAAGGATCCATAACACTGAGAAGTAGAACCACTACGCCACTGTGTCAGGAAAACTAGCACCACCACAGTAACGTCACAAGAAACTAGCACCACCACAGTAACGTCACAAGAAACAACACATAGTAACATCACAAGAAACTAGCACCACCACAGTAACGTCACAAGAAACCACACATAGTAACATCACAAGAAACTAGCACCACGACAGTAACGTCACAAGAAACCACACATAGTAACATCACAAGAAACTAGCACCACCACAGTAACGTCACAAGAAACCACACATAGTAACATCACAAGAAACTAGCACCACCACAGTAACGTCACAAGAAACCACACATAGTAACATCACAAGAAACTAGCACCACCACAGTAACGTCACAAGAAACCACACATAGTAACATCACAAGAAACTAGCACCACCACAGTAACGTCACAAGAAACCACACATAGTAACATCACAAGAAACTAGCACCACCACACACGGTAGTATCACAAGAAACTAGCCATACCACACTCAGTAACATCACAATAAAACAGTACCACCACAATTCCGTATTCGGCAAGACCAGCCGCCTGTACCTCAATTTACGGAAACGAATAGCGCTGGGTAGTGATAAATTTGTAGTGCAGGGTGAAATATGCATTCACACATGCACACATGCACACGCACACATGCACACGCACACATGCACACACACGCGCACACACACGCACACACACATGCACACACACACGCGCGCACACACACGCGCGCACACACACACGCGCGCACACACACACATGCACACACGCACACATGCACACACGCACACATGCACACACGCACACATGCACACACGCACACATGCACACACACACACACATGCACACACACACACACATGCAGGGACGGGAAATCCTGTGTCACAAACCTACTGGAGTTCTATGACATGGTGACAGCAGTAAGACAAGAGAGAGAGGGGTGGGTGGATTGCATATTCTTGGACTGCAAGAAGGCGTTTGACACAGTTCCACACAAGAGATTGGTGCAAAAACTGGAGGACCAAGCAGGGATAACAGGGAAGGCACTACAATGAATCAGGGAATACTTGTCAGGAAGACAGCAGCGAATCATGGTACGTGGCGAGGTGTCAGAGTGGGCACCTGTGACCAGCGGGGTCCCACAGGGATCAGTCCTAGGACCAGTGCTGTTTCTAGTATTTGTGAACGACATGACGGAAGGAATAGACTCTGAGGTGTCCCTGTTTGCAGATGACGTGAAGTTGATGAGAAGAATTCACTCGATCGAAGACCAGGCAGAACTACAAAGGGATCTGGACAGGCTGCAGACCTGGTCCAGCAATTGGCTCCTGGAGTTCAATCCCACCAAGTGCAAAGTCATGAAGATTGGGGAATGGCAAAGAAGACCGCAGACGGAGTACAGTCTAGGGGGACAGAGACTACAAACCTCACTCAAGGAAAAAGATCTTGGGTGAGTATAACACCAGGCAAATCTCCTGAAGCGCACATCAACCAAATAACTGCTGCAGCATATGGGCCCCTGGCAAACCTCAGAACAGCATTCCGACATCTTAATAAGGAATCGTTCAGGACCCTGTACACCGTGTACGTTAGGCCCATATTGGAGTATGCGGCACCAGTTTGGAACCCACACCTAGCCAAGCACGTAAAGGAACTAGAGAAAGTGCAAAGGTTTGCAACAAGACTAGTCCCAGAGCTAAGAGGTATGTCCTACGAGGAAAGGTTAAGGGAAATGAACCTGACGACACTGGAGGACAGGAGAAATAGGGGGGACATGATAGCGACATACAAAATACTGAGAGGAATTGACAAGGTGGACAAAGACAGGATGTTCCAGAGATTGGACACAGTAACAAGGGGACACAGTTGGAAGTTGAAGACACAGATGAATCACAGGGATGTTAGGAAGTATTTCTTCAGCCACAGAGTAGTCAGTAAGTGGAATAGTTTGGGAAGCGATGTAGTGGAGGCAGGATCCATACATAGCTTTAAGCAGAGGTATGATAAAGCTCACGGTTCAGGGAGAGTGACCTAGTAGCGATCAGTGAAGAGGCGGGGCCAGGAGCTCGGACTCGACCCCCGCAACCTCAACTAGGTGAGTACGTACACACACACACACACACACACACACACACACACACACACACACACACATATATATATATATACATATATATATATATATATATATATATATATATATATATATATATATATATATATATATATATATATATATATATATATATATATATATGCAAGGAATTCGCAAGATCAGACAAAATATAATATACACAAACGCTGATCTCTGCTCGAAGGAGACTCAAACCTACGAACCTTGGAACAAGGTACGCAGTGCTTTACCATTCTCACCACACTGGACCAAAGCCAGCTTTCAGGGAGAAGGCTTACAGCTTTTCATCTCATCCCCTGCATGCATCGACCAGCTGGGCGCCAAGGTATTGGTCCAGTGTGGTTAGAATGGTAAAGCACTGCGTACCTTGTTCCAAGGTTCGTAGGTTCGAGTCTTTTTCGGCCAGAGATCAGTGTTTGTGTGTATATATATATTATATATATATATATATATATATATATATATATATATATATATATATATATATGCAAAACAACCACTCTGAAAGAATAGAGAAATTCCAAGCGCTTTCGTGACTACTCACATTATCAAGGAACTTGATAATGTGAGTAGTCACGAAAGCGCTTGGAATTTCTCTATTCTTTCAGAGTGGTTGTTTTGCATATTCTGAAATCACCTGTTTACTGTGATCTTATTGCATAAATATATATATATATATATATATATTATATATATATATATATATATATATATATATATATATATATATATATATATATATATATATAATGTGTGTATAAATGTTTGCATATATGTATGTATGTGGTTATGTAATCATGGACACTTGTATGCTTACGCGCATGTTTTCATGTGTGTATGTATGTGTTTGGATCTGAATGCACATACGAGTACACTGGGGGAGGTGCGTGAGGCAGTGGGTAGAATGAAAGAGGGTAAAGCAGCAGGGATTGATGGGATAAAGACAGAAATGTTAAAAACAGGTGGGGATATACTTTTGGAATGGTTAGAGGAAGAGAATGTACCTAGTTTTTTGTATAAATGCAAAGGGGGGAAAAGTGTAAAAATTATAGGGGTTGAGTATACCTGGTAAAGTGTATGGTAAAGTTATTATTGAAAGATTTAAGAGTAAGACAGAGAGCAGGATTGCAAATGAACAACGAGGCTTTTTGAAGGGAGGGGGGGTTATAGACCAAATATTTACAATGCAGCATATGCGTGAACAGTATTTAGTTAAGGGTAAAGAGCTTTTCGTTGTATTCATGAATTTGGAAGTATGAAAGGGTGTGTAGGGACACAATGTGGCAGATGTTGCAAATATATTCAGTAGATGCTAGGTTAGTGAAAGCAGTTAAGAGTTTTTACGAGGATAGTGAGGTTCAGGTTAGAATATTTAGAAGAGAGGGAGATTATTTCCCAGTAAAAGTAAGCCTTGTACAGGGATGCTTGATGTCACCAAAGTTGTTCAGTATATTTATAGATTGGATTGTAAGGGAAGTGAATGTTCGGGCGTTGGCAAGAGGTGTGAGGTTAAGAGATAAAGAATGTAACACGCAGTGGGAACTATCACAGTTGCTTTTTGCTGATGACACTGTGCTTCTAGGATATTCTGAAGAGAAGTTGCAGAGAGTGGTCAACGAGTTTGGTAAGGTATGGAAAAGAAGGAAATTAAAAGTGAATGTAGAAAAGAGCAAGGTGTTGAGGATAACAAAAAATTTAAGTAATGAAAGACTGTATATGAGATTGGAGGAGGGAGTATGGAGGGAGTATGGAGGAAGTGAATGTATTCAGATAATTAGGAATTCACTTGTCAGTAGGTGAATCATAGAACTGATGAAGGGAAAAATGTAAGTGGAGCATTGAGGAGTCTGTTGAGACAAAGAACGTTATCCATAGAAGGAAAGAGGAGAATGTTTGAGAGTATAGTGGTCCCAAAGCTCTTATATGGGTGTGAAACATTGGTGGTGAAGGTTGCAACATGGAAAATGCTGGAGGCAGTGGAGATGTGTCTGAGGGCAAAATACCACGTGAATACAGTGCAGAGAATCCGTAGCTCGAAAATTAGAAGGTGGTGCTAGATTTCTAAAAGTATTATCCAGAGGCGCGGAAAAAGGGTTGTTGAGGTGGTTCGAATATTTAGAGACGATGGAACAAAATAGAACGACTTGAAGGGCATTAAATCTGTAGAGGAAGGAAGGCTGGGTACGGGTCGTCATTGGAAAGATTGGGAGGGAGGGGATTAAAGAGGTTTTGTGTGCGAGGGGCTTGGACTTCTTGCAAGCGTGCGTGAACGTGTTAGATAGGAATGAGTGGAGACAAGTGTTTCTTAGTGACTTAACGTTGTGTTGGAGTGTGAACAAAGTAACATATATGAAAGGATTCAGTGAAACCGGAGGTGTGAACCACGGTGCTTGTGCTCTGAAGGAGGGATGTTGATGGGTTATAAATTTTGAAGTGTAATGTAGACACACCTCTGGCAAGACAGTGATGGAGTGAATGCTGAAAGATTTTCTTCATTTTCGGGTCACTCTGCCTTGGTGGGAAACGGCCGATGTGAAAATAAAAATGAATGAGCGAATTTATATGTATAAATATTTATGTGGCGAGTATGCGTGTTTGCTTCCGAATACATATGAATATGTATGTTCGTACGTATGTGTAAGCGATGAGCATATGTATTCGTGTGAGCATAGTTATAAGCATGTGCCTATACATGCGTATGTATCCTTGTAAGTGCATGTTCCTATGCACAGGTGTCCATTATGCACACATGTGCAGAAGCGTGCGTGTGTGTGTGTGTGTGTGTGTGTGTGTGTATATGTGTGTGTGTGTGTGTGTGTGTGTGTGTGTGTGCGTGCGTGTGTGTGCGTGCGTGTGTGTGTGTATGCGTGTGCGTGTGTGTAAATAGCTGTCGATGCGATCAGACGATTCTCGTTTAGTCAATTAATTATACTTGCAAATGTCATTCGGATTTTTTTGTGTGTAAGAAATTAATATTTTTTCCGGGAGTTTTTTCCCTCGTTTATGTCACGGAAACACCAATAGATAATAATCTAAAAATAAAAAAACACTAATAAGAATTTTAATATTTAATATCCGTTGAAGATTTTCGAAAAAAATATCACCTGGACGATAAAGTTAATTGCCTAAAAATCATTGTAGTTTAGGCTCATAATATTCGTTTTCTTTTAGGTTTGTTCAGTGTTTAGCTTAATATTGAATATATTTAGCAGTCTAGAAGAGTAACTATGATATTCAAGTATTTTTATTCATAAAATTAGTAAATTGAAAGTAATAAAGTCAAGGAAAATTACATGTCAGCCTCTCAGTAAAAGACAGTAAAGCTGAAAGTTTGAAAACGATCAGAAGAGGCATTGTCTAGTTATCACATGTAAACAACATCTGGGACCGAGTAATTTAACATTGACCATAACGAATCCACACATGTTAAACGTCTCATGAATGTTTATAATGGTAGAATTAACATCAAAATGTTAGGTAAATTACTACAGATGTAAATAATATAACATTTTACTGTGGCAGTCACATTAGTTGCCTCACCAACGTTGATAATTTGAAGCTGATCGAATAAACCATTCTCGAGTTATAAATAATAAATTAGGAGAAAGAAAATTAAGTTTTTGAGAATGTAGAGAGAAAATAGAGAGTCTAGATCACTATGAGAATTACACTACTCAAAAACGTTAAAAAACAAACGATTTTGCATTTTCTTTTGTCATTCACATTACATTTAATTCATTAAATAATATACACAAAGATTAATCAATAAATTTATACAATAAATTTAGGAAATTGAAATTTACATTGAAATTTACAACGAAATTTACTTTATTATAATCCCGCCAAGCTTGCTTATAATAAAGTCCACCAGTGAAAAAAAAATTTGAACCCGATCAAAAAATACATTCTTCAGAAATGAACCTGATTCCACTGATTCGGAATTTTTAAAATTCACAATTTTCACGAACACAGATATACATACATTCTACATTCTAATAGACTACATCATCCTTAATATTTTGAAGCCTCTCTAAACAGACATTCTTTACTAATATTGAATGTAAATCAGCGATTCTCTCCACTAAAATTAATGAAGTGGTTTTATGAGACTCGGTAATAACAAGAAAAGGCATTTCTCATTTGTGGCGCCTTTCCCAAGCATTCCAAGTTTTTATGATTATTTGAATCTATAAAAAAATTTGTTTGAACACAAAAGTTAATGGGAGTTGGTAAAAGTTAATGGGAGTTGGTAAAAGTTAATGGGAGTTGGTAAAAGTTAATGGGAGTTGGTAAAAGTTAATGGGAGTTGGTAAAAGTTAATGGGAGTAGGTAAAAGTTAATGAGTGTTGGTTAAAGTTAATGGGAGTAGATAAAAGTTAATGGGAGTAGTAAAAGCTAATGGGAGACGGCAAAAGTTAATGGGAGACGGTAAACAATAATGGGAGACGGTAAAAGTTAATGGGAGACGGTAAAAGTTAATGGTAGTAGGTAAAAGTTAATGGGAGTTGGTAAAAGTTAATGGGAGTAGGTAAAAGTTAATGAGAGTAGGTAAGAGTTAATGGTAGTAGGCAAAAGTTAATGGTAGTAGGCAAAAGTTAATGGTAGTAGGCAAAAGTTAATCATAGTAAGTAAAAGTTAATGGGAGTAGGTAAAAATTAATGACAGTAGGTAAAAGTTAATTGTATTAGGTAAAAATTAATGGTAGTAGGTAAACAGAAAAACACTTGTAGGCACTGAGGAAGCTGTGCATCACTAGAGGCTGTATCACCATGTTTTTCCAGCCGTAAATTAAAAGGTGTAGGTACAAGTTAATGGATAAACATAAAAGTTAATGGGTCCATCACGGTCTGTAAGTGCATCAGCCATTATTAAAGTCGTTCAGAAGTGTACTAAAATTGGCGAAAAGTGATTTATTTGGAGAAAAAATCGCATTTCGCACGTCAAGGATGCAATTCTTGACATGTACGTACAGTTTGACACCATTTTTAAACGTTCCAAGGTACCCCACTCAGGTCTTTTTGATTTATTAGCAAAATAAAAAATGAAAAGCCAAAGGAAGGAAAAAATCTGTTAAACACTTAAAGGTCTTCCTGGTGGGATACCCGACTTGCACAGCCAGTACCCTCACAAGAAACTAGCAGCATCACACAGCGGTTCCACAAGAAATTAGCACCACACAGTAGCGTCACAAACAAGTATCACCACACAGCACCTTCACAAGAAACTAGAACCCCCACACAGCGTCACAAGAAACTAACAGCACCAGACAGTACAGTCAAAAACTAGTAGCACCACACAGTAGCGTCACAAGATACTAGCAGCACTTCACAGTAGTGTCACAAGAAACTAGAGCCGCTATACAGTAGCGTCACAAGAAACTAGTAGCATCAAACAGTAGCGTCCAAAGAAAGTAGCACACTCAGTAAAGATAGTCTAGCAAGACGGCAATTAGTAACTTCAACGATACTAGCACCATTACAGTCAGTAACATCAAAAGGTACTACCAGAAAAACAATCAGCAACATTGAAACATACGGCACAACAATCAGCTACTACAGATGATACTAGCACCACCAGAATCAGCATCAAAAATTACTAGCACCACCAGAATCAGCATCAAAAGTTACATGCACCACCAGAATCAGCATCAAAAATTACTAGCACCACCACAATCAGCATCAAAAATTACTAGCACCACCACAATCAGCATCAAAAATTACTAGCACCACCACAATCGGCATCAAAAGTTACTAGCACCTCCACAATCAGCGTCAAAAGCTACGAGCGCCACCAGAATCAGCATCAAAAACTACTGGCACCACAGCCAGAGCCACAATCACGAGCATGAAGAAATACCATTACCACCTACATCAGTAGCGTCAAGAGATATTAACACTACCGCAGTTTGTCACATCAGGACCTACTAACATCAACACAATCCGTAACATCATGAGATACTAGCACCACAACAATCTGTATCAAGAGGTACTGGCACCACAACAGCCTTTTACGTCAATCAAGAGATACTGGCACTGCAACATTCTATATCGATAGATACTAGCACAAAACAATCTGTATCAAAAGTTACTAGCACCACAACAGTCTTTATCAAGAGATACTAGCACAATGACAATCTTTATCAGGAGATACTAGCACAATGACAATCTTTATCAAGAGATACTAGCACAACGACAATCTTTATCAAGAGATACTAGCACAAAGATAATCTTTATCAAGTGATACTAGCACCGCAACAATCATTTACATCAAGAGAGATTAGCACCATAACAATCATTTACATCAAGAGATACTAGCAGCACAATAATCTGTATCAAGATATACTAGCACCACAACAACCTGTTTCACCATAATAAGTAGAACCAGAGGAAACTAGTAGTACCACACTGCGTCTCACTTGAAAGTATCACCACCACACTCATTATTTTTCCCCATGAGTGTCCCTCATAACTCACTATTTTCTTCAAGTCGGTTACACTCCACTAGCTTTTTTCTTTTCCATGTTGATCCATCATCAATCAGAATTTTCTTCCCTATTTGGCTCCCTCATTACGCTGTATTTTCTTCTGTATGTAGGTCCCTCCTCAATTATTATTTTATTCTACATGTAAGACATTCGTGTCTCAATATTTTTTTTCTCATGTGGGTCTCTAGTCACTCGATATTTTCCACCCTACTTGTATTCCTTTTGTCTCGACATTTTGCACCCAACTTGGGTTTCTTGTCTCTCGATATTTTCGTCCCCACTTTGGTTCCTTGTCTCTCCACACTTTTGTCCCCACTTGGGTTCCATGTTTCTCGATATTTTCCACCCCATTTAGGTTCCTTGTTTCTCGATATTTTCCACCCCATTTAGGTTCCTTGTTTCTCGATATTTTCCACCCCACTTGGGTTCCTTGTCTCTCGATATTTTCCACCCCATTTGGGTTCCTTGTCTCTCGATATTTTCCACCCCACTTGGGTTCCTTGTCTCTCGATATTTTCCACCCCACTTGGGTTCCTGTTCTCTTGATATTTTCCACCTCATGTGAGTTATTCATCACTCATTATTTTCTCCCCATGAGTGCCCCGACTCTCCTGGTCTTGCCTCCCCATGAGCGCCCCCACTCTCTTAGTCTTGCCTCCTCATGGAGGTCTCTCGTTTATTACCTTTAACTCTCCAATATGTCTCTCACCTTTTAATTTTTTTCACTCACGTTAGTTACTTTTCTACAAGTATTTTTTCCCTACGTGAGCCACTAGTCTCTAATAGTTTCTCCCCATGTGGGTCCCTGGTCATTAGGTCTTTCTTCTCATGTGGATCCCTAGTCTTCCAGTGTTTCTCCCTCATGTGGGCCCCTAGTCTTCCAGTGTTTCTCCCTCATGTGGGCCCCTAGTCTTCCAGTGTTTCTCCCTCATGTGGGCCCCTAGTCTTCCAGTGTTTCTCCCTCATGTGGGCCCCTAGTCTTCCAGTGTTTCTCCCTCATTTGAGCACCTAGTCTCCTAGTTCCCTTCCCCCTCCCTCCCGAGTGGGTTGGCAGAGTCAGTATTTTCCCTCTGTGGGTCCTTCACGTCGCAATCTCTCTTCGTTAGTTTGATAACATTTACTATTTTCGACTTTCCCTTTCCTGCTGCTAATACTTGGCACTGAGTGGTGTTTACGATGTCTTTTTCTTGAATTCTTAGTTGATTGCTGGGTACATTTTATTATTCCTTGAATGTTAGTGATTATTTTCTCGTTATATCTCTTAAGTCACCAGCTTGCTGCAAGTTTTGTGAGCAGAACGAGCGTCTGGCATACTGGCGGTCAAATGGGTGCTCACCTACATGTATTCACCTATATGTGGTTGCTCTGGTCGAGTCACAGCCCCTAACCCAACCTCTTCGCTGGTTGCTACAATGTCCACTCTCTCCTGGTTTCAAGAGCATTTTCGTATTTCTTATTAAAGCTATGTATGGATCCCGCTTCTCCAGATCGTTCCACTTCCTGAGAAATCTAAGGCTTAAGAAATACTTCTTAACATCACTTTGATTCATCTGAGTTTTCAACTTCCAGCTTCCACCTGTTTACCTTTCGTGGGTGTCGACAAAGCAGTGTTTATTTCAAGGATTTTGAGATTCCTGATACGTGTTGTGCAGAAAGCTGTCCAAACAGAAAGTGGCAGTGTGTCTTTGAACGCATTTCTGTCGAAAAACTCCGTCGGGGAAAGTGGGTATCAGAGATCAGGGGACAACACTGTGCACCAACAACCCTCACTCGCTGGTTTAACCAGCATTTCGCCTCAGGCAAATAGTTGGCAATCATTTATTTTTATCATACCCTTCAATGATGGCGCTTTATGCCAGTGAGAGGTTCTTCATCCATGGAAGTAGACCACCCTTCCTTACCCAATATCAAACCTGATAGCTTCCGTTTTATATTACTACTTCAACTACTACTGCTGCTACTACTATTACAAATAATATTTGCCCTAAAACATATGTAATTCAAAGTAAAAAGGATAATATGTAATTGTTGAAAGTAATATGAATGTTCCATGTGGTCCAGCAGACGTCCGACAGCTGCGACATATTGTTGTGGAGGTGAGATATAATAGGTTTATTTTGATTATTAAATAATAATAATAAAGCCTAACCAAAGCTAAATTCAAAAATATAAATCTGTTACTTTGACGGAAAAGCTATGTGAGGCTTTCTATACAGAATTTAGGACAGGAGTTTAATTGGTTGATGAGGTTAGCTAGTATGGCCGGCCTGGGTCTCTTCCAGTTGGTGACTCGGCCTTGGCTCCCCATTGGTGACCTGGCCTTGGCTCCCCATTGGTGACCCGGCCTTGGCTCCCCATTGGTGACCTAGCCTTGGCTCCCCATTGGGGTGGTGTCACTGACATTCAAAATGTCTTCCCACTGGAAGACGTATATATTCCTTTTTTTGTTGTTGTTCTGGGACCATTGTTCCTAAACCTAGCCCCAATCCTCCTCTCTCACGGGGCTCGTAGGGAGAAGCTAGGCCTCTGGTCTGCCACCTTCCCCGCCCCACGGGGGCTCATGGGGAGTGGCAGATACTATGGAGCCGCAGATGTTTTGCTCTGGGGAAATGGTAAGAGTGTAAGCATCACCCAAGGTGCTTATCTAACAAATTCATGGTTAGACAGATGCCTTGTGTGATCTGTGAAAACAATGTTATTTTGTTCCTCATTTGTTCAAGTCACAAACGTCACCCACGACGGTTAGTGTATGAAGACAGTGTAGGGCCGCCATCTTGCCCGATCCAGCTGATGGTGCAACGTGACTAAAAACTCTTCAAAAGTCTTTTTTATTCAAGAATAGTGATACCTATGGGGAGATTGTGGGTCGGGAGAGGAGGTGGAACTGGACTTGCGGGATGGGTGGTGGCAGGGTGGGGGGGGGATTTTGGCGTGTTAGTGACCATTTTGTCCTAGGCACATGTCGATTAGACATTAGGCTTGTTATGTTAGGTGTGTGTGTGTGTGTGTGTGTATGTGTGTGTTTAGGTGTGTGTGTATGTTGTTGTAGGGGTCGAGTCACAGCTCCTGGCCCCGCCTCTTCACTGGCCGCTACTAAGTCACTCTTCCTGCTCCAAGAGCTTTATCATACCTCTTCTTAAAGCTATGTATGGATCCTGCCTCTACTACACTTCCCAGACATTGCACTTCCTGACAACTCTGTGACTGATAAAATACTTCCTAACATCCCTTTGATTCATCTGAGTCTTCAGCTCCCAACTGTGTCCCCTTGTTGCTGTGTCCCCTCTCTGGAGCATTCTGTCTTTGTCCACCTTGTCGATTCCTCTCAGTATTTTATAAGTCGTTATCATATTCCCCCTATCTCTCCTGTCTTCCAGTGTCGTCAGGTTGATTTCCCTTAACCTCTCCTCGTAAGACATACTCCTTAGCTCCGGGACTAGTCTTGTTGCAAACCTTTGCACTTTCTCTAGCTTCCTTATATGCTTGGCTAGGTGTGGGTTCCAAACTAGTGCTGCATACTCCAATATGGGCCTAACGTACACGGTGTACAGGGTCCTAAACGAGTCCTTATTAAGATGTTGGAATGCTGTTCTTAGGTTTGCCAGGCACCCGTATGTTGCAGCAGTTATTTGGTTGATGTGCGCCTCAGGAGAAGTGCCCGGTGTTATACTCACCCCAGGATCCTTTTCCTTGAGTGAAGTTTGTAGTCTCTGGCTCCCTAGAGTGTACTCCGTCTGCGCTCTTCTCTACCCTCGATGACTTTGCATTTGGTAGGGCTGAACTCCAGGAGCCAGTTGCTGGACCATGCCTGCAGCCGCTCCAGATCCCTTTGTAATTCTGCCTGTTCCTCGTCCGATTAAATTCTTCTCATGACTCGCTCTTGTCTTCCTGACAGGTATTCCCTGATCCACTGTAGTGCCTTCCCTGTTATCCCTGTCTGGTTCTCCAGCTTTTGCACTTATCTATTATGTGGAACTGTGTCAAACGACTTACAGTCCATGAAAATGCAGTCTACTAGCCCTGCTCTCTCTTGTCTTGCTGGCTGTCGTTGAGTAGCTCATTTCTTTCTGGTCGAGTCACAGCTCCTGGCTCCGCCTCTTCAACTGGCCGTTACCCGGTCACTCTTCCCGCTCCGTGAGCTTTATCATACCTCTTCTTAAAGCTATGTATGGATCTTGTCTCCACTACATCACTACCCAGGCTATTCCACTTCCTGACAACTCTGTGACTGAAGAAATACTTCCTAACATCCCTGTGGTTCATCTGAGTCTTCAGCTTCCAACTGTGACCCCTTGCTGCTGTGTCCCATCTCTGGAACATCCTGTCTCTGTCCACCTTGTCTATACCTCTCAGTATTTTATATGTCGCTATCATGTCCCCCCTAACTCTCCTGTCTTCCAGTGTCGTCAGGTCAATTTCCCTTAACCTCTCCTCGTAGGACATACGTCTTAGCTCCGAAACTAGTGTTCTTGCAAACCTTTGCACTTTCTCTAGTTTCCTTATATGCTTGGCTAGGTGAGGGGTTTCAAACTGGCGCTCCTGTGTGTGTGTGTGTGTGTTGTGTGTGTGTGTGTGGGGTTTTGGTGTGTGGGGTTTTGGTATGTGTTGTGTGTGTGTGTGTGTGTGTGGTGTGTGAAAAACACCTCTCACGCCAGGAACCCATAGCCATTGAGAAGAAAATTAAAGGACTTGAGGGAGAAGTCTTGTTATCTCTCTTTGAAGTCGTCTGGGCGTTGTCTTTTTCTTCTACCTTTTAAGGTGAGACACCTTGATATTGGTGAAAAGCTTTTGATCCAAAGAGTTTGAGCTATGCTCTCCCACTCCCCACACACAGCATGATCTCAACGGGTTTTGCATTTCCCTATAAATAATAAAAATAAAATACTAACCACCCATCATTAAAAACACTTGCTTGAGGAGTTACATTTCATTATATTATCCATTATATAAATACTGCACTAACATTATATATTCTACATAGTGACAGAACTTTATGATCATAAATTAAAACTGAATATCATAGCATGTAAATCAGAAAAAAAGATTAAAAAAATATTTCAGGACAGAGTTTATCTGCCATGTAACTAAGAGGAATATGTAAATCTGGAACCATTTCTCGAATAATTTTCCCCGGGGGAACGTAATTTTTTCTTATACTTCAGACGAGAAAGAAAGTCTTTTAAGACCAGGCAGCAAAAATTTTCTATTCTCCGGCTGTCATGAGCGGGGACGCGGTGGTTGAGGGGTAGAAGGAGCTCTAAGCTTCGCTTCTGCTAACGGTGGAACCCTCTCCTCGAACTCCCGGGGCCCCAGAGTGACCTTTGTGACCTTTGTGTTACTTTGACTCTAGCCCACATGATGGGTTGGAAAGGTGACTACGCATCACATAATGACAAATGGGTTCGGGTTTCCTCGTGACTAGTATACATGTAATTACATTGCTGCAGTCTTTACGTCAATGTAAAAGGTAAACGTCCGGGGGGGCCTTCGCTAATATACCTGGAACCATGGCATGCCTACATTTTTGGCTAATAGGTGTATACTAAAGCATTATGTCGAACCAATATCCCATTCATTCCTCCCTTTCATTCCTTTCCTTTCTTGTGCCCTGTCCTCTATCATTCCATTTTCTCGTTTTTTTTCCCCTCTTTCTCTACTCCTAAACCCTTTTCCCTACCACCACGAATATTTCCTTACTTCTTTGTTTCCTTCCTTAGCGCCCTCCCTCCTTTCCTTTTTTTTTCTCTACCCTTTTCCGTGTCCCTCTCTCCCGTTTTTTTTATCTATTTTTTTTCTATATCCCTTTCTGCCTTTGCTTTCTCCGCCCCCAGTCTTTCTTTTCTATTTTTGTCTTGTCTCTCCCTCTCGTATTTTTCCTAATCCATCTCTCCCACCTTCCTTCGACCCAACTTTAATCTCCCTGTTCCAAATCGTACCTCTTCGTATCTCTCTCCAGTTCCCTTCCAGTTTTTTGTTCCTTCCTTTTCCCTACCTCCTCTTCTCTCTCCATCCCTCATTTATTTACTAATAAGAGAAAAAAGGATAAAGCGTTCTTTTTTTGCAAGATTTCGATCACGGGGCGTTGCCCCCGAAACCCAGATGTTTTAAAAAGACCATTAATATCAATGGATTTACATGTATAGCCTTGTGAAGAGAAACACGTATACAGAATGAGAGACATTTACTCTAAGCAAACTTTTCTCTTCCAACAACTTGTCGGTGTTACTATACCAGCTCAACCTAGTTTAATTTTAATATCTGGACAAAATTAACAGTAGCTTGAATGTACCTGGTGGTCGCCATATAGTCTGCAAGGTGTTGTCTCTCTCCAGTGTTGTTGTTGGTTCATTCGTCATGGAGGCTGCTGACAAGTCTTTTATCACAAGATAACCGGGAGTTTAGTGGTGCATGCACTATGGATGGTGTGCGTCACTATGGATGGGGTGCGTCACTATGGACGCGGATTTGGCGCGTCACTGTAGATGGGGTGCATCACTATGAACGTGGATAGGGTGCGACTCTATGGATAGGGTGCGTCACTGTATACGAGACGGGGTAATTTAGTGTGTCAATTTGCTAAAAGGTGAAAGCGGGGTAGCTGATGGTTGTATGGTAGACCATGGCAGCAATGGTTGCCAGCTTACCTCTGTTGAACTCCGTGATCTGAATGTCAGTACTGTGTAACACAACAGCATCGACCACTGGCTTACCTGTATCCTGTGTTCAGTTGTTTGAATGGTATTATGGTGCACCATGGCAGTAGCGACCGCTGGCTTGAGTGGCATTATGGTGGAACCTGGCATTAGCGACCGCTGCTTAGTGGTATTATGGTGGACCATGGAAAGTAGCGACCGCTGGCTTTGGTGGTATTATGGTGGACCATGGCAGTAGCGACCGCTGGCTTTGGTGGTATTATGGTGGACCATGGCAATAGCGACCGCTGGCTTTGGTGGTATTATGGTGGACCATGGCAGTAGCGACCGCTGGCTTTAGTGGTATTATGGTGGACCATGGCAGTAGCGACAGCTGGCTTGAGTGGTATTATGCTGGACCATGGCAGTAGCGACAGTAAATAAATAACCAAATGTCTTTCCAAGTCATCGAAGAGCCATATTCCATTCCTAGTAAATGCATTTCAATACTAGGTGCTTGTTTATATTCCCTCTGGAAACCAGCTTCAGTATTTACATCATGTTTTCTAGAAATCACTTTCGGATTTGTTTACAGTTGCAGCGGAACGCATCTCTTATACCTGAGAGGTTAAATAGCAGTCATTTTCATAGGTTGAACCTTCATAGGGTTGAGTAGCTCGTTGTATTAGATCTTCCATAACACTGTACCTGGGAAGCTGACCAGTAGTACTCAAGTATTACGGATTCACAGATTACTAAGGCAGCTGTGCACGACTGCCACGGTGCCAAATGCATAAAACTTTGGGGCGGGGTTTACGCCCCACCCTGGACCACATCAAGTCTCGTTTTAATAAGGTCCAGGCCGAACGAACCTCTCTCAAGTTAAAGGCTAGTAAAGTTTTCTTCATGGTATCGTGCGATTTGCTTTTGAGGGACAAGTAGATTAGCTTCGTAGTGGTTTTCTATTTATTGTCAGATGTACAGGACAGGAGAAGCCATATGCCGAAGCCAAGCTATTGGAGTCTGAGGTAGCAGGTGAAGGCACCTTTAATTTCTGAGAGCACCGTTGAGTGTAGGAGGAACTTGTCGGCTGCCTGATGTCCCTCGTCCGCCGACAGGCAGTAGCACAAAAAGTACATGAAAACCGGCGTATTCCTATGGCAGGAAGATGGAGGGGCTAGTAAAATTAGAATATAATTGTAACCTACATTTCCAAAACCAAATGGCCACAGATTCCTCCAATGAGGTGAAGATATATATGTCGTCCCGAATATGTAAAACTGGTCAGTTAGCAAGAACTCATTTAAATTAAGTCCTTTCTGATATTTTTCTTTATACGTTAAAAGATATATTTTTTTCATTAATGTTATTAAAAGTTTTTAATTTTGCACCAAAAGAATCTTAGAAAACTTACCTAACTTATTATAACAAGAGCAATTTATTTTGCCAACCCAACAAAATATATTTTAGATTTGTTTACAATAATTTAATACTAAAAAAACACAGTGAAATATATTTTTTTCGTTAGATTCAAAATGTTTTTGGGCAAAATTATTGATACACAAATTTTCACTTGTCCATATGGCAAGATGAACGTTTGCTATTTAAGCCAAGATGGCAAATTCTGCCTATTCGGCACGACAATATATATTATTATATATAATTATATATATAATAATATATAATATATATATAATTATTATTAGTCTACTTGTCGTTTTGTTGTTCTCCTACCTTTCTCCCGTGACCTGTCAGCTATTTACTTCCTCTATAATAATTCCACTCGTAATGTGCCGTGAATGTAGTGGTTTTAATAACTTGTCTTAAGAGCGTTCGACTCTGAGAGCAATGTTCCCCGCGTGTAACTGCACACACTGCGAGGGCTCGTAACACTGGTCTGTAGTTAATTGTCAGTTCCTGCTACTGCGACAGTGAACTATGGGAGTATTTTTCCAAAGAAAAGTTTTTATTGATACGTTTAACTCTGTGTAGAGCTTTATCAGTTATGACTTGATCAAGCTCTACACAAAGTAGCGTCCAAACAAAACCTGGCCCCTGCAAGTAAATCTTTCTTTCATTATTTTCAACAATAAGCTATTCTATCCAGCCCGGCTTACCTCAAACCCAAATCATTTGCGCATTGCAGAGCGAAGATGAGAGAGATGAGGTGATATTACTTGCCTTTTACAGTGAGGTGGTAAACAGCTGGTTCACGTAGTAATATAACGCAGTGTTGACCTTTGGGGTCCTATCAGCCTTACGTGTCAAGTTCTCTTTACTAATCAACATCTTCCTGTCTAAGCACATTCTCGCACCACCAGTGACAGTCGTATCGTTATGAGTGTATTCTCACTTGCTGCCGACCATTGCTAGTATATCACGACCGCTTTTTTTATTAATTTTCCTAACGTAGCCTAGCAAAACCTAGCCTACCTGGAGTCGTTTTCTGGGGGGTTATCGCCCCCGCAGCCCGATACTACACTAGGTCTCCAGGTTTGCTGGGATTATCGATCAGGCTGCTGGTGGCAGTCGCGCTCAGTCCAACGTATGCACAACCCCGGCTGATCAGGAACTAGAGCAACCTAACAATTATCCTCCTGAAGTTAGTCAGGGGTTTGTTGATAATTCATCTTACGTGCGAAGGGAGTGTTGAAGAGTCTTGGGCCCCTTATATTCATTAAATTCTCCATCACTGTGCTCATTACACGTTTACTTCTCACTGGATATAAATTGAACCTCCAGGTTTGTGACCAATCCTGAATTTCGGAGCCTCGTAAGAATATTAACTTGGGATAATGATGAAGACAGAATGTTCCGTCTGAACCTCAGACATAGTGTGTACTTAAGGTATGCCATGGACGTATACCCAGGGTATATGTCCTGGGCATGCATCATAGGTGCATGCCCAGGACATGTATGCCCAGGACGTAAACACGGGACATACGACCTAGACGTATGCACCGAATATATGCCCTGGATATACGACTTGTACATATACCCGGAACGTATACCTGTGACGAACGGCCGGGTTACTTGCTTACTTAGGGCTGAGTGCTCTTACCTATGCAATTATACATGAATATGCAGCCCCAATTAATGCATTTCAGTGGAACAAATTATTCATCTACATTGCATTCTTCCTCTCTGCCTCTTTCTCCCCTGCCTCTTTTTTTTTTTTTTGTCTACGATCTTGATTTTCTCCCTTCCCAGAATTTTCATCTCTTTCCCTCCTGGCTTTTCATCCTTCGCTGCCCCTCTCTCTCTCATCCTTCGCTGCCTCTCTTTCTCATCCTTGAATGCCTCTCTCTCCCCCATCCATCGCTCTCTCTCTCTCTCTCTCCTCTCTCTCTCTCTCCTTTTCTCTCTCTCTCCTTCTTTTCTCCCTTCTCTCTCTCTCTTCCGTGACTTCTCCTATTCCCTCCCGGTCTCTTAATGCCTCTCATTTTCATCCCGTCCCCCCTCGTCTCCCCACACACACACACTATGATAAATGCACAAACGACAAAGATCAGCCAGCAAGCTTCATGCACAGTGAGATGCTGTGAATACCTGCCAGAGAGGGACACACCTCTGTTTTAACCTCCTCATGACTAAGTTAACGAGACTGGTTCGCCCTTGTCGCTCGCGCATCTCTGACCTACTTGCACGTAAACAAGCACGGACGTACGCGCAATTCTGGCCCGGCGCGCACAATAACACAAATGCACACAAAGTAGATATTGCTGCAAACGAGTATTCACACACACACACACACACACACACACACACACACACACCACACACACACACACACACACACACACACACACACACACCACACACAGAGTAGTCAGAGACTAGCCACAGAGTAGTCAGTAAGTGGAATAGTTTGGGAAGCGATGTAGTGGAGGCAGGATCCATACATAGCTTTAAGCAGAGGTATGATAAAGCTCACGGCTCAGGGAGAGTGACCTAGTAGCGATCAGTGAAGAGGCGGGCCAGGAGCTCGGACTCGACCCCCGCAACCTCAACTAGGGGAGTACACACACACACAAAACACACACACCCTCACACACATCCTCACACACATCCTCACACACATCCTCACACACATCCTCACACACATCCACACACACATCCACACACACACACACACACACACACACACCACACACAAAAACACACACACAAACAACACACACACAGGGACACTACGTGTGCCACTAACCAAAATCTTTACATTCCCTTGAAACTGGGCAACTACCTGAAGTATGGAAGAAGGCAAATGTAGTCCCCATCTTTAAGAAGGGAGACAGAAATGAAGCACTAAATTATAGACCAGTGTCACTGACATGTATAGTATGCAAAGTCTTGGAAAAGATTATCAGGAGGAGAGTGGTGGAGCACCTGCAGCGGAACAAGATTATAAACGACAGCCAGCACGGATTCATGGAAGGCAAATCCTGTGTCACAAACCTACTAGAGTTTTATGACAAGGTAACTGAAGTAAGAAATGAGAGGGAGGGGTGGATTGATTGCATTTTCTTGAACTGCAAGAAGGTCTTCGACACAGTTCCTCACAAGAGATTAGTACAGAAACTAGAGGAACAGGCACGTATAACAGGAAGAGCACTGCAATGGATCAGAGAATACCTAACAGGGAGTCAACAGCGAGTCATGGTCCGTGATGAGGTATCACAGTGGGTGCCAGTGACGAGTGGGGTCCCAAAGGGGTCAGTCCTGGGACCAATGCTATTCTTGGTATATGTGAACGACATGACGAAAGGTATACTCAGAAGTGTCCCTGTTTGCAGATGACGTGAAGTTAATGAGGAGAATTAAATCAGACGCGGACCAGACAGGTCTACAAAGAGACCTGGACAGGCTGGATGTGTGGTCCAGAAACTGGCTCCTAGAAATTTTAAACCCCCCCAAATGCAAATCATGAAGATCGGAGGTGGGCAAAGAAGACCGCAGACAGAGTATAGGCTAGGTGGCCAAAGGCTGCAAACCTCACTCAAGGAGAAAGACCTAGGAGTAAGTATTAAAACCGAGTACATCGCCAGAAGCACACATAAACCAGATAACTGCTGTGGTATATTTGGGCCGCTTGGCAAACCTGAGAACAGCGTTCCCGGGACCTCAGTAAAGGAATCGTTCAAGACTTTATTACACTGTGTACGTCAGGCCCATACTGGAGAACGCAGCACCAGTTTGGAACCCACAACTGGTCAAACACGTCGAGAAATTAGAGAAAGTGCAAAGGTTTGCAACAAGGTAGTTCCAGAGCTAAGGGGAATGTCCTATGACGAAAGGTTAAGGAAATCGGTTTGACAACACTGGAGGACAGGGGGGTCAGAGGAGACATGATAACGGCATACAAAATACTGCGTGGAATAGACAAGGTGGACAGAGACGGATGTTCCAGAGATGGGACACAGAAACAAGGGGTCACAATTGGAAACGAAGACTCAGATGAGTCAAAGGGATGTTAGGAAGTATTTCTTCAGTCATAGAGTAGTTAGGGAAATGGAATAGTTTGGCAAGCGATTAGTGGGGGGCAGGGACTATACATAGTTTTAAGACTAGGTATGATAAAGCTCATGGAGCAGGGGGAGAGAGGACCTAGTAGAGGTCGGTGAAGAGGCGTGGCCAGGAGCTGATTCTCGACCCCTGCAACCACAATTAGATGAGTACACACATCCTCACACACACACACACACACACACACACACACACACAAACACACACACACACACACACACACACACACACACACACACACACACATCCGCAAATACTCAAGCATACACACACAGACATACACACACACACACACACACACAGTAGTGGTGGTGACAAGCGAAAAGGTGGAGCCGAGAGCTGTGAATCAACTCTCGCAACCACAAATAGGTGAGTACACACAATATTACGATCAAGGGTATACGAAGAAAAAACCTATTGCACCTGTCCGTAAATTCATTAAACACAGAAAAATCCACAAACAAATAAAAAATAAGGAAAAAACAAAGGGTAGTTTCTAAGTACCCATATATTCCTTCCATCAAAATTTACAATACATTCAGAGTACAACAGAGCAACAAGATGTTAATGAGTGAGAGAGAAAAGTGAGTTCACTCACTACAGTTGACTTTTCACTTCATACAAGACAGGTCAGTATGAGTGTACTCAACCAGCCTCAGAGAGAGAATCTGACCACAGCCAGGTGTGGAAATTTAACATCGATTCGCCTGGGTTAAACTTTCTCAAATGGTTGATGTATATAAACTTGGCAGTGAATCAGAGTAGCTGGGGCCCCTTTGCAGTTACTCCGACGTGTTACTTTAACCCAGAGTAGTAAGAAAGCAGAACTATCGGCAGAGCGAAGTTTTAGAGACAAGATCCATACTGTACTTTAAGTATAGGTGTAACAGTAATCACGAAGTCAGAATAGAGAGAACTTAGCAGTGGCCAGCTGACAGGTGAAGTCAGGAGCTGAGACTTCTGTCATCACAAACAAGGGAGTACAGCTGGGTAAGTAAACGAATACTTACACACACAATAGGTGAGCATAATACCAAGCATACTCGTACCACCTGAATCACGCATAGTCTGATAAATCTAAGGATTTTATTAACTTTCAGAAATCTCTACAAAAAGTAACTCACGACAATATACACAACATGTCAGAACAGTCTTGAAGTCTGCGCCACTAGTTTGAAACTTACATCAGATCCGCCATGTCAAGAAACTAGCAAAAGTACAAGACTAGTGACACTGCTTGGGAAAATAAGATAAGAGGAGAGATTAAAGGAGATAAACCTGATGACAATGGATAAAGACGTGCATAAGACTGACAGGACAGAGACAGGCTGTTTGAGAGGTACAGGCTGGTGTAGGAAGATACAGGTTGGTGTAAGAGGGTACAGGCTGGTGTAAGAAGGTACAGGCTGATGTAAGAAGGTATAGGCTGGTGTAATAAGGTACAGGCTGGTGTAAGAAGATACAGGCTGGTGTAGAAGTACAGCGTGTAAAAGGTACAGCTGGTGTAAGAAGATACAAGCTGGTGTAGGAATGTACAGGCTAGTGTAAGAAGATACAGGCTGGTGTAAGAAGATACAGGCTGGTGTAAGAAGATACAGGCTGGTGTAAGAAGATACAGGCTGGTGTAAGAAGATACAGGCTGGTGTAAGAAGATACAGGCTGGTGTAAGAAGGTACAGGCTGGTGTAAGAAGGTACAGACTGGTGAAGACAGGACAGGCTAGTGTTAAGAAGGTACAGACTGGTGTAAGAAGTACAGGCTGGTGTAGAATGTACAGCTGGTGAGAAGATACAGACTGGTGTAAGAAGTACAGAGTGTGTAAGAAGGTACGGCTGGTAAGAAGGTACAGGCTGGTGTAAGAAGTGACAGAGCTGGTGTAAGAAGGTACCGCCTGGTGTAAGAAGGTACAGACTGGTGTAAGAAGTACAGACTGGTTAAGAAGGTACAGACTGGTGAAGAAGGTACAGACTGGTGTAAGAAGTACAGACTGTGTAGGAAGGTACAGACTGGTGTAAGAAGGTACATGACGGTGTAAGAAGGTACAGACTGGTGTAAGAAGTACCACTGGTGTAAGAAGGTACAGACTGGTGTAAGAAGTACAGCTGGTGTAAGAAGGTACAGACTGTGTAGAAGGTACAGACTGGGTAAGAAGGTACCGCCGGTGTAAGAAGGTACAGGCGGTGTAAGAAGGTACAGACTGGTGTAAGAAGGTACAGACTGGTTAAGAGTACCGCCTGGTGTAAGAAGGTACAGACTGGTGTAAGAAGGTACAGACTGGTGTAAGAAGTACAGACTGGTGTAAGAAGGTACAGGCTGGTTAAGAAGGTACAGACTGGTGTATGAAGGTACAGACTGGTGTAAGAAGTACAACTGTGTAAAAGGTACAGACGTGTAAAAAGTACAGACTGGTGTAAGAAGGTACCGCCTGGTGTAAGAAGGTACAGACTGGTGTAAGAAGTACAGGCTGTGTAAGAAGTACAGACTGGTGTAAGAAGGTACAACTGGTGTAAGAAGGTACCACCTGTGTAAAAAGGTACAGACTGGTGTAAGAAGGTACAGACGTGTGAAGGTACAGACTGTGTAAGAAGGTACAGGCTGGTAAGAAGGTACAGGCTGTTGTAAGAAGGTACAGACTGGTGTAGAAGTACAGGCTGGTGTAAGAAGGTACAGACTGGTGCAGGAAGGTACAGACTGGTGTAAGAAGGATACGCCTGGTGTAAGAAGGTACCGCTGGTGTAAGAAGGTACAGACTGGTGTAAGAAGGTACAGACTGGTAAGAAGGTACAGACTGGTGTAAGAAGGTACCGCCTGGTGTAAGAAGGTACAGACTGGTGTAAGAAGGTACAGGCTGGTGTAAGAAGGTACAGACTGGTGTAAGAAGGCTACAGGACTGGTGTAAGAAGGTACAGACTGGTGTAAGAAGGTACAGGCTGGTGTAAGAAGGTACAGACTGGTGTAAGAAGGTACAGACTGGTGTAAGAAGGTACCGCCTAGTGTAAGAAGGTACAGACTGGTGTAAGAAGGTACAGACTGGTGTAAGAAGGTACAGACTGGTGTAAGAAGGTACAGGCTGGTGTAAGAAGGTACAGGCTGGTTTAAGAAGGTACAGACTGGTGTAAGAAGGTACAGACTGGTGTAAAAAGGTACAGACTGGTGTAAGAAGGTACCGCTAGGTGTAAGAAGTACAGACTGGTGTAAGAAGGTACAGGCTGGTGTAAGAAGGTACAGACTGGTGTAAGAAGGTACAGACTGGTGTAAGAAGGTACAGACTGGTGTAAGAAGGTACAGACTGGTGTAAGAAGGTACAGACTGGTGTAAGAAGGTACAGACTGGTGTAAGAAGGTACAGACTGGTGTAAGAAGGTACCGCCTGGTGTAAGAAGGTACAGGCTGGTGTAAGAAGGTACAGGCTGGTGTAAGAAGGTACAGACTGGTGTAAGAAGGTACAGACTGGTGTAAGAAGATACAGGCTGGTGTAAGAAGGTACAGACTGGTGTAAGAAGGTACAGACTGGTGTAGGAAGGTACAGACTGGTGTAAGAAGACACAGGCTGGTGTAAGAAGGTACAGGCTGGTGTAAGAAGGTACAGACTGGTGTAAGAAGGTACAGGCTGGTGTAAGAAGGTACAGACTGGTGTAAGAAGGTACAGACTGGTGTAAGAAGATACAGGCTGGTGTAAGAAGGTACAGACTGGTGTAAGAAGATACAGGCTGGTGTAAGAAGGTACAGACTGGTGTAAGAAGGTACAGACTAGTGTAAGAATATACAGGCTGGTGTAAGAAGGTACAGACTGGTGTAAGAAGGTACAGGCTGGTGTAAGAAGGTACAGACTGGTGTAAGAAGGTACAGACTGGTGTAAGAAGGTACAGGCTGGTGTAAGAAGGTACAGGCTGGTGTAAGAAGGTACAGGCTGGTGTAAGAAGGTACAGACTGGTGTAAAAAGGTACAGCCTGGTGTAAGAAAGTACAGACTGGTGTAAGAAGGTACAGGCTGGTGTAAGAAGTACAGACTGTGTAAGAGTACAGCTGGTGTAAGAAGGTACAGGCTGGTGTAAGAAAGTACAGGCTGGTGTAAGAAAGTACAGACTGGTGTAAGAAGGTACAGGCTGGTGTAAGAAGGTACAGGCTGGTGTAAGAAGGTACAGACTGGTGTAAGAAGGTACAGGCTGGTGTAAGAAGGTACAGACTGGTGTAAGAAGGTACAGGCTGGTGTAAGAAGGTACAGACTGGTGTAAGAAGGTACAGGCTGGTGTAAGAAGGTACAGACTGGTGTAAGAAGGTACAGGCTGGTGTAAGAAGGTACAGACTGGTGTAAGAAGGTACAGGCTGGTGTAAGAAGGTACAGACTGGTGTAAGAAGGTACAGGCTGGTGTAAGAAGGTACAGACTGGTGTAAGAAGGTACAGGCTGGTGTAAGAAAGTACAGACTGGTGTAAGAAGGTACAGGCTGGTGTAAGAGGGCACAGCTGGAAGTAAAGAACTCAGAAGAGTCACTGAGATATTAGGAAATATTTGCTGCAGTTTCATAGTGGTTATAAAATGGAACTGGCAGCACCACGAAGTAGTATAGACACCAGACTCCATACATGCATTAAGAAGAGGAGTGAACCCAGAAAAGTGAGAACTTAAAAGCGATCAGTTTGAGAGCTGGACCAGGAACTAAGACTCCATACAGATAGGCAAGTTTAAATAGTTGAATACATAAACTCACGCGCTCATCTCACACACATACACAAGCTCAAACACACACACATACACAAGCTCAAACACACACAAACATACAAATATACATAAGCACGCAGACTTACAAAAGCGCGCGCGCGCCACACACACACACACACACACACACACACACACACACACACACACACACAACACACACACACACAACACAGTACAGTCTAGGGGCTACAAACTACAAACCTCACTCAAGGAAAATGATCTTGGGGTGAGTATAACACTCGTCACATCTCCTGAGGCGCACATTAACCAAATAACTGCTGCAGCATACTGGTGTCTAAGAAACCTCAGAACAGCATTCCGACATCTTAATAAGGAATCGTTCAGACCCTGTACACCGTGTACTCAGGCCCAACTGGAGTATCGGCACCATTTGGAATCCTCACCTACCAAGCACGTAACGAAACTAGAGAAAGTGCAAAGGTTTGCAACAAGACTAGTCCCAGAGTAAAAGGGTAATGTCCTACGAGGAAGGTAAGGAAATCGACCTGACGACACTGGAGACAGGAAGATAGGGGACATGATAACGACATAATAAAATACTGAGAGGAACTGACAAGGTGACAAAGATAGGTGGTTCCAACAGGATGAGACACAGCAACAAGGACACGGTTGAAGTTGAAGACACAGATGAATCACAGGGATTTAAGCAAGTATTTCTTTAGTCACAGAGTAGTCAGGAATACTTTGGGAAGCGATGTAGTGGAGGCAGGATCCATACATAGCGTTAAGCAGAGGTATGATAAAACTCATGGCTCAGGGAGAGTGACCCAGTAGCGACCAGTGAAGAGGTGGGGCCAGGAGCTATGACTCGACCCCTTTAACCACAACTAGGTGAGTACAACTAGGTGAGTGTACACACACACACCCCGCACACCGAGATACATACACAAATACACAGATGAACACACAAACTCAAGCAAACACATACACACAAGCAAACAGAATATATCAGAGCAGACTATGCTTGTCAACATGGAACTGTCTTTCTGGAATCTAGACTAAGATTCTTCCACAATGGATCTTTTCTCAAACGAAATAGACAGTGTTGAGTGTGAAGCGAGGCGCCTCTGTGAAAAACCACTTAACAAATGCAAAGCAATTAAGCTTGACAGAGTGCAAAGGAAAACATAGAGTCTGATGCGTGATGGGAATGAACTAGGAAGAATAAATGCCAGTTTTAAGCCCGATGCCTTTAGAGGAGTAAAGAATAAAAGGAGATATTGCCACAAAACTCCAAGGGAAGTGGAAAAGAATCCTTCCTCCGTAAGCCATGCGTGTCGTAAACGCTACTAAAATGCCGGGAGCAAAGGATTAGTAACTCCTCCTCTTGTATAAATTTCTGAAGGTAAAAAGAGGAAAAACTTTATGAAGTAAATGTTTCCTTGTTCGGGTCACTCACCCTGCCTCGGCGAGAGACGACCGATGTGTTGAAAAAATACCATTACGTCATAGATATGGTGGACATGGATAGGCTCTTTACCAGCGATGCAACACAACACCAGAACATCGCTGGCATTACTCGCGCGGATGAGAAGCAAGGATGTTAGGCAGTATTTCTTCAACATAACAATGATACGTAAGTGGAATGAGCCGAGCTATGGCAAAACTGCATAACTTCAGTAAGGCTTTCGATAGAGTTCCACATAAGAAGCTATTGAGGAAACTTAAGGCACACGGAATAGGAGGAGAAATTTTTTCCTGGGTAGAGGCATGGCTGACAAATAGGCAGCAAAGAGTTTACATAAATGGGGAGAAATCAGAATGGGGGCACGTCACAAGTTCTAAATGTTGGACAGGAAAATAAGCATGCGACATTTAAACTAAACAATGTAGATCTTAATACTACTGATTGCGAAAAGGATTTAGGAGTTCTGGTTAGCAGTAATCTAAAACCAAGACAACAGTGCATTAGTGTTCGCAATAAAGCTAACAGAATTCTTGGCTTCATATCTAGAAGTATAAATAATAGAAGTCCTCAGGTTGTTCTTCAACTCTATATATCCTTGGTTAGGCCTCATTTAGACTATGCTGCTCAGTTTTGGTCACTGTATTACAGAATGGATATAAATGCCTGGAAAACGTACAGAGGAGGATGACAAAGATGATCCCATGTAACAGAAATCTTCTCTATGAGGATAGACTGAGGCCCTGAATCTGCACTCTCTCGAAAGGCGTAGAATTAGGGGGGATATGATCGAGGTGTATAAATGGAAAACAGGAATAAATAAAGGGGATGTAATAGCGTGCTGAAAATTTCCAACCATGACAGGACTCGCAACAATGGTTTCAAGTTGGAAAAAATTCAGCTTCAGGAAGGATATAGGAAAGTACTGGTTTGGTGGATGAGTGGAACAAACTCCCGAGTACAGTTATTTAGGCTAAAACGTTGTGTAGTTTTAAAAATAGGTTAGATAAATACATGAGTGGGTGTGGGTGGGTGTGAGTTTGACCTGACTAGGTTGTGCTGCTGGGTAGGGTGCGGTGTTCCTTGAGTGGAGGTGACCAGACTGGGTGGGCCATTGGGCTAATCCGAGGGAGGACGACATGGACCTGCTCCGCATGGGTCAGTAGGCCTGTTGCAGTGTTCCTTCTTTCTTAAGTTCTTAAGACTCGATCAAGTCAGTCACCCATCAAGGGAGGTTCCTTGAAGCTGGTTAGGGGCTCTTGATCTAGGGAATTGGATCTGTGATCCAGTTTCCTGAATTGAGACTGAATACCTTCCACCCCCCTAACATGCGCTGTATAATCCTTCAGGTTTAGCGCTCCCCCATGATTATAATAATCAGCTCAGTCAGTCAGTCGAGTTTGGAGGCAGGAACTCACTGAAAACTTAAATAAGTAATTACATACACAAGTTATTCCACACTTCAGCACATTGAATCCTGGTCACAGACCGGGCCGCGGGGGCGTTGACCCCCGAAACCCTCTCCAGGTATACTCCAGGTATTGACCCACTCCCACACTTAATCCCACACCTACACATTTTCTCCCACATTCATATTTCTCTCGCAGTTTCCCCACACTAATACATTCTCCGGCAACCACATTCTCTCCCACCCAAACCATGTTCATTCTCTAACACATTCTTCAAAATCAAAATGTCTACATTCAGGAAAGAGAGTCATTTAGAAAAATATATTATTAATGTTTAGCTAATCTTCAGTTATACAAAGCTCGCATCTGATCTAGTATATAGATCATGTATTACGGTTTTAACGTAAGTGATGCAGGAACTGTTGAAAGGAGACTTGAGTACATCTTGTTAACCATAAAAGAGGAGGCGGAGGTAATATAAATATGACATGCCCGAAATGCTTTGCAACAAACGGCTTTCAGTATAGCAGTATGTCAATAATGTCAGGTAAGCCTATATACCTTGTACATGTACTTGTAGTAAATAAGGATATTATTATTATTATTATTATTATTGTTACAAAGTACTCGGGATGAGTGGAAAAGGGACAGGATGTTTGAGAGGAAGAGTGAGCCAAGGAACATAAATAAGAACATGAGGAAAAAAGGAACTCTACATCAGGCCTAATGGCCTAAATTAGGCAGGTCTTTCTTAAACTCAAATCCACTAACAAGGGAGTCAGGGAATTTAAATGGCAGCTAAAATCAATGAGCCATGTGGACATTTGAAAGCATTTTTTCCATCTTAGGTTACTGGTATGCACTAGACGAAAAAATGGAGTAGGTAAAATCAAGTCTAGTAAAGTCGTCTTGTAGGAGTCAAGAGGCAGAACAGGAGCTGTGAGTCGACTCTTATAAATAATAGAAGGTGAGTACATAACATATAGACAGTCGGATGTACCTTAGATGCACTGTGGTTTTTGCGTTTTTTTTTTTTTACTGATGTCTTTCTTATGTGACCGTATAGCAACTTAAGTTCAAATTTCCTCTTCGATGATTTGTCATTCTAAAAATGTATTTGCTTCTTGCTTTTCCGCTTCTCTGTTTGTTGCTGTTCTTCACTTTCTATATTTTTTGCACGCTTTTGCACTGTATTAGCCTCTTCACTTCTGGGTTAACTAGTGACGTCTTTATTATTGTCATTACTTATTCGGTTTTTGGCACGACCAGTACCAGTTCCTTTTCCCAGTGCAACACAAGCAGCGAGAAATGGTTTCTTAAACCTTGCTAGATGAATGGTTCACAGAACCGACACGTTGATAAATTAGACACATGTGCAACTCTTGGGTATCTTTATTAAGGAAACGTTTCGCCACACAGTGGCTTCATCAGTCCAAACACAGGAGAAACTCGAAGAACAGGAGGAGAATGAGGTAATCAGTCCCTCAACCTTGAGTCGATGTGGTCAGTCCATCAATCTTGAATAGAACATTAAAATGGTATAAAATACCGACAGGTTGTTAGGTAAGACACATATGCAACAGTTAGGTATCTTTATTTAGAAACGTTTCGCCTACACAGTAGGCTTCTTCCAGTCGAGTACAGAAAAGTTGATAGCAGAAGAGACTTGAAGACGATGTAATCAGTCCATCACCATCACCTCCTGGCGCTATATAAGGCTCCATCCTGTCTCTTCAACTCCATATTGTTTCAGACTACGGAACAATGCTCTTCTCCAGACTGAGGGACTGACCACCTCAAAACTTTAAGGGTGATGGACTGATTACATCGTCTTCAAGTCTCTTCTGCTTCTATCAACTTTTCTGTACTCGACTGAAGAAGCCTACTGTGTAGGCGAAACGTTTCGAAATAAAGATACCTAACTGTTGCATATGTGTCTTACCTAACAATCTTGAATAGAATACGGCATATGAGCGGAGAAGCAGCTTATAAACCGTAGGCAGGAGAGGTGCAGCAGTCTTAGGTGGTGTCACATTTGCCCAATGTGGAAGTAGGTCGTGCCCAAGGGTTAGGCAAGCGAAGAATTCCCAAGTATTAAGATCCCAAGAAGTTTTTGGACTGATGAAGCCACTGTGCGGCGAAACGTTTCCTTAATAAAGATACCCAAGAGTTGCACATGTGTCTAATTTATCAACGTGTCGGTTCTGTGAACCATTCATCTACAATCCTGTCAGACACTGGGATATTAATACTTGGGATATTAATACTTGGGAATTCTTCGCTTGCCTAACCCTTGGGCACGACCTACTTCCACATTGAACAAATGTGACACCACCTACGACTGCTGCACTTCTTAAACCTTATAACATAAGTTGAAATCTTATCAGTGGACATATGTTGGAAGATAAAAAGAGTTTTTGATTTTAAAGTTGGTATTGTAGGGCTTTGAGGTGTACGAGTGCTCAAGCTCCTGGCCTCATATAAGTCTCCTTTAACTACAGGCCATTATCTTTCTTCACCATCACGAAAGGAATTATACTTGAAGGTTACGACAGACATCACTGTTAAACATTCAACCTCACCATCCGGTACACTGCTGGAAAGAGTTTCAAAGCTAGCTAGGTTTTAAAGCAATATTTATATGATTTATATTGATTTTGTTTATAATGGAGTATTGGGAATTTTTTTGTTTAGCCATTTCTGTGAGTCATTTAATTTTTTTATTTATTAATTTTTTTTAAGAGGACGTTTTGTTACCGTTCACAGGTATCTTGGACTACGTTAGCCATAACGTTCCCTTATATTATTTACTATGGGTTCCTTTGACTGAGAATCAGCTCCTGTTTCTTCAATAAACTGGTTTGTTTTAATTGCAAATGTATTTTCCAGAGCAATGTTAACTTGAGCGAAAACGGAAGGGGAACGACGATCCCTTTAGTTTTCATTTCGTCAGAGTGATGAGAGACTAATGGAAGCCATTTTTAACTGAGTGGTATAACAGTGCTATTGGGGTGGAGGTGTGGCACGTGTGTTTTAATTACCTCTTTTGTGGCATCATACAGCCAGATTTTTCATGATTATTTATCTGAGCAGGTGAGGCTGCTAGCACTATTCCATCTCGGGGTCTTAACCCATTAAATGCAATGGTGTTGAACTCTATTAAAGGGTGTGGTATGTGGCGGTCATACTCGTTCGTAGCCACAGACAAGATCAGATCAGTGAGCTAGACCTGTGGTGTGCTCATTGCTGCATAGGGAAACTGGCAAAACTTTGGTAGATTATATATACTGTAAATACGAATAAAATTGAACCTATGGAATCAATTTTTTATACGTTGTGAATTTATTAGTTGAAATTATTCTTCTTCGATGCTGTGTTCAAGAAAAATAAAGCACGTTTGACTAGTGAAAATGGATAAAAAGGTCTGCGTTTTTTGCTAAACACATAAAGAGCAGTCAAAAGAATTCCCCCCTCGGGAAATTTTGGAAGGGTTTGTTCTTGCCACTAGCTGCAAACTAAAAAAAAGGTTTTATTGTGCCCCACTTTGTTGTAAATGAATGCAGAAATATCGGCAGATGGCTACACACATGTGGATCTGACTTTTTCCAGTAAGTGTGATAGAGCTTTTGCACACGAAGTCATTATTGACCCCCGGTCGGAAGATCCTCTGTAAAATCTGCGAAATTTACATTTTATCCTTTCCACTTTTTTTCGAAAAGCTATTTGGGAGAATTCCCCCTAATGGCAATTGGGCATACTGACTTGCCTCGTTCTTCCCATCACATTTTCCCCTACAAACCCAAAAAGAACCCCTTCCTCCTGAAACAGAACTATTACAACTTCACGCGGGGAGATCTCTTAAGATCGGGTCCGAGACTTGAGGAAAGTCATCTTGTCATAATAGAGAACACTGAAAAAGGGGGTTTTGACCATTAGAGAGAATTTGAAAAAAAAGGGCAAAGGTATAACGGAAAATAGGGATGGAGAGAGATCGTAACGGTTTTAAGGGCGACCGGGGGGACTGAAACGTACGTTAAGAAGAGGGGGACATAACAAAAATGTCGGGGGAAATGGGGGGGAAGTAACAAAAGCAAAGAAAGGAAGTAGTGACGACGTCAAGGAACGAGGGGGGAAATAAAGGACGTTAAGGAGGGAGGAAGGGGCAGCAACAGATCTCAAGGAGCTAAAAGGGAAAGTAACAGACGTCAGGAAAGTGAGTCGCAAAAACATTTTCCCCTGCTCCCCAGTGTTTTGAAAAAACTCGGCAACTTTTTAATGCACGGAGGGGATTTCCCCTTTCCCAGTAGAGTCAATATCAAATTGGTTTGACCTCCGAAAGAAATGACTCGGGCAAATTTAAAAAATTCTTTTAAACGTTGCAAAACTTGATAAGAAGTGTGAGGGAATTTTGTTTAGCTTTTTTAATGTGTAAAGTAAAAAAAATTTTACCAAAAGAGTCTAGTTATGGAGAAACTCTAATTAAAAGCAGGATTTTCCTTTAAATAAATTCTTTGTGAAATGAAGTGCCGCTCTCAAGGCGCTGGCGGGGAATCTTGAAGGAGGAACTGTATTTGTCCTCGCCTTCCAGGATCAATTTTAATTGCCTCCTATTCCATGGACCCTGCAAATCCCGGATTTAAATTTTCCCACTTAATTAAAAATAGTAATTTGATATTAGAAAATTTTAATTAAGTACAGAACAACGATATACACATTTAAAAAATTTTGTGCTTAAAAAAAAATGTATAAGGTTTAAACTCTATGGTTTGGTTTTGTCGTAAACAAAGTGACCAAATAACAATCGAGGGCTAAAAATAATAGTTTTTTTTTTAAACAGTTACGAGTGTGGGTAAAAAAATCGTTGTATGTTTTAAAAACAATTCTCTTTGTTGTTGAACAAAACAACAAAAAAAATTTCCCTTTTTACAGTTTTTTCCCCTCCCCCTTCCATGGTCAAAGGGGTAACAAAAATCGCATTTTATATCTTTAAAAAAGAGTAACTTGCAAGTTTAAGGATCATTTCTGTATTTAGCGATCAAGTATTTTACTAAGAAAACATATAGCTGTAACCAGGAAATTTAACTGCCAACAACAAAATCCAATACTGATATGAGCTCGGTGAAATGCTTTCCCGTTGTTTACTTTGGCGAGGAAGGAAAGAGAGGGGACGTAAGGGTATCATCAACGCTCTGTACGAAAAAAGCATTCAGAACACACAAATATCTTCAAAAAATTAAAACGCCAGCAAACATAGACATGAGGTAAAAATGTTTAAAATAACATGGGCCCAAAAGGGTGGAGACGGTAACGTCACGACCACTGAACAGTATCGAGGATTCTTTTTTGTATTTTGACCCGAGGCCTGGTTCCCCCAATATCCTGGGCACTCATTTTTTGGTGCTAACGGCTATTAATCAACAAACATTCACCCGGTGATCAATTACCTGTAAGAATAAATTGTCCGTTTTTCCCCCTTTAAAATTTCTATTTTTCTTTCTGAAATAATTCTGGGGATTGCGGGAAAAAGATTGAATATCTTAACAGGGGCCCTAAACAAGAGTAATCTGTTGTGCCCCCAGGGGTTATGCTTTTTCCCCGAGATTAAAAAGGACACTTCTCCATGTTGGTAACTCCCGAAAGCATTAAGTCATTGTGCCGATTACAAAACAAGCCTTCTAGTAAACTCCCTTTTATAAATTATCAGATATCTCTTTCATTATTATCAAGAATCTTTTTTTTCATATATATCAAATATCTCTCCTCTTTTTTTATACAAGTATCTCTCTCCTTTTATATATTATCAAATATCTCTCTTCTTTCATAATTATAAGTATCCTTCTCTTTCTATATTATCAAGTATCTTCTCTTTTTCATAAATTTTTTCATGCATTCTCTTTCAGTTTATCAAGTCCCCCATTTCATATATTTTAAGTATCTTTCTCTTTTATATATTATAAGTTCCTCCTTTCACATTTATTAGTATCTCTTTTTATATTTTCAAGATCTCTTTTTTTATATTTATCAAATATCTCTTTTTTGATAATTATAAATTCTTTCTTTTATATATTATCAAGTATTTCCTAAATTATCAAGATCTCTCTCTCTTTATATTTATCAAATTTTTTTCTCTTTCATATATTATCAAGTTCCTCTCTTTCTAATTATCGTTTTTCCCTCTTCTCGGTTGTGTAGAGAACAATAAAGTTAAAAAGGATTTCCAGAACCTGAATTTTTTTTTTTCTGTGCGGCATAAAAAGTCCCTGTATATGTTCCAGCTCTGCTATTTTCCGACTTTTTAAAACACAGTTAAAACCCAACAAACTCGATCAGAAGAGCAAAAATGTTTTAAATGTACCTCACGCGATTGTGTTTCTGTATTTTGTGTCACTAAAACCCCCCTTTATTTTCTGGTCTTTGCACATTTACCCCCTATGTTCTCTAAATTACAGATTCCCCGAATTATCGTTCCAAACCTTTTGCCCATCCCTTTCTTTTATGACGTGCCTACCCTTTCTTTGTATCTTGTATTTTTTTCTCGTTCTGAGTTTTCACTTCCATTTCAACACTAAGACGTTTTTAAAGTTGTTACCCAAGAGCATCAGTTAGTTAATTTACCACTGAAAGTTTTTATTGAAAATTTTAACGTTTGGTGTTGAAGGTAGGGTTGGGGCAACAAAACATTTTATAACTTTTTAAAACATAATTTTAAAAATACTTGATACATTTTGGGATAGGTATCCCAGTTGAAAACAACTCGTTTAAAATTAAGTCCTTTCTAAAATTTTATCTAACGTTTAAAGATATATTTTTTTATGTTAATAGAAAAATTAATAATTTTGCATCTAAAGTACCTTAGAAAACTTATCTAACTTTATTATAACAAGCGCAATTTAATTTAGCCTAATCCAGCTAAATATATTTTAGATGAGTTTACAAAAAATTAGTAATAAACAAACACAATGAAATATATTTTTCCGATAGGTTCAGAATTATTTTTGCGAAATTCTTGCATACACAAATTTTAGCTTGCCGTATCCGGCAAGATGAGCGTTGCTATTTGATCCAAATTCGCACGTTTTACCTATTTGGCACGACATATATATATAGGGGAATAAGTCTGTTGAATATACCTGGTAAATTGTATGGTAGAGTTATTATTGAAAGAATTAAAAGACAGAGAAACAGGATAGATGAACAAGGAGGCTTTAAGAAGGTTAGGAATGTGTAAACCAAGTGTTTACAGTGAAACATATAGATGAACAGTATTTATATAAGGTAAAGAGGTTTTGTGGTATTTATAGATGTGGAAAAGGCGTTGACAGGGTGGATAAGGAGGCAATGTGGCACATGTTGCAAATGTATGGAACATGAGGCAGGTTATTGGAAGCGGGGAAGAGTTTTTACGGGGATAGTGAGGCTCATGTTAGAGTATGTACGAGAGAGGAAGATTATTTCCCAGTAAAAGTAGGCCTTAGACAAGGATGTGTGATGTCACCATGGTTGTTCAATGTATTTATAAATGGGGTTGTAGATGTGAATACTCGGATGTTGGCAAGAGGTGTGGGGTTAAAAGATTAAGAATCTAACACAAAGTGAGAGCTGTCACAGTTGCTCTATGCTGATGACACTGTACTTTTGTGATATTCTTAAGAGAAGTTGCAGGCTGGTGGATGAGTTTGGTAGGGAATATAATAGAAGAAAATTAAAAGTGAATATATGAAAGAGTAAGGAGATGAGGATAACAAAACTAAAGGTAACGAAAGATTGTACATCAGGTTGCAGGGAGAGAGTATGGAAGAGGTGAATGTATTCAGATATTTAGGAGTGGACGTGTCAGCAGATGGGTCTATGAAAGACGAGGTGAATCATAGAACTGACAATGGTAAATGGTGCACTGAGGAGTCTGTGGAGACAACTTGTCCGTGGAAGAAAAAAGGGGAATGCATGAGAGTATAGTTATACCAACGCTCTTATATAGGTGTGAAGCATGGGTGGTGAATGTTGTTTCAAGGAGAAGCCTGGAGGCAGTGGTGTTGTCGTGTCCGAGGGTAATGTGTGGTGCGAATATAATGCAGAGAATTCGTAGTTTGAAATTAGGAGGTGCAAGATTACCAAAACTATTATCCTGAGGGCTGAGGAGGGGTTGTTGAGGTTCAGACATGTAGAGAGAATGGAACGAAATAGAATGACTTTCAGAGTGAATAAGTCTATTGTGGAGGGAAGGTGGGGTAGGGGTGGGAGTGAGGATGGAGTTAGGGGGCTAAAGGAGATTTTGTGTGCGAAGGGCTTGGACTTCCAGGAAGCATGAGTGAGCATGTTAGATAGGAGCGAATGGAGACAAATGGTTTTTAGGATTTGACGTGCTGTTAGTGTGAGTAAAGCTGGACTTGAGTCCTGGAGATGGGAAGCACAGTGCTTGCACTCTGAAGCAGGGGTGTAATGTAAGCGCAAGATAGTGATGGAATGAATGATTAAAGATTTTGTTTTTTTTCGGGCCACCTTACCTTGGTGGGAACGGCCTATATAATTATATATATATATTTTATTTATATTTATATAAAATATTTTATATATATATATATATTTTATATATATATATATATATATATGGGGAAAGGTACCACCTCTAAAAACTGTCCTAGAGACCCTCATCCTCAGAGAAAAGAATAAACTTGCTTCAGGGAAAACTCAAGGTTCTCCCTGAAGCTGTTTAAGGATCATCTTCTTTCAAATAACTGGCCGTATCCCACCGAGGAATGGGGGGCCCAAAAAGAAAAATGAAAGTTTCTCTTAGCTTTATTAATGTATACAGTAGAAGGGGTTACTAGCCCCTTGCTCCTGACATTTTAGTCGCCTCTTAGGATATTCATGGCTTACGGAGGAAGAATGCTTTTCCACTTTCCCATGGAGATATGAGGAAATAAAGAAGAACAATAACTATTAAGAAAATAGAAGAAAACCCAGATTAATGTGTAAATATATATGCTTGTACATGCATATGTAGTGTGACCTACGTGTAAATGTAAGAAGCATAATATATATGTCATCCCGCATGTAAATGAGTCAAAAAAGACACCAGCAATCCTACAATCATGTAAAACAATTACAGGTTTCAATTTAACACTCATTTGACAGGACGGTAGTACCTCCCTGGGTGGTTGCTGTCTACCACCCTATTACCACAGGACGGTAGTACCTCCCTGGGTGGTTGCTGTCTACCACCCTATTACCACAGGACGGCAGAACCTCCCTGGGTGGTTGCTGTCTACCACCCTACTACCACAGGACGGTAGTACCTCCCTGGCCGGTTGCTGTCTACCAACCTACTACCACAGGACGGTAGTACCTCCCTGGCCGGTTGCTGTCTACCAGTCTACTACCACAGGACGGTAGTACCCCCTGGGTGGTTGCTGTTAAAACCCTACTACCAGGACGGTAGTACCTCCCTGGGTGGTTGCTGTCTACCAACCTACTACCACAGGACGGTAGTACCTCCCTGGCCGGTTGCTGTCTACCACCCTACTACCACAGGACGGTAGTACCTCCCTGGCCGGTTGCTGTCTACCACCCTACTACCACAGGACGGTAGTGCCTCCCTGGCCGGTTGCTGTCTACCAACCTACTACATAGGACACATATTTATTGGAAAAAAAATTATCGGAAAAGTACAATATTCAGTCAATCTCGAGAAGAAACTTCATTAATTTTCTCTGAAGCATATCTATTATTACCAATCTGTGAGTTACCACATATACACTTACATGAGGACCTCGTTTCATAATCCTAATTTTATTTTAGAGGGGTAACGTTGGATCAACACGAACTGGTTGCAATCCGAACTAGCATTCAGATTTGGAAGGCGATCAAAACAGGTATTCTCAAGTTATTGCAAGGAATCTAATATTCTAATTTGCTTTCAAAATAGTGAATTGTCACCTTCACATATAATATTAAAAATATATTTTCGGTAAGATAAAGTTAAAAGTTTGTACTTTGATTTTATTGTGCGCTTCAAATGATTTTGAACAAATTGTGTAAAGTCTGAAATAACACATACAGAATCTGTCTGGATAGAATTTTCAGACAGGCACGAAAAATTGATTTTAGGTTCTGGGACCTTGATCATTTCTAACATTCAGAGGTTGAAAGACATATATAGATGGAGAGTGAGGTGTGAGTGACGCATGACCTGAAGAATGACATATTGGGATGAGGGTAAACGGTGAGATCGTGTGACTCCTGTGTTACTGGGTAGGTGGTGCTTTGCCTCATTGAGTACCCATCACCTACCCAGCAACACAGGAGTCACATGATCTCATCGTCTACAAGTCCTCATCTCAAAATGGCATTCTTCAGGTTACCAGCCGCACTCACACCTCATCTCCGCCTGTATATAATGTTTTCAACCTCTGTATGTTAAAAATGATCAGGGGTCTCAGGACCGAAAAATTTTCTAATCATAAGTCTTAGTGTTTGCTTAGGTGTTTTTCTAAACAAACTTCTTTTGCCTAAATTAAAATGCACAACCTTCTTCCACCTGTGGATTTGTCCGATTTTGATGCCGTATACGACTGCTTCACCTCACCTTTCTGCAGTATATAAGCTCCTTTATCGCGTATATGCTATTTTATCAAAACTGGGTGGGCTGATTACTCGAATCCAGGCTTAGGGGGTGATTACTTAAAACTTTTTCTTGATCTTCACCATTATTTGCATCGGACTGATGAAGCCCACTGTCTGGAAACACGTTTCCACAATAAATATGTTTAAGTGGAGTAAACATTTATCATTCAGTGAGTGAAATATGTGTTCGTTTTCTTATTCCCTCACCTGAAACTGAATCTACAAATACAGAGGACAGAGGCAAATATATAATGGCCCATAACATAATAACTCCATGTTAATTATAAGTTTAAATTTAAAGAGGGGAAACTAACTCAGGCGGGTTGATAAAGCCGTACGTTCTTACATGGAGCAACCCTAATCTCCTAGACTCCTAATTTTGTTATTTTTGTCTGGCTATTGAACTGCTATAGCCCGTTATGGACAAAACGATTCCTCAATAAAGTTACATAACATTGAATACATATTTGTGCCATACACTAGTCAGTATTATATAGATTTTCTGAAACATGAGTGACTGCTGGCTCCAAGACAAGGGAGGCTGCGTCCAAGACGGAAGATCTTGAGTCCAAGACAGGAGATGGAGATGGTAGATCCAAGACAGATGGAGATGGTAGATCCAAGACAGGAGATACTTGGACCATTGTAAGAGATATTGGGTCCCAGGCAGATATTGGGTCCAAGACAGATGCTAAATTCAAAATAAGAGATGCAAGTTCCAAGACAGGAGAAGCTGAGTTCTAGATAAGAGAGACCGAACCCAAGAAAGAAGATGCTGGATCTAAGACAGGAAGTGCTGGTTCCAAGGCAGGAGACGGTAGGTACATGAGTTGATAGGCCTCATGTCTTGGACAGTAAAAAGTTTTGGACACTAAAAACGTTTTATGACAAAGAGTATGACTCATATTAGGGTAAGAGAGAAGATGAGTATATGTATTTTTCCATAACAGTAGACAATAGGCAGATACATGTGATGTCCCTGTAAATATTAATTTTTTTTTAATGAATAAGATTATCAAAGCAATAAGTGCTGGGGTATTAGGAGAGGCGTGAAAGTAAATGAAAATTAATCTAACAGTAGTATGAGCTGTCACAGATGCTCTTTGATAACTACGTTTGAGATATTATGAAGAAAAGTTTCAGGGGATTGTGGAAGAGACTGGAAGGAGTGTGCAGAAAGGGATTAAAATGTAACGAAATAAGGCGATGAGATAACCCGAATATAATAAGGGCAAGGGGAAAGTAAAAGAGTTTTAATGTCAGGATGGGAAGGGCGTGTCGGGAAAATTGGACATTTTTGGAAACCAATGTACACTGGGAAAAGTGGGAAAGAAGGGAAAAAGTTTGGAGGAATTTGAGGCGTGAAAAAAAGTATATGGTATGGGGAATAAATTAGAAGATGACGTGGAGTTACAGAAGGTATTAATCATAGGTCAAAGGAGGGGCTGAATATCAAAATGGTATACAATACCGACAGGTTGGTAGGTAAGACACATAGGCAACAGTTAGGCAACTTTATTCCGAAACGTTTCGCCTACACAGTAGTTTCGTACTGAAGAAGCCTACTGTGTAGGCGAAACGTTTCGGAATAAAGTTGCCTACTGTTGCCTATGTGTCTTACCTACCAAAGGAGGGGCTGTTGAGGTGGTTGTTGAGGTGGTTGTTGAGGTGATTGTTGAGGTGATTGTTGAGGTGACTGTTGAGGTGATTGTTGAGGTGATGAGGTGATTGTTGAGGTGGTTGTTGAGGTGGTTGTGAGTATGGTTGTTGAGGTGGCTGTTGAGGTGGTTGTTGAGGTGGTTGTTGAGGTGGTTGTTGAGTGATTGTTGAGGTGGTTGTTGAGGTGGTGTTGAGGTGATTGCTTTAGGTGATGAGGTGGTGATTGTTAAGGTGGTTGTTGAGGGTGTTGTTGAGGTGATTGTTGAGGTGATTGTTAAGGTGGTTGTTGAGGTGGTTGTTGAGGGTGATTGTGAGGTGGATTGTTATGGTGGTTGTTGTGGTTGGTTTGAGCATTTTGCGGAAGCGAATATGATGACCAAGAGAGTCCATATATAGAATGGAAGTGTGAAGGTAAAGGTAGGTATCTTTCTAAGAAAGTTGGAGAGAGAGGATGTAGGAGAGTTCAAAGTGGTATGGCTTAATTAAGAATCCATCTGGGATATATGATTGTATTAGATCGGGTGAGATTTGACGTTAGAGGTGCATGCAAGGACAATCTTTATGAAGGGAATCAGAAATCGGCTTAACAGATTCTGATTCCCTGGAGGCAGGCGCACTCAGTGCATGCATTCTAAAAGACGGGATAGTGAGGTTAAATTCCGTGCGTACATTTGGGATTGTGATGTCTGCACACCTTTGGCAGATAAACTGAGTTTCTGTGTACTTTGGTGGGAGACGGCCCAGGTTAAAAAAATAGAAACATGGGATTATCTGGTTCTCTGGATCTGTTTTCAGTCGTTGTTGTGTTAGTCGCCCCGAGACAGCTCTGCACGAGTTGCTTGAACTATGATCTTGAATGAAAAAGTGGCCGACCTTTGGTTAATTTTATTTTTTCGGGGAATACTGCTGAAGCCCTTCGTTTTATTTTAATTAAACCGCAGGAGCATTCATTAATGAAATTGCCTTTGAAGTTGTAAAGCCTTTGAGTTGCCGCTCGTGATACATATAGGCCCCGCCCCCTTCCCTTCACTGTCTCCCCCTCTCCATTTCTCTCTCTCTCTCTCTCTCTCCTCTTCTATCTCTCTCTTCTCTCTCTCTCTCTCTCTCTCTCTCTTCTCTCCAATATCTCTTATAATGCAGTAGTATACATAGCTAAATGTTCAATTTTGTTTAAAGTGAGGGCGGTGAAGTTAACTTCCAGGAAAGTTTCATTCCTACTGCTACGTCTGTAACAGTGTTCTCTAATACCCATTATTTATCCATATTTTGTTTCTGTGCTGTGTGGGATCAATGTGTGTGCAATGACCTCGAAATATATGACGCGATTGAAACAAAAGAATACACGGGCGGGATTAAAAAACCCACGTTCAGAAGTCTCAAAAGTCAGACCGTCGCGTTAGCCACTGGCCCTATGGCCTAAGCGACGGTTGGAGTTTTGAGACTCTCTGATCGCGGGTTCTAAACCCAGCCCGTGGTTTTGACGTTGCATTTTTATAATATGGAATATCTGGTTGATTATATTGCTGTTGTCAAAAGAATGGAAACTGCATCAAATGATACTCAATGTTCGGAAAGGGAGATAAGACTTTACGTCCCCAAGCTATGGTCAATTTTTACTTCGGGCCATTGGAGGATTTCGTTATGGTCGAGAATAAGTTTTTTGAAAAATAACAAAATATTACACCATGACTAACCTACTCTATTTTTATACTAATGTGACAAAAACTCTGGATGATGAAAAATTTCCCAATAAACGCTCTGAAATATCTAGAGTTGAAAAAAAATCGATAAAATGAAGGTTATACGAGACAAATTTCTTGCCTAATTGTGGGTATAGTGACTGGCACACGAATAGGAGAAAACTAAACAGATTTAATGCCTGAAAATTAACTTATATTATATCACAAGTTAGTGATAGAGAAAGTAAGTGTTTTACAAGAGCTGTGTACTGAGTAGGTAGTATATAGGAGTGTGGAGTTCCTTGTATATGATTCTTGGTTCAATCTAATTCACAACCGTACATATGTGGTTCTGAGTGAGATGTTAGGTTAACATCCCAATGTAGGAAAATTTGCGGTAAGACAGAAAGCTGGAAAAAAATGCATCCAAATCTGGAATTGATAGTTTCTGTGACCTGAAAAGGTTCGGCGCTGGGGTCTGAGACGCGGGTGATGGGGGCCTGCATAGGAAGAAAAGATCAAAATAAATGTATTTGAAAATAACTCTATCTCATAGTGAATCATAAAATATTTGGAAATAAACTAATGAACCAGAAGAACAGAATCTTGGAGCTAAATCATAAAAAAGGACATCAAGACCACAAACAATATGTCCTACACAAGGAAATATACCTAGTTGGATTAATCTTGTTTGATCCAACTGGCAGCAGGTGGAGTTCTAGAGTGGTTAGCGCACAGGACTGAGTAGTTTTCAGGACTCCTTGCAATGTCGTTCTACCCCAACTGCCTCCCGTAGTTTGTTTTGCAGTCGTGCTTATTACCGATTCTTGACTCATAATGTCCATCTGTGAACAGGGAAGAACATAAACATAAAAGCTAGGTTTGATACCAGATATTTAAAGTAAAAAATTACCGAGAAATCATAGTCTCTCTTATTATCGTTTAGATTTCCTTTGGATTGTGCCCATTCCAGTTTGTCTCCAAAATTCATAAAATAACAAGGAATGGGACGCAGGGAAAAGTATACTATTCATAATGCAAGATTTAGTGACTTGATATATGTGGAGACAAACTGTATGTTGACAGGCCAACGTGTTGCTCCTGGCGAAGATGTTTGTTAAAAAACGAGCCAACCAAATTAATATGGAGTGGTTAGAAGATAAAAAACAATGGTGGTGATAGCCTATAACAGCGGAGCGTTTCACCTAGAAGTTGTCGAACTACAAGTTGTAGTTGTGGTTGAGTGCCATGAGCCACGCTAAGGACAGTTTGTACGTCTTGTACTCCATACACTTTCTGTCTTCTGAAAATGACGGTACATCTGGATATAATACATGATAAGCAGTTAATCTCTAGAGAGAAGTAGGATAGTTGATAGGAAAAAGATAAACACTGGAATGACCTGCTAAGTCTTTCTACTGTTTTTCTTTCCGCGTTTGTTTCATATGGTTGATCGTTTAGGGCAGTGTCTTTGGTATCTGTCTGTGTCTTGAGTGCTCTCTGTTTATCTGTTCTCTTTTTTTTTTAAACACAGGTTTGACAAGGTTAGGTTAAGGATCCCTAGCTTTATTGACAAGCTAAGAGCTGTTACCTACATCAACTTCATTTAGACAAGCATTTTCAGTGTTATGAGACGTACAACATAAAAATGCTTTCAAATGGCTGATGTAGATAAACAGCTTATTAGTTTGTCAATGAATTTAGGAATCCCTCTTTCTCTTCTTTCTCTCTTTCTCTATTTTCTCCTCTTTCTCTCTTTCTCTCTTTCTCTCTTTCTCTCTTTTCTTCTTTCTCTCTCTCTCTCTCTCTCTCTCTCTCTCTCTCTCTCTCTCTTCTCTCTCCTCTTCTCTCTCTCTCTCTCTCTCTCTCTCTTCTCTCTGTTGTGCCTCAGGTAAACGAGATGAAAAAACCGTGTTGAAGTACATGTGGATAAACGATACATTTGTCTTGATGCTCGAGGCAATTAATGTGGTGGTAGGCGCCTTTGCGCCCCAGGGCTGTGATCTACTCCACTGATCAGGATAACCACTCCATCCAGATAACCTGGTCTACGCAGCCAGGCCCCACCCCACTCCACTAGGTCCCTGATTAATTTTGTGTTGGTGCAAAGGGGCCTTTTCAAATGTTACAGAAAATGATTTACTGAGATAGGGTTTGAAAAACGTTTTTTTTATTTGTTTCCCCCATCTAAATTTTAAATGCGTTTTGCTCTGCAAAAAAAAAGAGGAAAGAATGTTCATTTTTTTTTTTAAAATTTTGCATCTTAAAAGCGCGTTTCCTTCTCGTGTTTCCGCCGCTTTTCCGAGTAACAAGGATGATTTCAGCATTTTTTCAGTCTCCGTCTGCAACTGGCTGGGGGCCCACACACACACACACCACACCACACCCCCACAAACCACACCACACACCCCAACACGAGTTAAAAAAAATAAAAGCATTCTTACAATCGGTAATTTTTTTTCAGACTTTAATTTTTTTCCTTTTCCAGTTGTCTTGAAAGTTGTATTTGTGTGTGTGTTGTTGTGTGTGTTTGGTGTGTGGGTGTGTGTGTGTGTGGGGTGTTGTGTCTGTACTCGCCTAATTGTACTCCCAAATTTGTGGTGAGGGGTCAGATCAGCTCTGGCCCCGCCTCTTCACTGATCGCACTGGGTCCCTTTTGTTTCCTGGATTTGTCTCCCTCTTCTTAAAAATTGTATGGTTCCTCCCTCCACTATTCATTGCTGGTATTCCCTTTAAACCCCCTTATGACTGAAGAAATACTTCCTAACGTCCCTGTGACTCGTCTGGTCTTCACTTCCAGTTGGACCCTTGTCCCTGTGTCCCTCTCGGGAAACTTCCTTCTCTGTAAAAACTTGTCTTTCCCCGCAGTTCTTGTTGTCGTTTAGTCTCCCCTGACCTTCTGCCTCCGTGTCGCAGCGATTTCCCCTTAACCCTTTTCTCGTACGACATTCCCTTGAGCTCTGGGATAGCCTTGTTGAAAACCTTTGTACTTTCTCTAATTCTTGCGTGCTTGACCGGGTGTGGGTTCCAGACTTGTGTGATATCCATTTGGGGCCCCTAAAATCACAGCGTAAGTGCTTGAAATTCCTTATTAAGGTATCGGAAACGTTTAATCTCAGGTTTGCCAGGCGCCCATATGTGCGCAGTTATTTGGTTGATGTGTGCCCCCGGTGATGTGCTCGGTGTTAGGTCCCCCCAAGGCTTTTCCTGAGTGAGGTCTGTAGTCTTTGTCCCCTGTTTTCTCTGTCCGGTCTTCTTTGCCCCCCCCAATCTTATGACTTTGCATTTGGCTGGTTTTGAATTCGAGAGCGTTAAATGGACAACATTCCGCCTGCCCGGTCTCTTTGCAGCCCTGCTCATCCTCGTCCGATTTTCTTTCCAACTTAAATCTTCTGCAAACGGGACACTTCAGAGTCTTTCCTTCCCATATTTTCCATATATCAAAATAGCACTGGTCCTAGAACTGCCCCCCTGGGGGGACCCCGCTCGAAACGGCCCCCACTGTAAACCCCTCTTCACGTACCATGACTCGTTGCTGCCTCCCTGTCAGGTATTCCCTTATCTTGCAGTCCCCTTTCCCTTTCACATGGCCTGTTCCAAAGCTTTGCTTATTTTTTGTGGGAAACTGTAAGGGGTCTTTCTGCGTCTAGGAAAAGCAATCTCCCCCCCCCTTCTCTCGTGTTTCTGTTCCCTTGTATAAAACCCAGGAGGTTTGTGTAGGTTTTGCCTTCCTGAACCATGCTATTTTTATTTTAAAATCTTTTTCCCTTTTCCCGGTTTTTCCCCCACTTCCTCCTGAAAATCTTCTCCATGACTTTACAAAAATTTAATGTCAGAGACACAGGTCTGTAGTTTAGGCCTCGTTTCTATTTCCTTTTTTAAAATAGGGGGAGACATTAGCTGTTTTTCCATTTCTGGGTTTGTTGCCGTTTCAAGGGATGTGTTGAAGATTGTGGTTGAGACACGCACAGATTTTGCTCTTTCAAAGGGGACCATGGGGGATGCCCGGTCCATCCCTTTGAGGTGCAAGGTCACTTAAGGCTTTCACCTCCCCCTCAGTTTTTTCGATGTACCCAACACTTGTTGTTTTCCCCTCTTGTGTTCCCTTCTGTGCTGTCTTCCCACACCCCTTTTCCTGTTCTACTGTAAAAATTTCCCTTTAAAATTCCTGTTCAGCCCCTACATCCCCTCCTATCTTTTTTGTGGTTTCTCCACCTTCGCCCTTTAAATCTGATCACCTGGTCTTTGATGTTGTTTTCCTGATGTGGCTATACAACTTTTCGGGTCAGTTTTGGGGATTCTCGTGTAGTCATTTTCATACTGTCGGGGGGCCTCCCTCCTTCCCTGTGCTACCTTTCCTGGTCTGCGACTGATCTCCATTTTCGTGTGTTCTTGCCTTCTGTATTTTTTCCCATTCTCTATTGCACTTGTTTTTGCTCCTTACCCCGTCGGGTAAACCGGGGCTCGTTTTGGTCTTCCCGTTGTTATGTTCCCCTTGGGAAAAAATTTTTCCCACTGCCCCCTTGCATTTTTTTGTTTCTTTCATCATTTCATTTATGGGTTTCTGCCAGTTTCTGTCCACTGGACCTCCCGCAGGAAGTTCTTCAACCCTATGTAGTCCCCCCTTTTTTTAGTCAGGGTTTCCCATTCAATCCTGTTATTCTTCCCCTTGCAGCTCATATGTATTTAAAGCAGGAACCCGTGGTCGCTAGCTCTAGGGACTCTATATTATGTCCCCAAAGTTGAGGCCCCGGGTGAACAGAAGGTTCCCAAACTTGTGGTTTATCCTCCCCTCTCACTTGGTAGTGTCCTTTAAAATTTTTGGTGAAAGAGGTTTTCCAGCAACCACGTCCAAATCCCGGCTTTTCCATGTTTCGGGGCCCCCATGTGGTCCAGGTTTTCCGTCGATCTCCCCGTGGGTTTAAAACCCCATAACCAGCAACTTTGCTTGCGGAATGAGCACTTCTTGCCCCCTCAGCAAGTGTGTCCCCCATTGTCTGTTGCTCTCTTATATTCCTCTCTTGGCCTCCTGCAGTTCTGTGGTGGATTATACATCATGAATGACCCCTTTTTGGGTTTCCCCAGACTGAAGGTACCCGCTAGTAGTCTCTTTCTCCCGTTATCTATGCCTTCCCTTTTCTCGATTTCCCTCTGTTTTTTTCGAGAGAGAACCCCCTCTCGCCCCCCCGCCCCTTCTATCTTTCCTCATGATCTGGTATCCCGGTGGGAATATTGCATTGTTATGTCTCCGTGAGTTTTTTGTTTCTGTAAAATGGTTTTGATGTCTGGGGGGCTCTCATTGATTCTTTCTTTCCATTCCTAGTTTATTCGTTAATATCTGCATTTTGTACAAACCCTTTAATTCTGTTCTAAAAACTGTAACTGTGGTGCGGGGGGGGGGGAAACAGAGGGGTCGGTGTGTGTGGTTGGTTTGGGTTTTTCAGTTCCCTTGGGGGTGTCGTGGCTGAAGTCCTTTGCAGGTGTTTTGGGGGGTTGCTTGTCCTTCCCCTTTGTTCCCGGGTTATTTGTCTCCTTTTTCTTTCTCCCATTTTTCCTTTCGTTTTTTAAACCACTCTTTCATCGTCTTCCTTTCGTCCTGTGTTCTGTCTCGATCGAGGTACACACCCGGAACTCCCGCTTGCCTCTCGCCCTTTCTTTCTCCGCAGGATCATGGTTCGGGTTGTTCGCCTTAAAATTACTTTGAGGGCCGATTCTTTTCTTTGTGAACCCCCAATTCTCCCAAAATTTGCCCCCCCCTGGTCATGTCCCCCCCCTTACCTTTATGATATCTTCAATCGCTTTTTTCTCCTCCTGCTTTTTTTCATCATAAGTTTCCCCCTTTTGCTTCGTTAGCCCCTAGACAAAACGGATCTTTTCCCTTTCCACCCACCCTGTGACTCCATTGCTCCCCTTTATGTGTTTTATTTTTCCGTGGAGGGGTTCCTTCCTTCAGTCCCTTTCCCCAGTTATGGCCCCCATGCTTTTGGTTTGTCTTTGCTCACTGTTTCCTGGCCCCCCCGGTATCGGGAAGGGCCTTCAATGTCCTAGTTCCTTCAATGTCTTCCAACCTTCATTCTGTCCCAGTGTGCTCCCTGCCCTTTTTTTTGGCCCCATGTGGGTTTGACAGGACCTCTGCATACGTTTAGTTTCCTGTTCCTTCAGATGTTGTCTGTGTTTGATGTAGCCATTGCCGTGCTATTCTGTAATATTCTGTGCTGTTTCAGATGTCCTCCCCTTCTAAAAATCTCTATCTTTATTTCGTGCTGTGGCCCGTTTCTTCCCCTTCTGTATTTGCTGTAACCTCCTTCCATCTTCCCTTTCCAGTTAAACTGTCTCCTTTCCAGTCTCCCCCCTTTCTTTGAGCTTACCTCCCCTTCCTCCCTCCCAGGGAGGGGGGGAGGTTAGACGGTTTGGGGAGGGGTTAGGTGGTTTTTGGGGGGGGTAGGGGTTGGTGAGGTGTTGGGGGGGGGGGGTACGGTTTTTGTCAAGTGCTTGTGACAAATGGTGGGGGTGTGTGGGGGTGGTGTTTGTGTGTTGTGGGGTTTTGTGGTGTGTGTGTGGTGTGTGGTGGTGTGTTTTGTGGTGTTGTTGTGTGTGTGGTGTGTTGGGGGTGTGGTGTGGGTGTGGGTGTGTGTGTACTCACCTATTTGTGCTACCATTTGTGGTTTGGGGTGGTCTTGCTCCTGGCCCCCCCTCTTACCGGTTGCTACTGGGCCCTCTCTCTCCCGCTCCATGGCTTTTTCAAACCCCGTCTTAAAACTGTGTAGGTTCCCGCCTCACTACGTCATTTTTTGGCTATTCCACTGCCTTCAACTCTATGAGAAGAAATATTTTCCCGTTCTCTCTGATCATTTGTGTCTTCAACTTCCAATTGTGGCCTCTTGTTCTGTGTCCCCCCCTGGAACATCCTGTCTTTGTCCACCTTGTCTATTCCACGCAGTATTTTTTATGTCGTTATCATTGTCTCCCCTGACCCTCCTATCCTCCAGTGTCGTCAGGCCGATTTCCTTAAATCTTTCTTCATAGGTCATTCCCTTAGCTCTGGAACTAACCTTGTGGCAAACCTATGTACTTTCGCTAGTTTTTTGACGTGCTTTATCAATTGCGGGTTCCAAAACAGGTGCTGCATACTCCAGTATGGGCCTGACATCACGGTGTACAGTTTTCTTGAACGATTCCTTACTAAGGTATCGGAATGCTGTTCTCAGGTTTGCCAGGCGCCCATATGCTGCAGCAGTTATCTGATTGATTGTGTGCTTCGGGGGCATGCTCGGTGTTATACTCACCCCAAGATCTTTCTCCTTGAGTGAGGTTTGCAGTCTTTGGCCACCTAGCCTATACTCTGTCTGTGGTCTTCTGTCCCCTTCCCTATCTTCATGACTTTGCATTTGGCAGATTAAATTCGAGAAGGCATTTGCTGGACCAGGTGTCCAGTCTATCCAGGGTCTCTTTGAAGTCCTGCCTGGTCCTCATCAGATTTATTTCTCCTCATTAACTTCACATCTGCAAACAGGGACACTTCTGAGTCTAACCCTTCCCTCATGTTCACATATACCAAAATAGCACTGGTCCTAGGACCGACCCCCGTGGGACCCAGCTCGTCACAGGTGCCCTGTGATCATCTTATGTACCATGACTCGTTGTGCCTCCCTGTCAAATTTTCTCTGATCCATTGCAGTGCCCTTCCTGTTATATGCGCCTGATGCTCTAGCTTCTGCACTAATTTTCTTGTGAGGAACTGTGTCAAAGGCTTCTTGCAGTCCAAGAAGATGCAATCAACCCACCCTCTCTCTCGTGTCTTACTTCTGTTATTTTATCATAAAACTCCAGAAGGTTTTGTGACACAGGATTTGCCTTCGTGAATCCGTGCTGGTTGGCATTTATACTCTTGTTCCGTTCCAGGTGTTCCACACTCTCCTTATAATCTTTCCATAATTTTGCATACTATCACGTCAATGACACAGGTCTATTGTTTAGTCCCCTTTTCTGTCTCCTTTTTTAAAAATGGGAACTACATTTGCCGTTTCCATACCTCAGGTAGTTGCCCAGTTTCCAGGGGACGTGTTGAAGATTGTGGTAAGTGGGACACACAACATATCCGCTCCCTCTAAGGACCCCCGGGGAGATGTCCGGTCCCATTGCCTTTGAGGTATCGATGTCCCTTAGCGTTTCTTCACCTCCTCCTCATCTGTATGTATGTCGTCTAACACTTGTTGGTGTATTCCTTGCTGGTGTCCCCATTGGTCTGTCCCCCCAGAGTTTTTCTGTTTTCTACTGTAAATAACTTCCTTAAATTTTCGTGTTGAGCTCCTCACATACCTCTTGATCGTTTTTTTGTGAGTTCTCAACCTTCTTTCCTCAGCCTCATAAAACCCGGTCCTTGGACTTTTTGTCTTCCCCCTAATGTGGGGTATACGCAGTTTCGGGTCAGATTTGACTTTCGATGCTATGTCGTTTTCGTACTGTCGTGGGCCTCCCCCCTTATCTGTGCATACTAGTTTCTGGCTCTTCTACTAATCTCCTTGTTTTCCTGGGTCCCATGCCTCCTGTACCTTTTTCATTCTCTGCTGCACTTAGTTTTTGCCCCCCTACACCTTCGGGTAAACCAAGGACTCGTTTTGGTCTTCCTATTATTTCTGTTTCCCTTGGGAACAAAACTTTCCTCTGCCTCCTTGCACTTTGTTGCCACATATTCCATCATCTCGTTTACTGATTTTCCTACCATTTCTCTGTCCCACTGAACCTCCTGCAGGAAGTTTCTCATACCTGTGTAGTCCCCCCTTTTATAGTTTGGCCTGTCCCCTTCAGTTCCTGTTACCTTCTCCACTTGTAACTCTACTATATAATCAAAACTCAGAACCACGTGATCGCTAGCTCCAAGGGGCCTCTCGCAAGTGATGTCCTCAATGTCTGAACTGCTCAGGGTGTGTGTGTATATGTGTGTGTGTGTGTATGTGTGTGTATGTGTGTGTGTGTGTATGTATGTGTGTGTACTCACCTAGTTGTACTCACCTAGTTGTGGTTGCAGGGGTCGAGTCACAGCTCCTGGCCTCGCCTTTTCACTGGCCGATACTAGGTCATTCTTCCTGCTCCATGAGCTTTATCATACCTCTTCTTAATGAGTGTGTCTCTGCTTCTCTCTCTGTCTCTCTGTCCCTCTCTCTGTCTCTCTCATTCTCTCTCTCTCTCTCTCTCTCTCTCTCTCTCTCTCTCTCCGCCCGACTTACTCCCACTTCCTTCTTTCTTCTTGGACCTTTGAGCTAATTAATTAGTGCCTTTGTGCAGCGTCTGCGCCACTAGCTCGCCTTCCGCCTATTACACTGCCTATTACTTCGTCATCACGACCATTACCCGCTCCTATCACCACCATGACAGCTAATAGCGCTGAAAAATGTCTTACCTTTGACTCTGACAAGCCAGTTAACATCTCATTCTAGCGAAAGAAGAGCTATTATTGTTATTTCTTGTGTGTGTTATGTCTGGGCTCTGAATGGCGAGGTGTATACTTAGTGTTGTCGCTGTTGTCTCTCTGTCATTGACGTGAATGAAGCTCTATATAGAGATATGTATATATATTTTCACAGTGAAAGCTTATTCTGCAACTGTCCTTTCTCCATTCTTTCTTTCTACTTACCAAACCAAAATTTTTCTTACAAACTGTAACCTTTACAAAGAACTAAACCTTTACATTCATGTGTGTCCGTTGATGGCAGTAAAGCATAAAATCCAGAGGCAAAGGATTTTACTCTGATTATCCCAGGGGATTAGTAATCTAGGATAAACGAGGAAAGCGTTTATTTTGCCCCATTTGTCCTCTTTCCCAGGCTGCATGTAACGCACCACACTAACAACCAGCAACCCAGTTACTGCTTCCTGAGAAGAGGGAATATATGGGTGTAAGAAAGCAAACCTAAGGTCTCTTCCTCCCTAGGATCGAACTCAGGTCCTTCTGTTATGAACCAATGACGTTAACACCGAACTGTCTGCCTGCAATAACCAATGATTGGCCAGAGTGGAAGGTAATGCAGATTTGTAATTATTATACCACGTTTCGCACTGTCACCTTGAAAGGAGTGTGGTTTGAAATAAGACAAACCAGTTTTAAAACTAACAGGCCAGTGCATTATCCACTGTACCATGCCGGCCTAACAATTTACCCAAATGGTTGTTTCTAGAAACTCGCTAGGAAGGTTAGCACTGGCCACAGTGTGACCACAACTGCAGGTTTTAACAGACAAAATTGGCAGTAGCATGGCTGTGTCGTGCTCTAGATCAGGCCCACCCAAGCTGTAAGACTTGACTGGCATCCCTTCACCCACCCCTCCTAACCTTCCTTCATTTCCTCCTTTCTGTCTCTATTCCTACTACCCTTTCCTTCCTCATCATTCTGTTTCCTACTTCCCTATTCATCCTGGTTTTCCCTGCTTTTTCCTCTTTCGCCGTTTCCATTTTCTTTTTTTCCCCTCTCCCACGTTCTCCTCCTCCTCCTCCCCAGTGAGTCTGTCATTTACCGCTTAGCTCACACAAAAGGAGACAATAGGCCTGGGACGGTAATGGTCTCTCCCCTCCCTCTTTCCCCTTCCCTCTTTCCGTCCTCCCCTCCCTCTTTACTATACTTTCTCTCATTTTAATGGCAATCGTCTTTCCATTTCTCCCTTGTGCCTTGTTCCTCCTCCATCTCATTCCATCCCCACCCTTTCCACCTCAATCCCATTTCTTCCCCCACCCATCCCTCCCTCAACTTCCCCCTTTTCCTCTCTGGCCTTCCATCCACCAAAAACCAGCACCCATATCCACCTCATTCCTTCCATCCCCCCATAACCAGCCTCACCCCCCACCCATTCCTTTCTCATCCCTTTCCCTTTAAAACCCATTCCACACCCTGTCCGTTCCCCTATCCACCTCTGTTTTACTTTCTCATTATTACTCTTTATCCCACGCTTTGCCCCCCATCACATTTCCACTCCCTCCCAATCACTGACACTATACAGAAAAACTTCATTTCATATTTTTCTCTTTCCTTCCCATCTTCTCCATCCCCCTGCATCCACCATCTCCATCTCCATCTCTCTCTGTCCCTCAACATAAACACCCCATCTTCCTTCCGTCCTCGGAGACATCTTTACAGTATGATTCACGATGTCATCTCGTCCTCGAAGTTACATAAACCTTTTTTTTTACCGTTGTTGGTGCTAGGCCTTTTCTTCCCGTTGTTAAGCATTCATGAGCCTTTTCTTCCTGATTTGAAAGGTATATGAACCTTTTCTACTCTCTTTGGAAGGTATATAAACCATCTCTTCCTCTCTGGAAGGAGCCGACAACTGTTTCTTATCGCTCTTGAAGGAACACGTAGCTTTTCTCATCACTCTCAGACGACCGTAGGTCTTTTATTCTCTGTCCGAGAGAAATCTTTTCTTCCTGGTCTTGGGAGATACATAAACCTCTCTCTCTCCATCTAACTATCTATCTGCTCTAGAAGCATAATCTTTTTTCCTCATATTCTGGAAGGTAAGCAGTAATCGTGGCTAGTGCCGGGATCGACCCCCAGGACGGATGAAACGTTAGGCGCGTTTCCTTACACTTTCTACTAAGAAATCTGATACCTGGGTGCTAGCCGACTATTGTGGAGCCGCATCTTGGGGAGAATAAGTTGCCAGAAATGCTCTGCCTGTCCAAGAACTTTCTGTATAGTATATCAGCTGGGTCGATATCAGTTGCATCATGTAACTGTAGAAGATTTTATTGTTATTATTATTATTAATTATTTTTTTATTAACACACTGGCCGATTCCCGTCAAGGCAGGGTGGCCGGAAAAAGAAAAATTTTCATCATCATTCACTCCATCACTGTCTTGCCAGAAGGGTGCTTTACACTAGTTATAAAACTGCAACATGAACACCCCTCCTTCAGAGTGTAGACACTGTACTTTCCATCTCCAGGACTCAAGTCCGGCCTGCCGGTTTCCCTGAATCCCTTCATAAATGTTACTTTGCTCACACTCCAACAGTACGTCAAGTATTAAAAACCATTTGTCTCCATTCACCCCTATCAAATACGCTCATGCATGCATGCTGGAAGTCCAAGCCCCTCGCACACAAAACCACCTTTACCCACTCCCTCCAACCTTTCCTAGGCAGACCCCTACCCCGCCTTCCCTCCACTAGAGATTTCTACACTCTCGAAGTCATTTTGTTTCGTTCCATTCTCTCTACATATCCGAACCACCTCAACAATCCGTCCTCATCCCTCTGGATAATAGTTTTTCTAATCCCGTACCTCCTCCTAATTTCCAAACTACGAATTCTCTGCATTATACTCACACCACACATTGCCCACAGACATGATATCTCTACTGCCTCCAGCCTTCTCCTTGTTGCAACATTCATCATCCATTCTTCACACCCATATAAGAGCGTTGGTAAAACTATACTCTTATACATTCCCCTCTTTGTTTCCATGGGCAAAGTTCTTTGTCTCCACAGACTCCTAAGTGCACCACTCACCTTTCTCCCCTCATCAATTCTATGAGTCACCTCATTTTTCATAGACCCATCCGCTGACACGTCCACTCTTAAATATCTGAATGCATTCACCTCCACTCTCTCTCCCTCCAATTATTATTATTATTATTATTATTATTATTATTATTATTATTATTATTATTATTATTACGGGGTATCTGTATCCTCATTTCTTGGCAGTATTGGAGGTACACTTCTCTTTTGTGTCTGATCTAGGAAGTTTATTCCCCTGTTTCAAGGGCCAGAAAGACCCTTTGGTATCCACAACCAATACTTTCAAGACTACGCTACTAAACACCTGCCCCTGGGCTGAGGGACTGATACCTCATCTTAAACCTCTTCAGTCTTCTCTTTTCTGTTGATAAAGCCACTGGTTGGCAATACTTCTGCAGAATAAAAATAACCTAATGTTGTACAGGTGTGCAATTCTTCAATTCTTTTCTTCCCGATGTGACGAAAATTAGTCAGTTTTACTAACCCAATTTTTCCCCACCTGAACAAACATGTCGTTTATTTTTTCCCGTACATCGGGAAAGAATTTTTTATATTAAAAAAAGAGGGAAGGGGGAATGTGACGCTTGCGTACGCAAGGTAGATGAATTCTTATTATTTTTTTTTTAGCTATTTCCAAAAAAAAAGGAAAAGAGGTAATCTTTTAATACCCTGACAAAATCCCGTCTGACACCTCAAAAATCGGAACACATATTAGCAAGAAAATAAAGGGAAGGGGAATACTGCGGGAGCAGGGAAAAAATGGAAACTCTTAGCAGGGAAAAAATAGACATAGACAGCAGGGGAAAAATACACATAAAAGGGGAAAAATGGTACTGAAAGCAGGGGGACACCTTTAATCATGAGGCTTCTCCCAAGTCTGGGCGAAACGTTCTAACGTCCGATAATGTTAATGTTTACCCTCAGACGTCAGATAAATTTCACGCCAGTACAATACCGGTTCAAGAGATGGTGACACGACACCAGAAATGGTGCCACGACACCAGAGATGGTGCCACGACACCGGAGATGGTCCCACGACACTGGAGATGGCGCCATGACACAAGAGATGGTCCCACGACAGTGGAGATGGTGCCACGACACCAGAGATAGTTCCACGACACCAGAGATGGCGCCACAACACAACAGATGGTGCCACGACGCCAGAGATAGTCCCACGTCACCAGAGATAGTTCCACAACACCAGAGATGGCGCCACGAAACAACAGATGGTGTCACGACACCGGAGATGGTGCCACGACACCGGAGATGGTGCCACGACACCAGAGATAGTCCCGCTACACTAGAGATAGTCCTGCTACACCAGAGATAGTCCACGACACCACAGATGGTGCCACGACACCAAAGATGGTACCACGGCATCAGAGAGGGTACCTCAGCACATGAGATCCTGCTGCAGAGTAGAGATGTATCAGATATCCGTACCCACAACCGCATCCGCGGAACATCCGCACAATTTCTTACATCCACAACAGCATTTTACTGTAAACATATCCGCATATGCATCCGCATCCGCAAAATGAATAAGACATCCTCATACACATCCGCATCCACGGATATCTAAATTTTCACATCTGATACATTACTACAGAGATGTTACAACTTCAGCTTTCGAAGATAACATCCACCAAGAGCTCCAAAGATCAAATACAAACACCTGAAAATATCCACTAAGAGTTTCTAAAGGTCATTTTCACACACCTGATAACATCCACTAAGAGAAACCATACCACGGGTGGGGTTTGAACCTGCTGTGAGAGAGTCTCAAAACTCCAGACCGTCGCGCTAGCCACTGGGACAGCTAGCCACAATAAGATTCGTCCAACTAGGTATATTTCTACACTATAGGAAGGTTAGCATAGGCCCCACTGTGTCCACAAATGCATGTTGACGGCTTTGAGGGGACTTGAAATAGTTCGTCACGGCCATGCTAGCGGGAAATTCGTCCGTAAAAACTTGCATTTGTGGACACAATGGTGCCTATGCTAACCTTCCTATGGTGTAGAAATATACCTAGTTGGACGATTCTTATTGAAGCTAGATGGCCCAGTGGCTAACGCGATGGTCGGGAGTTTTGACATTCTTTGACCGCGGGTTCAAGCCCCATCCGTGGTATGGTTTGTTTGCAATCGTGTCATTACGATTTCGTGAATCCACTAAGAGTTTCCAAATGACACCTACACACACCTGTCATCCAGAAATGACAAACTATTTCAAGCAGTTCCTGGTAAACGAACGTGTTTTAATGCAATGAACTGTGTGCCACGGGCACAAACAGCCTGATTAACCTTCCAGTCAATGAAGTGCCACGACGAACAATATCTCAACCGATAACACCACCAGATGGGTATCATTTAGGAGCACAAATCACGGAACGCATGAAACTTGAACCCATAACGTTTTAGGACTCACCCGTTGGTTGCTTTGATGGTCTTCATTTAGTCACCAAAGGAAACTCACCTGAAGCAGATCTTTACCATAGACTGATTCATTCAGCAGTACTGGCATTACGGCGGGATTGAGGCATGACTGTCAGATGACGACCTGTTCAGTGATGCTGGCGCTATGGCAAGGCTAAGGACTGATTGTCAGATGACGACCTGTTCAGTGCTGCTGGCGCTATGGCAAAGCTGAGGACTGTCAGATGACGACCTGTTCAGTGCTGCTGGCGCTATGGCAAAGCTGAGGACTGACTTTCAGAAGACAACCAGTTCAGTGGTGCTGGCACTATGGCGGGATTAAAGACATCTTGTTCTCCTAATCAAAGTCAACACATTACTTTTACTTAGATAAATGACTGCGACACTGAAAGGATACAATTGTCTGACTGTATATTACACCGTATGCAGTACAGTATACAGTATTATGTGTTAATGCATATTTTGACTTTATGATACATTATAATTTGATACGTTTTGTTAATGATAATCTAACGTAACCACATGTAATCTAGCCTAACCTAACGCAACTCAGCATAAATAATGTCAACCAAGAATTTTGCTGAAAACAGAGTGCAAGAAACGGGCTTAGGATTGAAGAGGACAGGGAATGTTCATCATTTGGGAATCAAAAAGCAAAAAAATTAACGTTAAACAATGTAATGGTATAGAAAACCGACGTTGAAGAATGAGACACTTTTACAGCATTTGAGACTCTTATTGAGAAAACGTTTCGCCAGGCAGTGGCATCTTCAGTTCAATACAGAGAAGAATGGTGAAAAATGAGGAGGAGAATGAGGTAATCAGTCCCTCAGCCTGGAGTTGTGTTCAGTCCATTATTGATGGAAAACATTGACTCCAGACTGAGAGACCGATTACCTCATTCTTTTCCTCATCTTAAACTGATCTCTGTATTAGACTGAAGAAGCAACTGGCTGGCGAAACATTTCTTCAATAAGAGTCTCAAATGCTGTAAATGCGTCTCATTCTTCAACGTCGGTTTTCTATATCATTACATTGTTTAACGTTAATTTTCTGCTTTCTGATTCCCAAATGTTTCTGATTCCACAAATGAGGAACATTTTCAGCACAGTTAAGGATACACTGGTCAACTGATATTCTGGCTATGTGCTTTGTATAAAGTTGTCTTCCGTCAACGCAGGTGGAGTGACTACGGGTCTTGAAGCTTTTGATTCCCACAGAGCAGGGGATAGCCACTGACCGTAAGAAGCACCAAACGAGCAGCTACTGCTGGTGGCTTCCAGGCGTTGCAGCTAGAAGTTTGCCGTGTCTTTTCAACGTGAGCTAACAAGCAGCTCTGTTGCATCTCTGTTGCCGAGATGCAACAGAGCCTCATGTTCCAGCGTTTGCGTGCATGTCCCCGAGGTAATTACACTTGTTTTCTTCTCTGCGCGTCATTCTGTGCTCTAAGGGGGATGGAGGAATCTGGCCAATTGCTGCTGGCAATTCCCTGTACTACCTCGTTGCTAGGGCAACCGTGAAAATGGCCTCGATGTGGCTGTCTAAATAATACAACACTTCCAGATGAGGGAAAATGAGCCGAAAATTACTTCTGAATAATTAATAATCACGAAGCAGTATTAAGTCCTCCTGGAATGCAACTGCTTCCTGAACCAGCCTTGTGAATTGTTGATGTTCCCCGAGGTGTGTGTGCTCACCCCAGTTCTCACAGAGTTGTGTTTGGAGAGAAAGAGTCGCAGCTCCTGGCTCCGGATTTTAAACTGCAATAGCTACAAATGCAGTATAATGCGATCCTTTATTGACTACGTTTCACCCTCTGTGTCGTAGAAACGTAGTCAGTAAAGCATCGCATTGCACTGGATTCGTGTTTATTTTTCCATCGTGTCGGTATTTTATACCATTTATCGCCGGCATTATTGCCGGCCTCATTAGTCCTATCATACCCACTCTTGAAACTGCGCATTGCGTTGCTTCTATCACGTCATCTTGATCATTCCACTTAGCTTCCATGTTTGACTTCTCGCCCTTATACCTTGCATTTCAAACAGTCTGTCTCTCTGCTTAGTCATCATATATGTCGGAATCATTTCTTACTCAGTCCTCCTCTGTTCTAAGGTCATCGGTTTTAATTCCTTTAGTCTGTCTTCATAACTCAATTCTCAGCACAGGTATTATTCCTGTTGCAAATCGCTGCATATTTTCCGAGCTTTCTTTTTTTGTTCTACGTAAATAGATGTTAACTTACGCTAATTAAACCTAGATTAACAAATATTATCATAACGTAGAAATCAACAAACTTTAAAATATGCAAAGATATCAGTCGTGTATCCAAAACAGGTTGACTGGATGACTTATTCCACTGTAAACAAACAAAGCCAGTTTATCGTCAATAAATAACGCCTTGGGATGCCGACTAAACTGAAATATTCTATTATACCATCCACCCTAAGACTGCAGCAACTTTTTCTGAAGTCCTTATACACAAATGAGTCTCCTAGTACTAAAAATGTTACTCTATTTGTATCTATCACCACTGACGTAGCCGGACTAGACCCAGTGACCTAATTGTTACTATGACGGCCACCACGACAGCGGCTGCTTTCTTATCCTTGCGGTACTTAGCGGTCTGAGTGACATAAAGGCTAACACTTAAAATCAGTTACCTCAACGAGAGTTATGAAGAGAGGGAGGGTCGAATTTCAACACATATCGATCATCGCTATACTTTTCTATATCCATTCTGATTAGACTTACATTAAGGTTGGTTCTAATTCTTTGAGTAGGATACAGTATACAGCACCTACGATGGCATAATTTTATTACAGGATTTTCCTGACTTACAAAACTTTACACCCCATCTACTTTATGTATAGTCTATCCCCCCTCCCCTCATAAAAATTGTTAAGACCTGTACTTTCTTCTCTGGCAATGTATTCCATGACTTTCCTGACTGGCCTTGGTGCTTTCCCTTGCATAAATGCATTTTCGAATTCACATGTAATAAGCTCAGTGAATATTATTTGCAAATTATGGAATGTCAACAGTAATAATTATAGTTAATGATAATGTGGATAGTTAATTCACTCTTGTTTAATACGACTTAAATTCCGACACGTAAATTCTGCGCAAGGTATCCCAATTTTCCTGTACTATATGAAGGGATTTTAACATTCAAGAAATTTAAATTTAAAGGTCCTATGGGTCTTTTTTGCGAAAAATACTTTCATGCAAATCCTTAAGTTTTCCTTAAGAACAGTACGTGGCTGCAGTACGTGTAAAATCAGGTCTAATTCGTTCAGCACCCTGAGTACGTCCCTCAAGGGAAATTCACTAATATCAGTAAGGCAAATCTTCATAGTGAATATAAAGAGCATGACTAGCGTCCTGGTTGTGAACACCTATTTTTTAAAGCTAATAAGAAAGTAACCAATTCGGGTGTTCAGAATAGGTGACTTGCAATTTTTTAAGCATGAGACGTATTTATAACATTTTCTAAATTAGATTTCACTAAGAACTTTATTCAGCACAAAACACTGCTCATTTTTTCTACTTATTTATAATTTTTGTGAGATAAAGAGAAGAACAGCTTAAATGTAAAAACAAGATTCTTCCCTAAAATGTGAACGATTCGTCTAGAAATTATATCACCATAAAGTCACTTTTAAAGAAAGGTTTTTCAGATGACACCCCAACGAGCTCTGGCAGCTGAAAGATCCCGTGCTCAGGTTGTGATAAATGTTACTCTGGGTAATCAAATTACTTTTAAATGTCAACTGTGTCAACATAAATAATTTTTACGTAATGTGGATAAAATGTGGTGTTTTAAGACAAAAGTATAGTCACAATATATATAAATAAAATGACGCTTGTGTTGATTGAGTACAAAAATATACAGACACACAATAGGAATCATTTATAATTAATAATATATCAAATTTCAATATTTTGACGGAGATTATCGTGCCTTTACTAAACACCTTCATTAACCTTAATATATAAATGAGAAAAAATGAAGAGAAAGAGAACAAAAAAGGCACAATACCGTGACTGGAACAATATACAAATAACCCGCACATAGGAGAGACAAGCTTTCAACAACTTTTCGGTCCGAATTGGACCGCTTACAAGTCACTTATGACGAAACGTTTAAAGCTTCTCTCTCGTATGTGCGGGCTAATTGTGTATTGAATAGAAAAAGTAAGCCTGATTCCTACGTAATTGCTGAAATGCCGCCTGTGCTTTGACAACGGATGACCTTACAGAAAAAACTAACACAGTGTGGAAAATTTTGCTAATAACAAACGTATTGAAGTGTCATATTCATGTCGATATTCACATGGCGTTCTACTTACGGTAGGCCTCCTACAGTGCTCCAGACTATTCTGTTTATAAAGGATTCCATCCATCTGGCATGGGAGATTTATATATGTACTGGAAATTTATGTATGTCGTGCCGAATACGTAAATCTGGTCAATTAGCAAGAGCTCATTTAAAATTAAGTCCTTTCTAAAAAAATTCTCTTATACGTTTAAAGATTTTTTTTTCATTTACGGGAACGTAAAAATTAATAATTTTGTACCAAAAGAACCTTAGAAAACTTACTTAACGTTATTATAACAAGCACAATTTAATTTAGCCTAATCCAACTAAATATATTTTATGTAAGTTTACAATCATTTAATAATAAACAAACACAATTAAATATATTTTTTCGTTAGTTTCAGAATGATTTTACCGAAATATTATTGCATACACAAATTTTCGCTTGTCTTATTCAGTAAGAATAGCGTTGCCTAAACAGCAACGATATTCTTGTCTATTCGCCACGACATATATTATATATTATATATTATATATATATATATATTATATATATATATATATATATATATATATATATCTGGACTGTATTCTCAATATTTCTGAAAAGAAAAGAACGGTTTCACTCTTAGTTTATTACGAGTTTTTCTCCGGTGCGAGATGAGGGAGTGCTGGGCGACGCCCCGTTGGCGTTATTGGATTATACAGGTAATTCCAGGTGTGAGGATGGTAGGGGGGGGTTAGGGAGAGCAGGAGAATGAGAATGAAATAAGAGAAGGTTGGGAGTGAGTTGAAGTAAGGGGATGAGAGACTTGAACGAAAGGGGTGATAAAATATAAGTAGGAGATGAGAGACTGGAAGATAAGGGATGAGAGGACAGAAGTAATGTGAAAACGGGACGAAAAGAATGAGAAAGATGGGAAAATGGAAGAAAAGGCGATGACAGCGAGGGTCTCTGCAAGAGAAATGATAGAAACGAAAATGGTGAGGAATGAGAGAAATAGGAGGGAGGGAGAGGCTACAGAAATGGGCAGGAAAAAGGTGAAGGATATATAGAACTGTGATAGAGGGAGACAGAAGTGGAAGATATATGGAAGTATTGTGAGTGGGAGATGATGGATGTGAAATTTTAGAATAGTGAGCTGAGACAATGCTATGAATGGAGGCACAGTAGCAACAATGGATGGATAAGACGTATTAAACTTCAGGAGACGAGAGGGAGAAGGGAGGAGAGAGAGAGAGAGAGAGAGAGAGAAAGAGAGAGAGGAAAAGAGAGAATTATACAGCGTTTCGACCCATGAATTTACTCAGTGCTTTTGTAAATTAAAAAAGTTATATAAACCTGCATAATCCCTCCTAAAACTAATACTAAAAAAACATGACTTTCTTCCACGAAAAAAAAAATACACGATTAAGTAAAATTTTATGTATCCGAGATTTAATAAACTTCGTTAGAGAAAAAAAAAATATTAAATTGTTATCGTATAAATACGTCCTTAAAATTTCCCTGAGGTCACACCCATCATCTTAGTAATTTTTGAAAACCACGACCTATACGAAAAAGCTGACACCATGGTCAGACAGGTAAAATGTAGTCAGCTCCATGCTTAAAGGCAAATTGAGAGGGACTGGGAGCGAGATTAGCTCCAATCATATAGTTATGGGTAAGACGTGAGTAAATAATCTTGAAACTGCAGGTAATCCTCTCATAATGACGATGACTGTTACAAGGGGAACAGGATAAGCGATGAAGTCCTCAATAATGCCACACCTTATATAGCTTGATGATCTAAGGTACTGGGTCCGTCTCGCTTCAAGAAATCTGTTGCAGGATAAGCTGAATAAGAAGCTATTGGGTCAGCATCGGCTCATTCATTTCCTGAGATCCCGATATGTCCAAGAAACCAAGAGAACTCAACGTCCTTGTGCCGTTGGTGGAGGGAGAGAGGGAGGGAGAGAGAGAGAGGGAGGGAGAGAGAGAGGGAGGGAGGGAGAAAGAGGGAGAGGGAGGGAGAGAGAGAGGGAGGGAGGGAGGGAGAGAGAGGGAGAGGGAGGAGAGAGAGGGAGGGAAGAGAGAGAGGGAGGGAGAGAGAGAGAGGGAAGGAGAGAGAGAGGGAGGGAGAGAGAGAGGAGGGAGGGAGAAAGAGGGGAGAGGGTGGGAGAGAGAGAGGGAGGGAGAGAGGGAGAGAGAGGGAGAGGGAGAGAGGGAGAGAGAGGGAGGGGAGAGAGAGGGGAGGGGGAGGAGAGAGGGAGAGAGAGAGAGAGGGAGAGAGAGAGGGAGGAGAGAGAGGGAGAGAGAGAGAGAGAGAGGAGGAGGAAAGAGAGAGGGAGGGAGAGAGGGAGGGAGAGAGAGAGGGAGGGGAGAGAGGAGGGAGGGAGAGAGGGAGGGAGGAGGGAGGGAGAGAGGGAGGAGGGAGAGAGGCGAGAGAGAGAGGGATGGAGAGAAAAGGGAGGAGAGAGGGGGAGGGAGAGAGCGGGGAGGAGGGAAGGGAGGGGGAGGGGGGAGGGAGGAGGAGGGGAGGAGGGGAGGGGGAGGAGGGGAGAGAGAGAGGGAGAGAGGGGGGGGAGGGAGAGAGAGGGGGGGAGAGAGAAAGGAAGGAGAGGGAGGGGGAGGAGAGAGGGAGGGAGGGAGGGAGGGAGAGAGGAGGGAGGGAGGGGAGAGAGGGGGGGAGAGAGAGGGAGGGGGGGGGAGGGGAGAGAGGGGGGGGGGGAGAGGGGAGGGGGGAGGG
>NC_069431.1:40880657-40916200 GCF_026875155.1 Cherax quadricarinatus
ATTTCTTTTCCATAACTATAGATTGTAGCTAATCTCGCTCCCAATCCCTCTCAATTTGCCTTAAGCATGGAGCGGGACTACATTTTACCTGTCGACCATTGTATCAGCTTTTTCGTATAGGTCGTGGTTTTCAAAAATTACAAAGAGATGGTGTGACCTCCGAGAAATTTTAAAGGACATATTTATACGATAACAATTTAATTTTTTTTTTTCCCTAACGAAGTTTATTAAATCTCGGGACAAAAAATTTTACTTAATCGTGTATTTTTTTTTTCGTGGAAGAAAGTCATGTTATTTTAGTATTATTTTCGGAGGGATTATGTAGGTTTATATAATTTTTTTTAATTTTTACAAAGCACTGAGTAAATTTGTGTCAAAAACGTTGTATAATTCTCTCTCTCTCTCTCTCTCCTCTCCTCTCTCTCTCTCTCCCCTCTCCTCTCTCTCTCTCTCTCTCTCTCTCTCTCTCTCTCTCTCTCTCTCCTCTCTCTCTCTCTCTCCCCTTTTTTTTTTTTTTTTTTTTTTTTTTTTTTTTTTTTTTTTTACACAGGGTTTGACAAGGTTAAGGATCCCTAGCTTTTTTGGACAGCTATTTACAGGTTAAGGTTTCCCCTAACTTTATTGGCAAGCTAAGAGCTGTTACCTACATCAGCTCATTTGAAAGCATTTTTTGTTATGAACATACAAGTAGGGAACAGGATGAAGTTGGAGCCTTTCTGTGGGCCAGCATTTTTCATTTGATCAATGACGTTATCTCGTTGACATCATTATGCCTGTACGAATGTGTTCCATACTCGAGTCATCCTGGGTATGAATGATCTCAGATGGAGTGATGTTCTGGAAAAGGGGTACAGCCAGAGTGAAGTTGCTGCTTTCTGCCCGTCTTGGGCATAAAAGCTTGTTTCAACGCTGTCCTCGAAGGGGATCCAAGTGTGGTATTTTGACAATTTTTGGGCCTTGTACATAACAGTAAGGCCACCCACATCCCTCCTATGTTGAAGGCTCTCCCTGAAATGACAGATCAATCCAGGATGGGCCAGGCGAGAAAATGAACGTCTTGCTCTGTTCTCTACTCTGTCAAACAGTCGCAGATGAGAGGGGGGACAGGCAAACCAAGAAAGTGGAGCATACTCAAGGTGTGAGGTACTTGTCCTCGTAAAAGGATCTTGCAACCCCTACTGTCAAGCAGAAAGCGAGATACGGCGAAGTGCTGTAAGCTTCCTGCTGCCTTGTTTTCAAGATTTACAACATGGTTCTTCATGGGTTTGTTTTGGGGTCAATTTCACCCCAAGGATATCAACTTCTTCTCCAGGTGCCAACATCCTCCCATTCATCCCTTTCTAATGCACCAGCATTACCATCATGGTGCCTAGAGACGATCATCATTTGCGTTTTCTCAGGGGCAAATGTTACTTGCCATCTATTTCCCCAAGCTGATATAGTTCTCAGCTGTGATTGATGTAGCTTTGAGCAGCTGGCATTTCTTCTCTTGGATAAGTGAATGTCAGTGTACAGTCGTCTGCATATGCATGTGATTCTGGATGAGATGAAGAAGGGCGTTGAAGTAGACATTCCATAACAGTGGACCCAGCACACTTCCTTGTGGAACGCTTGCCCCAATAGGATGCCTTTTGTTTCCGTTCCTTTGGGGACTACAATTAGAGATCTACCATGAAGGAAAATCACTGAGGGAAATACGTAAAAGCCTGAAATTCCCAGTGCCCCCTCTCTCCTCTCTCTCTCTCTCCCCCTCTCTCTCTCCTCTCTCTCTCCCCCCCTTTCTCCCTTCTCCCCCTCTCTCCTCTCTCCCCTCTCTCTCTCTCTCCCACTCGTCTCCTGAAGTTTAATACGTTTTTCCACCCTTTGTTGCTACTGGCCTATTCATGCATTGTCTAGCCACTTTAAAAACTTTCACACCATCATCCCCACTCACAAAAATTTCCCCTATACTTCCACTTCTGTCCCCTCTATCGGTTCTATATACCCTTCACATTTTTCCACCCCATTTCTGTAGCTCCCCTCCCTCTTTTTCCTCTTCCTCACCATTTTCGTTTCTTCTTTCTATTGCAGAGACCCTTGCGCATCCCCTTTTTTTTCCTTTTTCCCATTTTTCTCATTCCTTTCCCCTTTTTCCCCCAAATTCCTTTTATTTTGTCCTCTCACCCTTACTTCCAGTCTCCAACCCTACTTATTTTTATCAACCCTTCTTAAAGTCTCTCATCCCCTTACTTCAACTCATTCCCAATTTTCCCCCTATTTCTTCTTTCCCTCCTGCCCCCCAAACCCCCCCCCTCCCACCTCCCCCTGGAATTCCCTGTATAACCAATAACCCCAACGGGGCGCGCCCAGACTCCTCTCTGATCGGAGAAAAACTCGAATAAACTAAGAGTGAAACCGTTCTTTTTTTTTCAAAATTTTGAGAATCAGTCCAATATTATTTATATATATATATAAAATTATATATATATATATATTTTTTATAAAAATTTATATAATTATATTATTTATTATTATGTCGTGCCAATAGTAAAATGGTCAATTAGCAAGAACTATTTAAAATTAAGCCCCTTTCAAAAATTTTCCCTTTTTTAATTTTTAAAATTTTATTTTTTTCTTAAAATTTAAGAAAAAAATTTTAAAAAATTTGCACCAAAAGAATTTTAAAAAACTTACCTAACCAAATTAAATAACAAGAACAATTTATTTTTACCCAACCCCCAACTAAATAATTTTAATTTGTTTATAAAAATTTTAAACTAAACAAACACAGTGAAATATTTTTTTTTTCGTTGGTTCAGAAGATTTTGGGAATTATTCAAACACAAATTTTCCTTGCCCAAAAGGGCAAGAGACTTTGCTATTTTAAGCCAAACGAAATTCTCCCATTCGCACGACTTTTAATAATAATATATTTATATATATAATATATAAAAATTATATAATATATATTTTAATATATATATAAAATATATATATATATTTTTTATATAAATAAAAAATATAAAATGTCGCCCCAATGACAAGAATAGCTTTTGGGGTTAAGCAACGCTATTCAACTGAAAAAGAAAGCGAAAATTTGGTATGCAATAATTTCGGAAAATCATTCTGAAACTAACAAAAAAATAATTTAAATTGTGCTTTTTTTATTATTAAATGATTGCAAATTCAAAAAATATTTTTTAGTCAAATTGGAAATTTAAAATTGCGCGTTAATAACGTAGGTAATTTTTCTAAGGTGCTTTTTGGAAAAAAATTATTAAAATTTTACGTTCCCTAAATGAAAAAAAAATCTTTAAACTATAAAAATTTTTAGAAAGGTTTTAATTTTAAAAAATGACCTTGTTTAATTGACCAGATTTACCTATTGGGACCTTTACAAAAATTTCCAGTACACATAAATCTCCCTTTCAGATGGGGGGAATCCTAATAAAAACAGAATATCTGGAGCACTGCAGGGGGCCCTACCGTAAGTAGAACCCAAAATGAATATCAACAGAATATGACACTAATAGTTTTTATTAGAAAATTTTCCACACTGTGTTATTTTTTTCGTAATTTGACCCTTTTGACACAGCGAGGGGGCCCCTTACGGCAATTACGTAGGACCGACTTATTTTTTTTCTATTCATACAAAAAAACCCCGCACATAGAGAGGAAGCTTTTGACGTTTTGTCATAAGTTTAAAACGGTCCAGTTCGGACCGAAACTTTTTGGGAAACTTGTTCCCCTATGTGGGGGTTATTTGATATTTTTCCCCAGTACGGTATTGTCCCTTTTTTTTGTTCTCTTTCTCTTATTTTTTCTCATTTAATATTAAGGGTTAATGAAGGTGTTTGTAAAGGAAACGAAATCCCCTCAAAATATTGAAATTTGATATATTTTTTAATTATAAATGTTTCCCTATTTGTCTCTGTAATTTTTGTACCGTCAACAAAAGCGTCATTTTTTTTTAAAATTTGGACTAACTTTTGTCTTAAAACCCACATTTTTTCCCATTACAAAAATTTTATTTAGTTGACACTTTTGACTTTAAAAAGTAATTTGTTTTCCCAGATAACATTTTCACAACCTAGCAGGGGATCTCCAGCTGCCAAGCTCTTTGGGGGTCATCTAAAAAACCTTTTCTTTAAAAGTGACTTAATGGTGATATAATTTTAGACAAATCGTTCACATTTAGGGAAGAACTTGTTTTTACTTTTTAAGCGTTTTCTTTTTTACTCAAAAAAATTATAAATAAGTAAAAAAAAAATAGCAGGTTTTGTGCTGAATAATTTCTTAGGAAATCTAATTTTGAAAAATTTATAAATACGTTTTGCTTAAAAAATTTCAAGTCCCCCATTCTGAACACCCGAATTGGGGACTTTCTTATTAGCTTTAAAAAAAAGGTTCCACAACCAGGACGCTAGCATCTCTTTTTAATTTACTATGAAGATTGCCTTACGAATTAGGAATTTCCCTTGGGGGCGTACCAGGGTGTGAACGAATTAACCTGATTTTACACTACTACAGCCCCGTACTGCAGCCACGTCTGCAGCCACATACTGCAGCCCCGTACTGCAGCCACGTACTGCACCCCCGTACAGCACCACGACTTTTTTAAGGAAAAATCAAGACTTTGCATGAAAGTATTTTTGGCAAAAAAGGGCCCCTAGGGTTTTTCTTCGTTATTTAAAAATTTTGAATGTTTAAAAGCCCTTCTATGTAAAAAGGAAAATTTAAGATTTGAGCGAATTTACGTCTCAGAATTTAAGTCGTACAAACAAGAGTGAATTTAACTATCCACTTTCATTAACTATAATTATTTAAAGTTGCATTCCTAATTTGCAAATAATATTCATGGTTTACCATGTGAATTCGAAAATCTTTATGCTAGAGAAAGCAACAAGGCCAGCAGAAAGCCCCGGAATACATTGCACTGAAAAAAGTACAGGTCTTAAAAATTTTTATAGGGGGAGGGGGGGGTGGCTTACATAAAGTAGATGGGGGGTAAAGTTTTGTAAGTCAGGAAAATCCTGTAATAAAATTATCCATCGTAGGTACTGTATACTGCTCCCACTCAAAGAATTAATCCAAACCCTTATGTAAACTAATCGTGGATAAGAAAAATTTTAGCGATGATCGATATGTGTTGAAATTCGACTCTCCCCCTCTCCCATAACTTCGTTGAGGGAACTGATTTTAAATGTTACCCTTTAAGTCACTCAGCCCTAAGTACCGCAAGGAAAGAAAAACCCCTGTTGTGGGGGCCGGCATAGTAAAAATTAGGTCTAGTCCCGGGTACGTCATGGTATAAACAAAAAAGAAACATTTTTAGTACTAGGAACCATTTGTTAAAGGCTTCAGAAAAAATTGCTGATTCTTGGGTGGAGGGATAAAGAATATTTCAGTGGATCGATCCCAAGGCGTTATTTATTGAAGATAAACGGCTTTGCTTGTTCACAGTGGGAAAAGTCATCCAGTCAACCTGTCTTGGATACAGACTGATATTTTGCATATTTTAAAGTTTGTTGGTTTTATTCCTTTTTGATAATTTTGTTAACTAGGTTTAATTAGCGTAAGTTAACATCTATTTTCGTAGCCCCAAAAAAAAAAAGCTCGAAAAATATCCCGCTTTTCAAACAGGAAAATACCTGTGCTGAGAATTTAGTTATGAAACAGACTAAAGGAATTGAAACCGAGACCTTAGAACAAGGAGAGAGTAAGAAATGATTGCGACTCATGATACACTAACAGAAGACAGACTATTTGAAATGCAAGGTATAAGGGGGAGGGGTCAAAATGGAAGCTAAGTGGAATGATCAGATGGTGATAGAACAACGCAAAGCGCAGCTTCAAGAGGGGTAGAAGGGCTTATGGGCCAATAAGCAATAAAGCCGGCGATAAATGGATAAAAAAAACGACACGATGGGAAAAATAAATACGATCCATACAAACGATGCTTACTGCTACGTTTCTCGACCAAAAAGGGGGAAACGTAGTCAATAAAGGTTGCATTATACTGCATTTGACAGTTTTTTTAAAATCCGAGGGCCCGGAGCTGCGACTCTTTCTCTCCAAACACAATCTGTGAGAACTGGGGGGGCACACACACCTGGGGGAAAATCAACAATCCAAAGGGTTGTGCAGGAAGCAGTTGCATTCTAGGAGAACTTAATATTGCTTCGGATTAATTACTCAGAAAATAATTTTCGGCTCATTTTCCCTACTGGAAGGTTTTTATTATTTAGATAGCCCCATCGGGCCTTTTCGGTTGCCCCCAGCAAAGAGGGGAGTACAGGGAATTGCCACACAAAATTTGGCCGATTTCCTCCATCCCCATTAGAGCACAGAATGACGGCAGAAAAGAAAAAAGTGTAATTACCTCGGGGGCATGCACGCAAAAGCTGGGAAAATGAGGCTCTGTTGCATCTCGGGAACAGAGATCAACAGAGGCTTGTTAGTTCACGTTGAAAAAACACGGCAAACTTCTGGCTGCAACGCCTGGGAAGCCACCAGCAGTAGCTTTATTTGTTTTTGGGGCTTCTTGCGGTCAAAGGCTATCCCCCGCTCTGGGAATCAAAAACTTTAAGACCCCTAGTTTTCTCCCCCTGCGTTGTCGGAAAACAACTTTATACAAAGCACTTAGCCCAAAAATCTGTTGACCATGTATCCCTTAATTTTCGAAAAGTTCCTCATTTGGGGGAAACAGAAACATTTTGGGGGTCAGAAACATTTGGGAAACAGAGAGCAGAAAAATTAACGTTAAAAACCCAAAACCGACGTTTAAGAAAAAGAGCTTTTACAGCATTTTAGACTTTATTCAAAAGTTTCGCCAGCCCGTTGCTTCTTTAGTCTAATACAGAGAAGTGTTAAGTGAGGAAAAAAATGAGGTAACGGTCTCTCAGCCCGGAGCAAGTTTTTCCCCTCAATAAGGACTGAACACAACTCTAGGGTGAGAGACGATTACCTCATTCTCCTCATCTTTACCATTTTCTTTGTATTGGACTGAAGAAGCCACTGGGTGGCGAAACGTTTCCTCAATAAGAGTCTCAAATGCTGTAAAGCGTCTCTTTTTTAACCTCGTTTCTATACCATTTTATTGTTTAACGTTTAAATTTTTTTTTGCTTTCTGATTCCCAAATGATGAAAATTTCCCCGTCCCCTTTAATCCCAAGCCCGTTTCTTTCACTCTGTTTTTAGCAAAATTCTTGGTTGACATTATTTTTGCTGAGTTGCGTTAGGGTTGGGTAGAAATTTTTGTGGTTAAGTTTTTATTATCATTAACAAAACGTCCAAATTATAATGATCATAAAGCCAAAATATGCAATAAAAATAATCTGTATACTATACTGCATCGGATCTACAGTCAGACAATTTTATCCTTTTTAGTGTCCGTCACTTTCTAAATAAAAGTAATTACTACTTTTTAAAGGACAAAATGTCTTTATTTCCCCGGGACCAGAAAAAGGGGCCCATCTGACAGCATCCCTTTGCCTTTCCAAAGCGCCAGCTCACTGAACAGGTCGCATCTGACAGTCTCCCCAAACCCCCCGTAATGCCCGTATGTGAATGAATCAGCTATGGTAAGATCTGCTTTATGAGTTTCCTTTTTGGGAATAAAAAGAAGACCCAAAGCAACCTGAAGCTATTTAAAATTTAGGCTTCGACTCACAGATCTAAACACGACTGCGAACAAACCACGGGAAAGGGTGGTCCTACAACGTATGGGTTCAATTTCAGCGTTCATGGCTCTTCATTACTGGGAAAGGTTAATCAGGCTGTTTTGCCCGTGGACACAGTTAGCGTCAAAAAAAACTTCGTTTACCGAACTGCTTGAAATAATTACTTTTTGGATGAGGGTGTTTAGGTGACATTGGAAACTCTTAGTGGATTCACGAAATCGTAATGACACGATTGCAAACAAACCATACCACGGATGGTGCTTGAACCCCGCGGTCCAGAAAAGTGTCAAAACTCCCGACCGTCGCTTTTAGCCCCCAGGGCCATCTAGCTTCAAAAGATTCTCCAACTAAGTATATTTCTACACCATAGAAAGGTTAACATAGGCACCATTGTGTCCACAAATGCAAGTTTTAACAGACGAATTTCCCGCTAGCATGGCCGTGACAAACTGTAGTTCAAGTCCCCTCAAAGCCGTCAACATCATTTGGGACACAGTGGGGCCTATGCTAACCTTCCTATGGTGTAAAATATACCTAGTTGGACGAATCTTATTTTGGCTAGCTGGCCCAGTGGCTAACGCGACGGTCTGGAGTTTTGAGACTCTCTGACAGCAGTTCAAACCCCACCCCGTGGTATGGTTCTCTTTTGTGGATGTTACAGGTGTGTGAAGATACCTTTAGAAACTCTTAGTGGAAATTTTCAGGTGTTTGTAGTTGATATTTGGAGCTCTTGGTGGATGTTTATCATCGAAAGCTGAAGTTGTAAACATCTCTGTAGTAGAGATTAATCGGATGTGAAAATTTAAGATATCCGTGGATGCGGATGTGTCATGAGGATGGCTTATTTATTTGCGGATGCGGATCATGTGCGGATATGTTTCCAGTAAATGCGTTCGGATGTAAGAAATAGTGCGGATGTTCCGCGGATGCGGTTTGTGGGTAGGGATAGTTTTGATACATCTCTACTCTGCAGCAGGATCCATGTGCAGGTACCCTTCCGATGCCGTGGTACTATCTTTGTGTCGTGGCACCATGCTCCGGTGTCGTGCACCATCTCTGGTGTCGTGGCACCATGCACCGGTGTCGCGCACCATCTGTTTGTTTCGTGGGCGCCATCTCTGGTGTTGTGGAAGCTACTCTGGGAACGTGGGACTATCTCTGGCGTCGTGGCAACCATCTTTTGGGTGTGGCGCCATCTCTGAGTTTTCGTGGAACTATCTCCAGTGTCGTGGGACCACCTCCCGGTGTCTTGCACTCATCTTCTTGTGTCGTGGCAACCATATCTTGGACCGGTCTGTACTCTCGTGAAATTTATCTGACGTCTGAGGGTAAACATTAAGAGTATCGGACGTTAGAACGTTTTCGTCGGCCAGACTTGGAGAAGCCTCTAGATTAAAGGTGTCCCCTGATTTCACAGTACATTGTTTCCCTTATTGTGTGTATTTTTTTCCCTGCTAAGAGTTTTGCATTTTTTCCCCTGCTCCCGCAGGTTCCTTTCCCCTTTATATTTCTTGTTAATATGTGTTCCGATTTTGAGGTGTCAGACGGGATTTTGTCAGGGTATTAAAAGATATACCTCTTTTCCTTTTTATCTTTGGATAATAGCAAAAAAAAAATTGATAAAATTCATCTACCTGCGTACGCAAGCGTTCAACGTTTTGCCCCCTTCCCTCGTTTTTTTGTAATATAAAAAATTTCTTTCCCGATGTACGGAAAAAATAAACGACATGTTTGTAGTGGCAGTTGGGGAAAAACTGGGTTAGTAAAACTGACCTAATTTTCGTCACATCGGCAAGAAAAGAATTGAAGATTAGGACAGCGCTGTATATACATCAGGTTATTTTATCTGCAGAATATTGCTTTATCAAATAAGAAAAGAGAAGACTGAAGAGGTTTAAGAGAGGTAAATCAGTCCCTCAGCCAGGGGCTGTGTTTATAGGCGAAGTCTTTGAAAGTATTAGGGATTTGTTTACCAAAGGGTCTATTCTGGACCTTGAAACAAGGGAATGAACTTCCTAGAATCAGACCACAAAGAGAGAAGTGTACCTCTAGTACTGCCAAGAAATGAGGATACAGATACCCCGTCGCAGTAAATAATATAATAATAATAATAAAAAATAATAATAATACAAAATAATAATAATAATAATAATAAATAATAATAATATAATAATAATGAATAATAATAATTATAAATACACAAAAACCCCGCACAAGGAGAAAGAAACCTTATGACGACGCTTCGGTCTAACTCGGACCATTAAGTAGTCATACTCACGCACGAATGTAAAGGGAAGCCCAGTATAGTAAATATATTATAATATATATATATATAATATATATATATCTATTATATATATATATATATATATATATATATATATATAGATTATGTAGTATATAGAATATATATATATATATATATATATATATATATTATATATATATATATATATATATCTATATATATATATATATATTATAATATATAATATATGTTATGTATGTATATATATATATATATATATATATTATATATATAATATATATATATATATATATATAATATATATATATATATATATATATGCATGGTACCTTCTTACACAGCCTGTACCTTCTTTACACCAGCCTGTACCTTCTTTACACTCAGCCTGTACCTTCTTACAGCCATCTGTACCTTCTTAACACCAGTCCTTGTACATCTTACACCAGTCTGTACCTTCTTACACTAGCCGGTGCCCTACTACACCAGTCTGTCCTTCTTACACCAGTCTGTACCTTCTTACACCAGTCTTCCTTCTTACACCAGTCTGTACCTTCTTACACCAGGCGTTACCGTCTTACATCTAGCCCGTAACCTCTTACACCAGTCCCCTCTACCCTCTTACACAGTCTGTACCTTCTTAACACCAGCCTGGTACCTTCTTACACCTGTCAGACCTTCTTACACCAGTCTGTACCTTCTTACACAAGCCTGTACCTTCTTTACACCAGTCTGTACCTTCTTACAGCAGCCTGACCTTCTTACACCAGTCTGTACCTTCTACACAAAGCTGTACGCTTCCTTAAACACCAGGCCTGTACTTCTTCACCAGTTTGTACCTTCTTTCACAAGCCCTTTACCTTCTTACACCAGTCTCTTGCTTCTTACGACCAGTCTTTACGCGCTTCTACATAGCCTGTACCTCTTACACCACCATGTACCGTTCTTACATCAGTCCTGTACGTTCTGTACACCAACCTGTAACCTTCTTAACCAAACCAATCTGTACCTCTTACAACCACCTGTACCTTCTTGCACAATTTGTACCTTCTTACACCACCCTGTACCTTTTACACTAGCCTGTACCTTTTTTACACCAGCCTGTATCTTCTTACAACCACCTTAGCCTTCTTACACTAGCCTGTGCCTTCCTACACCAGCCTGTATCTTCTTACACCAGCCTCTATCTTGTTATACCAGCCTGTACCTTCTTACACCAGCCTGTACCTTCTTACACCAGTCTGTACCTTCTTACACGAGCCTGTACCTTCTTACACTAGCCAGTACCTTCTTACACCAGCCTGTATCTTCTTACACCAGCCTGTACCTTCTTACACTAGCCTGTGCCTTCCTACACCAGCCCGTATCTTCTTACACCAGCCTGTATCTTCTTACACCAGCCTGCATCTTCTTACACCAGCCTGTACCTTCTTACACCAGCCTGTACCTTCTTACACCAGCCTGTATCTTCTTACACCAGCCTGCATCTTCTTACACCAGCCTGTAGCTTCTTACACCAGCCTGTACCCTGTACCTTCTTACACCAACCTGTATCTTCCTACACCAGCCTGTACCTCTCAAACAGCCTGTCTCTGTCCTGTCAGTCTTATGCACGTCTTTATCCATTGTCATCAGGTTTATCTCCTTTAATCTCTCCTCTTATCTTATTTTCCCAAGCAGTGTCACTAGTCTTTTACTTTTGCTAGTTTTTTGACATGCGGATCCCTGAATTGTACTTTCAAAACAAAAAAAAATAAAAAAAAAAAAAAAAAAAAAAAAAAAAAAAAAAAAAAAAAAAAAAAAAAAAAAAAAAAAACTAGGTGGCGGCATACTTCAGACATGTTCGACATGTTTGTGGTATATTTCGTGAGTTACTTTGATGAGATTTCGAAAGTTAATAAAATCCTTAGATTTATCCAGACTATGGCGTGAGTCAGGGTGGTAGCGAGTTATGCACTTGGTATTATGCTCACCTATTGTGTGTGTAAGTATTCGTTTACTTACCCAGCTGTACTCCCTTGTTTGTGATGACAGAAGTCTCAGCTCCTGACTTCACCTGTCAGCTGGCCACTGCTAAAGTATCTCTCTATTCGACTTCGTGATTACTGTTACACCTATACTTAAAGTACAGTATGGATCTTGTCTCTAAAACTTCGCTCTGCCGATAGTTCTGCTTTCTTACTACTCTGGGTTAAAGTAACACGTCGGAGTAACTGCAAAGGGGCCCCAGCTACTCTGATTCACTGCCAAGTTTATATACATCAACCATTTGAGAAAGTTTAACCCAGGCGAATCGATGTTAGATTTCCACACCTGGCTGTGGTTAGATTCTCTCTCTGAGGCTGGTTGAGTACACTCATACTGACCTGTCTTGTATGAAGTGAAAAGCCAACTGTAGTGAGTAAACTCACTTTTCTCTCTCACTCATTAACATCTTGTTGCTCTGTTGTACTCTGAATGTATTGTAAATTTTGATGGAAGGAATATATGGGTACTTAGAAACTATCCTTCGTCTTTGCCTTATTTTTTTATTTGTTTGTGGATTTTTCTGTGTTTAATGAATTTACGGTCAGGTACAATAGGTTTTTTCTTCGTATACCCTTGACCGTAATATTGTGTGTACTCAGCTATTTGTGGTTGCGAGAGTTGATTCACAGCTCTCGGCTCCACCTTTTCGCTTGTCACCACTGTGTGTGTGTATGTCTGTGTGTGTATGCTTGAGTGTTTGCGGATGTGTGTGTGTGTGTGTGTGTGTGTGTGTGTGTGTGTGTGTGTGTGTGTGTGTGTGTGTGTGTGTGTGTGTGTGTGTGTGTGTGTGTGCGTGTGTGTGTGTGTGTGTGTGTGTGTGTGTGTGTGTGCGCGCGCGCGCGCGCGCGCGTGTGTGTGTGTGTGTGTGTGTGTGTGTGTGTGTGTGTGTGTGTGTGTGTGTGTGTGTGTGGTGTGTGTGTGTGTGTGTGTGCGTGTGTGTGCGTGTGTGTGTGCATGTGTGTGCGTGTGTGTGTACTCACCTATTTGTACTCACCTATTTGTGGTTGCAGGGGTCGAGTCCTAGCTCCTGGCCCCGCCTCTTCACCGGTTGCTACTAGGCCCTCTCTCTCCCCGCTCCATGAGCTTTATCAAACCTCGTCTTAAAACTGTGTATGGTTCCTGCCTCCACTACGTCATTTTCTAGGCTATTCCACTGCCTTACAACTCTATGACTGAAGAAATACTTCCTACTATCTCTCTGACTCATTTGTGTCTTCAACTTCCAATTGTGGCCTCTTGTTTCTGTGTCCCCTCCCTGAAACATCCTGTCTTTGTCCACGCAGTATTTTATATGTCGTTATCATGTCTCCCCTGACCCTCCTGTCCTCCAGTGTGGTCAGGCCGATTTCCCTTAGTCTTTCTTCATAGGACATTCCCCTTAGCTCTGGAACTAACCTTGTCGCAAACCTTTGTACTTTCTCTAGTTTCTTGACGTGCTTTATCAAGTGCGGGTTCCAAACAGGTGCTGCATACTCCAGTATGGGCCTGACATACACGGTGTACAGTGTCTTGAATGATTCCTTACTAAGGTATCGGAATGCTGTTCTCAGGTTTGCCAGGCGCCCATATGCTGCAGCAGTTATCTGATTGATGTGTGCTTCCGGAGACATGCTCAGTGTTATACTCACCCCAAGATCTTTCTCCTTGAGTGAAGTTTGCAGTCTTTGGCCACCTAGCCTATACTCTGTCTGTGGTCTTCTGTGCCTTCCCCTATCTTCATGACTTTGCATTTGGCAGGATTAAATTCGAGAAGCCATTTGCTGGACCAGGTGTCCAGTCTGTCCAGGTCTCTTTGAAGTCTGCCTGGTCCTCATCAGATTTAATTCCTCATTAACTTCACATCATCTGCAAACAGGGACACTTCTGAGTCTAAACCCTTCCGTCATGTCGTTCACATATACCAGAAATAGCACTGGTCCTAGGACCGACCCCTGGTGGGACCCCGCTCGTCACAGGTGCCCACTGTGATACATCATTACGTACATGACTCGTTGTTGCCTCCCTGTCAGGTATTCTCTGATCCATTGCAGTGCCTTCCTGTTATATGCGCCTGATGCTCTAGCTTCTGCACTAATCTCTTGTGAGGAACTGTGTCAAAGGCCTTCTTGCAGTCCAAGAAGATGCAATCAACCCACCCCTCTCTCTCTTGTCTTACTTCTGTTATTTTATCATAAAACTCCAGAAGGTTTGTGACACAGGATTTGCCTTCCGTGAATCCGTGCTGGTTGGCATTTATACTCCTGTTCCGTTCAGGTGCTCCACCACTCTCCTCCTGATAATCTTCTCCATAATTTTGCATACTATACACGTCAATGACCAGGTCTATAGTTTAGTGCCTCTTTGCTGTCTCTTTTTTAAAAATGGGAACTGCATTTGCCGTCTTCCATACCTCAGGTAGTTGCCCAGTTTCAGGGATGTGTTGAAGATTGTGGTAAGTGGCACGCACAACATATCTGCTCCCTCTCTAAGGACCCACGGGAGATGTTGTCTGGTCCCATTGCCTTTGAGGTATCGATGTCCCTTAGCAGTTTCTTCACCTCCTCCTCATCTGTATGTACGTCGTCCAACACTTGTTGGTGTATTCCTTGCTGGTGTCCCCATCTGGTCTGTCCCCCAGAGTCCTTCTGTCTCTACTGTAAATACTTCCTAAATCTCGTGTTGAGCTCCTCACATACCTCTTGATCGTTTCTTGTGAGTTCTCCACCTTCTTTCCTCAGCCTTATCACCTGGTCCTTGACTGTTGTCTTCCTCCTAATGTGGCTATACAGCAGTTTCGGTCAGATTGACTTTCGATGCTATGTCGTTTTCATACTGTCGCTGGGCCTCCCTCCTTATCTGTGCATACTCGTTTCTGGTCTCTTCTACTAATCTCCTTGTTTTCCTGGGTCCTATGCCTCCTGTACCTTTTCCATTCTCTGTTGCACTTAGTTTTTGCCTCCCTTACACCTTCGGGTAAACCAAGGACTCGTTTTGGTCTTCCTATTATTTCCGTTTCCCTTTGGGGAAACAAAACTTTCCTCTGCCTCCTTGCACTTTGTTGCCACATATTCCATCATCTCGTTTACTGATTTTCCTACCATTTCTCTGTCCCACTGAACCTCCTGCAGGAAGTTTTCTATACCTGTGTAGTCCCCCCCTTTTATAGTTTGGCCTGTCCCCTTCAGTTCCTGTTACCTTCTCCACTTGTAACTCTACTATATAGTCAAAACTCAGAACCACATGATCGCTAGCTCCAAGGGGCCTCTCATAAGTGATGTCCTCAATGTCTGAACTGCTCAGGGTGAACACAAGATCCAGTCTTGCTGGCTCATCCTCCCCTCTCTCTCTGGTTGTGTCCCTGACATGTTGATGCATGAGGTTTTCAAGTACCACATCCATCATCTTGGCTCTCCATGTTTCGGGACCCCCATGTGGCTCCAGGTTTTCCCAGTCGATCTCCCTGTGGTTGAAATCGCCCATTACCAGTAACTTTGCTCTGCTCGAGTGAGCTCTTCTTGCCACCTCAGCCAGTGTGTCCACCATCACCCTGTTGTTTTCTTCGTACTTCCTCTCTTGGCCTCCTGCAGTTCTGTGGTGGGTTATACATCACTCCAATGACTACTTTATGTTCTCCGGACTGAATTGTACCTACAATGTAGTCTCTTTCTCCAATCATGTCCATGCCATGTGTGTGTGTGTGTGTGTGAGTGTGTGTGTGTGTGCGTGTGTGTGTGTGTGTGTGTGTGTGTGTGTGTGTGTGTGTGTGTGTGTGTGTGTGTGTGTGTGTGTGTGAGGATGTGTGTACTCACCTAATTGTGGTTGCAGGGGTCGAGACTCAGCTCCTGGCCCCGCCTCTTCACCGACCGCTTCTAGGTCCTCTCTCCCACTGCTCCATGAGCTTTATCATACCTCGTCTTAAAACTATGTATAGTTCCTGCCTCCACTACGTCGCTTGCCAAACTATTCCACTTCCTAACTACTCTATGACTGAAGAAATACTTCCTAACATCCCTTTGACTCATCTGAGTCTTCAGCTTCCAATTGTGACCCCTTGTTTCTGTGTCCCATCTCTGGAACATCCTGTCTCTGTCCACCTTGTCTATTCCACGCAGTATTTTGTATGTCGTTATCATGTCTCCCCTGACTCTCCTGTCCTCCAGTGTTGTCAGACCGATTTCCCTTAACCTTTCGTCATAGGACATTCCCCTTAGCTCCGGAACTAGCCTTGTTGCAAACCTTTGCACTTTCTCTAATTTCTTGACGTGTTTGACCAGGCGTGGGTTCCAAACTGGTGCTGCGTACTCTAGTATGGGCCTGACGTACACAGTGTATAAAGTCTTGAACGATTCCTTACTGAGGTACCGGAACGCTATTCTCAGGTTTGCCAGGCACCCATATGCCGCAGCAGTTATCTGGTTAATGTGTGCTTCTGGCGATGTACTCGGTATTATACTCACTCCTAGGTCTTTCTCCTTGAGTGAGGTTTGCAGCCTTTGGCCACCTAGCCTATACTCTGTCTGCGGTCTTCTTTGCCCTCCTCCGATCTTCATGACTTTGCATTTGGCGGGGTTAAATTCTAGGATCCAGTTTCTGGACCACACATCCAGCCCGTCCGGGTCTCTTTGTAGACCTGTCTGGTCCGCGTCTGATTTAATTCTCCTTATTAACTTCATTTCATCTGCAAACAGTGACACTTCTGAGTCTATCCCTTTCGTCAAGTCGTTCACATATAAGGCCTTCTTGCAGTCCAAGAAAATGCAATCAATCCACTCCTCCCTCTCATTTCTTACTTCAGTTACCTTGTCATAAAACTCTAGTAGGTTTGTGACACAGGATTTGCCTTCCATGAATCCGTGCTGGCTGTCGTTTATAATCTTGTTCCGCTCCAGGTGCTCCACCACTCTCCTCCTGATAATCTTTTCCAAGACTTTGCATACTATACACGTCAGTGACACTGGTCTATAATTTAGTGCTTCATTTCTGTCTCCCTTCTTGAAGATGGGGACTGCATTTGCCTTCTTCCATACTTCATGTAGTTGCCCAGTTTCAAGGGAAGTGTTGAAGATTTTGGTTAGTGGTACACGTAGTGTCCCTGTGTGTGTGTGTGTGTGTGTGTGATGTGTGTGTGTGTGTGTGTGTGTGTGTGTGTGTGTGTGTGTGTGTGTGTGTGTGTGTGTGTGTGTGTGTGTGTGTGTGTGTGTGTGTGTGTGTGTGTGTGTGTGTGTGTGTGTGTGTGTGTGTGTGTGTGTGTGTGTGTGTGTGTGTGTGTGTGTGTGTGTGTGTGTGTTGGCATGCGTGTGAATACTCGTTTGCAGCAATATCTACTTTGCGTGCATTTGTGTTATTGTGCGCGCCTGCAGAATTGCGCGTACGTCCGTGCTTGTTTACGTGCAAGTAGAAGGTCAGAGATGCGCGAGCGACAAGGGCGAACCAGTCTCGTTAACTTAGTCATGAGGAGGGTTGAACAGAGGTGTGTCCCTCTCTGGCAGGTATTCACAGCATCATCACTGTGCATGAAGCTTGCTGGCTCATCTTTGTCGTTTGTGCATTTATCATAGTGTGTGTGTGTGGGGGGACGAGAGGACGGGAGTAAGAATGAGAGGCATTAAGAGAGCCGGATGGAGGAATAGGAGAAAGTCACGAGAGAGAGAGAGAGAGAGAGAGAGAGAGAGAGAGAGAGAGAGAGAGAGAGAGAGAGAGAGAGAGAGAGAGAGAGAGAGAGAGAGAGAGAGAGAGAGAGAGAGAGCGATGGATGAGGGAGAGAGAGAGAGAGAGAGAGAGAGCGATGGATGAGGGAGAGAGAGGCAGCCAAGGATGAGAAAGAGAGGCAGCGAAGGATGAGAGAGAGGGGCAGCGAAGGATGAGAGAGAGGCCAGGGGGGAAAGAGATGAAAATTCTGGGAAGAGAGAAAAGCAAGATCGTAGACAAAAAACAGAGGCAGGGGAGAAAGAGGCAGAGAGGAAGAATACAATGTAGATGAATAATTTGTTCCACTGAAATGCATTAATTGGGGCTGCATATTCATGTATAATTACATAGGTAAGAGCACTCAGCCCTAAGTAAGCAAGTAACCCGGCCGTTCGTCACGGGTATACGTTCAGGGAATATGTACAAGTCGTATATCCACGGCATATATTCGGTGCATACCTCTAGGTCATATGTCCCGTGTTTACGTCCTGGGCATACATGTCCTGGGTATATGCGCAAGACAGATGTCCTGGGCATGTACCTATGATGCATGCCCAGGACATATACCATGGGTATACGTCCAGGGCATACCATAAGTACACACTATGTCTGAGGTTCAGACGGAGCATTCTGTCTTCATCATTATCCTAAGTTAATATTCTTACGAGGCTCCGAAACTCAGGATTGGTCACAAACCTTGAGGTACAATTTATATCCAGTGAGAAGTAAACGTGTAATGAGCACAGTGATGGAGAATTTAATGAATATAAGGGGCCCAAGACTCTTCAACACTCCCATCGCACGTAAGATGAATTGTCAACAAACCCCTGACTAACTTCAGGAGGATAATTGTTAGGTTCCTCTAGTTCCTGATCAGCCGGGGTTGTGCATACGTTGGACTGAGCGCGACTGCCACCAGCAGCCTGATCGATAATGCCAGCTACCTGGAGACCTAGTGTAGTATCGGGCTGCGGGGGCGATAACCCCCCGAAAACGACTCCAGGTAGGCTAGGTTTTGCTAGGCTACGTTAGGAAAATTAATAAAAAAAAGCGGTCGTAATATACCTAGCAATGAGTTGGCAGCAGAGTGAGAATACACTCATAACGATACGACTGTCACTGGTGGTGCTAGAATGTGCTTAGACAGGAAGATGTTGATTAGCTCAGAGAACTTGACACGTAAGGCTGATAGAACGCCAAGGTCAACACTGCGTTATATTACTACGTGAACCAGCTCTTACCACCTCATTGTATAAGGCAACTAATATCTCCTCATCTCTCTCATTTTCGCTCTGCAATGCGCAAATGATGTTCGGTGAAGTAAGTCGGCTGGATAGAATAGCTTACTGTTGAAAATAATGAAAGAAAGATTCACGCTGCAGAGCCAGGTTTTGTTTGGACGCTACTTTGTGTAGAGCTTGATCAAGTCATAACTCGATAAAGCTCTACACAGAGTTAAACGTATCAATAAAAACTTTTCATTGGAAAAATACTGCCATAGTTCACTGTGGCAGTAGCAGAGAACTGACAATTAACTACAGACCAGTGTTACGAGCCTCTCGCAGTGTGTGACAGTTGCACGCGGGGAACATTGCTCTCAGAGTCGAACGCTCTTAAGACAAGTTATTGAACCCACTACATTCACGGCACATTACGAGTGGAATTATTATAGAGGAAGTAAATAGCTGACAGGTCACTGGAGAAAGGTAGAAGAAACAACGAACTCATAAGTAGACTAATATATATATATATATATATATATATATATATATATATATATATTATATATATATATATATATATATATATATATATATACATAATATATATATAATATATATATTTTATATATATATATATATATATATATATATATATATATATATATATATATATATATATATATATATATATATATATATATATATATATATATATATATATAATATATATATATATATATATATATATAAAATATAGGGAGGTACCACCTCTAGAACTGTTATGGGGACCCTCATCTCAGAGAAAAGAATAAACTTGCTTCTGGGAAAACTCAAGATTCTCCCTGAAGCTGTTTGAGAATTTTCTCCTACCACCCCCTATATTATGTATATATATTTTATTTAAAGACAAAATACATTGACAAAACATTCACAAAAAATATGATACAAAGTAAAACAACATAGGTAACTCAGAGCTACATCTCGAATACTTCGTCCAGCTCCCCTGCGGTGGGCCGCGTGCCCAGAATGCTGCAGGCATTTCCTCTCTGGATCGCAACACTGAGTCTCTGAAAGAGGAAGCTGGTCGCCCTGTGGTCCTTGTTTCTATGATGAGCTTTTCACCCAGCTCTTTGAGGAACTTTAGAGCACACTTGCCCCATGCTCCAAGGGTCTCCGACCTATTGGAATGAAGTTATAGCAAGGGGGAAGGTCTTCATATTTTCGGATCTTCTGGGTCTCCCTGTGGCTGGCAGCTCCACCCCCTTCCACTACAGCGTTTGGCAAGTAGGTGTCTGGCAATGTGAGCAAGGTGTAGTCCCAGGCAATCTGCTTTCCATCCTTCAAGGGTAGGGGCTTAGTGGCTCATCGGACGCCTTTTGACTCTTCCAATCAGACTCTGTACTTGGGGTTCCGTTGAGCTGGGCAACGGGTGTGGCGAAGGCTTCTCTTTATTATTTCATTGATCTCCTCATGTCTGGCATACTTCCCTTTGCTGAGTGGCACAACGAGACATGGAGTCGAATAGATCTGCTGTCGCCCTGCCGCAAATACACCTATGTTCGGTGAGGATGGGGGCTGCTAGGCGAAGAGCAACACAATCCGAATGGCCTGTGGGGTCGTGACGGGTGCCAGGGAGGAATTGGGAAAGCTAACAGGAAGTCTCTGAGGTGTGGTGCCTTCACTTGCCAGGAGACGAGCTTTGTTCTTTCCTGAAGCATTGGAGAGCATGTGTGGGCGATTTTTTCCATCTGATCGGTTTGTCCCAGTGGGACTGTTTGTGCTGTTTGGGAGGAGTGGTCTACTGGAGGAGTCTGTAAGGGTGTCCCACGAAATTGCTGCCTTCAGTAAACCTGGGGTCTTGAGATCCCTACCAAGTTCTCTCAAGCGGTAGGGCCCTATCTTCATGACTAATGCACTGGATGCCAAACACGAAGACAGAAAAAGCTGGTAAAGCAAACATGCGTTTGCTTTACGCACCCTATACCTCCCAGGTCGCACTGGAGGGTTGCCTGATCCATTGCTCATCTCTTAGTGACAGGTCTGTGTCTTCTAAAAGTTGATCTCAGGTGTGCATCATATTCATCAAGTGTGGGTTGTCAAAAGAGGGTGCACACCTCAAGAAGTATGTGAGTCTTGGCTTAGTAAGACACCTTGTGAGGAGAAACAGAGCATCATGGGCATCAAGATCGCTTATTTCTTCCTCCATTCTATAAGGGTTCATTTCAATTAGTCCTGAGGACAGTATCGATGGCCTCGGTGACCCAGCGCGGCCCCAAGAGGGTACTGTTGGACGGAGTTTGTAGTTGAGATTTCCGGGAGGATTCTTCGAACAGCATTGATTATTTCCTGGTTCGCTGTGATGATTTCACACTTAGAGGGATTGAGATGAGTCCAAGCCTTCTCCCTGTGTTTTCACAGTGTAGGTCCCCCACGAGGGATTTCAGTAAACTGCAGAGTGCCGTCTTCAGGTACCAGATATTGAGGCTCACTGCGTAGGCTGGAAGTTAGTTCTCTTATGGCCAAGCAGAAGAGAAGTGGAGCAAGTGGGTCCCTTGCTGAACACCCTCTGATGATTGAATTTCATGTTCTCCAAACAAAAGAATTGAGGGTTTTGCTGTAGCCGGCATGAAATGAAGGGAAAGAGACTGGGGAAACGACCCGATACGCGGCCAAAACAGCATCTCTCTCACCATATTAAAGATATATATATATATATAAATATAGATATATATATATATATATATATATATATATTATATAATATATATATATTATATATTTATATATGTCGTGCAGAATAGGCAGATCTTGCCATTTAGGCTTAAAATAGCACCGCTATCTTGCATATAGGACAAGTGATAATTTGTGTATGCAATAATTTCGCCAAAATCATTCTGAACCTAACGAAAAAAATTATATTTCCACTGTGTAGTTGGTATTAAATTACTGTAAACAATCTAAAATATATTTAGTTTGGGTTAAAGCTAAATAAATGTTCTGTAATAATAAGGTTAGGTAAAGTTTTCTTAGTTCCTTATTGTGGCAAAATTATAAAGTTGTACATCAACATTGATGAAAAATATACATCTTTAACTATAAGAGAAATTTTTAGAAAGGATTAAATTTATCAAATGAATCTGCAAATTTAACCCAGTTTAACATATTCGGCACGAATTATATATATACTATATTATTATATATATATTATATAATATATATATTTATAAATATATATTTATATATAAAAAAACATATATTATATATATATATATAATATATATATATATATATCTTCACCCTCATTGGAGGAATCTATGGATCATTTTGGGTTTTGGAAATGTCAGGTTACAATTATATTCTATCTTCACTAGCCATCCATCTCCGCCATAGAATAAGCCTGGATGTCATGTCACTTCTATGCTACTGCCTGTCGGCGGATGTTGGAGGACATCCTCCCTCACTCAACGGTGCTCTCAGAAATTAAAGGGTGCCTTCATGCTACCTCAGACTCCAATAGCTTGGCTTCGGAAATGGCTTCTCCTGTCTGTACATCTGACAATAAATAGAAAACATACGAAACTAATCTACTTATTCTGAAAAGCCAAATTCGCACGATACATGGAAGAAAACTTTAACTGCCTTAACTTGAGAGGAGGGTTCGTTCGGTCCTGCGACCCTTTTAGTTGAGACTGGTTGATGGTCCAGTGTGGACGTTAACCTCGCCTAAAGTTGTGCTATTTTGCACCGTGGCAGTGGTGCACAGATGCCTTATTTAATCTGTGAATTCCGTAATACTTGAGTACTGTAAAGTAAAAGGACACAAGTGCAACTAATGTGACTTTTTATTGATGGCAAGCTGATAAAGCTCCTGGAGAGCGAAACGTTGCCACAATTTAAAAGGTTCACATTAGTTGCACTGGTTTTTTTACTTTACATATTGTCGGGTTTCTTACCAACTTTTTACAATACTTGAGTATACTGGTCAGTTTCCAGGTACAGTGTTATGATGAATCTAATACAACGAGTTCTTCAAACCCTATGAAGGTTCAACCTATGAAAAATGACTGCTATTTAACCTCTCAGGTATAAGAGATGCGTTCCGCTGCAACTGTAAAAAATCGAAAAAGTGTTTTCTAGAAAACCGATGTAAATATGAAGTGGTACCAGAGGAATATAAACAAGCACCTAGTATTGAAATGCTATTACTAGGAATGGAATATGGATTTCGAGACTTGGAATGACATTTGGTTATTTATTTGCTGTCGCTCACTGCCTGGTCCAGCATTATACCCTTGAAGCCAGCGGGTCGTATGCCATGGTCCACCATAATAACACTAAAGCCAGGGTCGCTACTGCCATGTCCACATAATGCCACTCAAGCCAGCGGTCGCTACAGCATGGTCCACCATAATCCACTAAAGCCAGCGGTCGCTATGCATGGTCACCATAATTACCACTAAAGCAGAGGTCGCTACTGACTGGTCCACCATAATACCACTAATGCTGCGGTCGCTACTGCATGGTCCACCATAATGCCACTCAAGCCTTGCGGTCGCTTCTGCCATGGATGCCCCATTATACATTCAAACAATGAACACAGGATACAGGTAAGCGGTGGTCGATGCTGCTGTATTACACAGTATTGACATTCAGATCACCGGGTCAGCAGAGTAAGCTGGCAACATTGCTGCCATGGTTTACCATACAACCCATTCAGCTACCCCGCTTTCACTTTCAGCAAATTAACACACTAAAATTACCCCGTATCCTATACACGTGAGCACCCTATCACGTTCATAGTGACGCACCCCATCCATATGACGCACACCATCCTTATGCATGCACCACTAAACTCCCAGTATCTTGTGATAAAGACTGTCAGCAGCCACCATGACGAATGGATCCCAACAACAACACTGGAGAGACCACAACACCTTGCAGACTATATGCGACAACCAGGTACATTCAGCTACTGTGAGTTTTTATCCAGATATTAAAAAATAAACTAGGATTGAGCTGTATAGTAACACCGACAAGTTGTTGGAAGAGGAAAAGTTTGCGTAGAGTAAATGTCTATCATTCTGTATACGTGTTTCTCTTCAACAATGGCTTGTCTGTAAATCCGTCTGATATTAATGGTCTATAATACCATCGGGGTTTCGGGGGTCAAACGCCCCGCGTTGTCAAAATCTTGCAAAACAGAACCATGCTTTATCCTGTTACTCTTATTAGTAAATCAATGAGGGATGGAGAGAGAAGAGGAGAGTAGGGAAAGGGAAGGAAACAAGAAACTGAAGGGAACTGGAGAGAGATACGAAGAGGTACGAATAGGACAAGGAGATTAAAGTTGGGTCGAAGGAAGGTGGGGATAGATGGATTAGGAAAAAAATGCGCAGAGGGAGGAGACAGTGACCAAAATAGAAAAGAAAGATGGGGACGGAGAAGCAAGGGCAGAAAGGGATATTAAAAAAATAGAAAAAAATCGGAAGGAGGGAACGGAAAGGGTAGAGAAATAAAGGTAGGAAGGGAGGCGCTAAGGAAGGAACAAAAGAAGTAAGGAAATATTCATGGTAGTAGGAAAGGATTGAGGAGTAGCGAAAGAGGGAAAAAGGCGAGGAAAATGGAATGATAGAGGACGGGGACAGAAGAAAAGAAAGGAATGAAAGGGAGGAATGAATGGGAGGATTGGTTCGACATAAATATTTAGTATGCACCTCTTAGCAAAAATGTAGGATGCAATGGTTTTCCAGGTCTATTAGCGAAGAACTGGGACATTTTTACTTGTACATTGACGTAAAGGAACTGTGCAGCAATGTAATAATATACATGTATTACTACTTCACGCGGACAAACCCAATCGTCATTATGTGATGCGTAGTCACCTTCCATACCCATCATGTGGGCTAGAGTCAAAGTAAACACAAAGGTCACAACGGTCGACTCTGTGACCAGGGAGTACGAGGAGAGCTTCAACCGTTTAGCAGAAGCGAAGCTTAGAGCTCCTTCCTACCCGTCAACCACGCGTCCGGTCATGACAGCCGAGAGTAGGATTTTTTGCTGCCTGGGTCTTAAAAGGGACTTTCTTTTTCGTCTGAGTATAAGAAAATAATTACGTTCCCGGGGAAATTATTCGAGAAATGGTTCCAGATTTACATATTCCTCTTAGTTACATGGCAGATAAACTCTGTCCTGAAAGATTTTTTTATCTTTTTTTCTGAATGACATGTATGATATTCAGTTTTTATTTATGTCATTAAAGTTCTGTCCCATTGTAGAATTTATAATGTTAGCACTAACATCCCCATATCATAAAAATCTTTGAAAGGGTCCTAAGAGCAAGCATCACCACCATCTAGAAAACCCATCAGTTACCACAACAGGGCAACATGGGTTTAGAAACAGGTCGCTCCTGTCTGTCTCAAACTTATTGGAATCACTACGACAAGGTCCTTAAATGCACTAGAAGACAAAAAAGAATGCAGATGTAATATATACAGACTTTGCAAAAGCCTTCGACAAGTGTGACCATGGGTAATAGCGCACAAAATGCGTGCTAAGGAATACAGGAAAAGTCGGTCGATGGATCTATAATTTTCTCACTAAAGAACAGAGAGAGTCGTCAACAGAGTATTGTCCGAGGCAGCTCGGTGAAAAGTCGTTCACAAGGCACAGTTCTCGCTCCCTTGTTCCTAATCCTCATTCCCGGACATAGACAAGGATGTCAGCCACAGCACCGTGTCTTCCTTTGCAGTTGACACCGAATCTGCATGACAGTGTTTCCATTGCAAGAACTGCAAAGCTCCAGGCGGACATCAACAAATCTTTTCAGTGGGCTGCAGAAAAATACTATATGAAGTTCAACGATGAGACATTTCAATTATCAGATTGTTAAACATGAGGAAATTAAATCTTCATCAGGAGTACTAAACAAACTCTGGCCACAATATAGAGCGAAACACCAACGTCAAGACCTGGGAGTGATCATGACAGGTTGGCTAAATGAGAACCTTTCAAAACTAGGGAGGCCAATCATGATGACACTCTTAGGTGAGTCTCACTTGTTCTATCTAGGCTATGGGAATATTAGCTGCACTCAACAGCACCTTTCAAAGGCAGGTGAAATTGCCGACTAGAAAATGTACAGAGAACTTCACGGCGCGCATAACGGAGATCAAACACCTCAATTATTGGGAGCGCCTTGAGGTTTCTAAAACCTGTGTTCCCTGGAACGCAGGAGGGTGAGATACCTGGATTATATACACTGGAATATCTAGAGGGACTGTACCGAACTTGCACACGAAAAATCACTCACTTACGAAAGCAAAAGGACTCTCGGAAGACGATGCACAATCCCCCCTATGAAAAGCAGGGGCTGTTCACTAGCACCGTTAAGAGACCTACATTAAGTGTCAAGCAGGGAACCGAGACTGTTAGTCCGACAGCGTTCACGTGCTCTTTATCTCAGTTCATCGTACAGTTCCCCTTCTCTTGCCATCATAGGCCGGCGCGAGTTAACCTAAACAGTTCTACGCATGGCCAGGCTCTTCTGTCGTAAAGAGCTGTCAGCTAGCCTGTACAGAAGTGCGTTACGCTGAACAGACGTCTCTGTGTTTCCTGCTAGGTTCAGTGACGCAAGACTCCACACGTATCGCAGGCCATGCAGTGCCACGAGCTTTGCACACAGATCTTGCAGTGCAAGCAGCAGTAACGCCCTCGACATTATGGTTGATTCGCATGCTCTGATCACATGGCAAGGGCCCTGGTCACAGACGGGCCCGCGGGGCGGCTTGACTCACGGACACTCCAGTCTCAGGCTAACATACTCCAGCTCGCACAGTATCTTGCGATATAAGGATAAAATCATATATGAAATGTAACTCCTCTGCAAGTGTCTTTCTCCCTCATGATTGGTGGTTGTATTTTTTTTATTTTTTTATTATAGGGAAATGCAAAAACCATTGAGATCATGCTGTGTGTGGGAGTGGGAGAGCATAGTTCAAAAAACTCTTTGGATCAAAAAAGCTTTTCACCAATTTCAAGGTGTCTCACCCAAAATAAAGGTTAGAAGAAAAAGCAACGCCCAGACGACTTCAAAGAGAGATAACAAGACTTCTCCTCAAGTCCTTCAATTTTCTTCTCAATGCTATGGGTTCTGGGCGTGAGAGCGTGTTTTACACACACACCACAACACACACCACACACACAAACCACACTCACACACACACACCACACAACACAACACTCACACAAACCACACACAGCACTGTACAATGTGTACGTTAGGCCATATTGGATTTATGCAGGCCAGTTTGAAACCCCCTCACCTAGCTAACATTATAAGGAGGAAACTAGAGAAAGGGCAAAGGTTTGCAAGAACACTAGTTCCGGAACTAAGAGATTTGTCCTACAGGAGAGGTTAAAGGATTGACCTTGACGGACACTGGGAAGACAGGAGAGTTAGGGGCGATATATAGAGACATATTAAAATACTGAGAGGTATAGACAAGGTGGACAGAGACAGGATGTTCCAGAGTGGGACACAGCAGCAAGGGGTCACGTTGGAAGTTGAAAAACCAGATGAACCACAGGGATGTTAGGAAGTATTTCTGCAGTCACAGAGGTTGTCATGAAGTGGAATTAGCCTGGGAGTGATGTGTTGGAGGCAAGATCCATACATAGCTTAAGAAGAGGTATGATAAAAAAATTCACGGAGCGGGAAAGAGTGACGGGTAGCTGCCAGTTGGAAGAGGCCGTAGTCAGGGAGCTGTGACTCGGACCTGAAAGGAAATGGAGCTACTCAACGACAGCCAGCACTGTTTCGGGACGTGAAAAATCAGTTTGTCACAAAAACCTACTTGAGTTCTATGCAGGGTTGACAGCAGCAAGACAAGAGAGAGCAGGGTGAGTAGACTGCATTTTCTTGGTACTGTAAGTCGTTTGACACAGTTTCCACACAAGAGATTAGTGCAAAAGCTGGGAGAACCAGACTGGATACAGGGTAGGCACTACAATGGTTCAGGGACCACCTGTCCGGGAATATAAGAGCGATTCATGAGAAGAATTTTACGGACGAGGAACATGCAGAATTACAAAGGGATCAGAGCAGCAGCAGGCATGGTCAGCAACTGGGCTCCTGGTGTTTCAGCCCTACCAAAATGCAAAGTCATTCAAGGGTAGAGAAGAGCGCAGACGGAGTACACTCTAGGGTGCCAGAGGGGACTACAAACTTCATCAAGGAAAAGGTTCATGGGGTGAGTTATAACACCTTGCAATCTCCTGAGGCCCACACATCAACCAAAATACTGCTGCAGCATCCGGGTGCATGGCAACCTAAGAACAGCATTCCAACCCCCAATTCTTAATAAGACTCGTTCAGGACCCTGTACACAGTGGTCTCCAACATAAGAACATAAGAACATAAGAAAGAGGAACACTGCATGCAGGTTGTTGGGCCAATACTAGGCAGGGCCTTTACTATTCATCCCACTAACAAACATTTGACCCTACCAATTTCAATGCAACCCAAGAAATAAGCTCTGATGTGCAAGTCCCACTCAAATCAACCCTTCCCCACATCATGTATTTATCCAACTAATTTGAAACTACCCAAAGTCCTAGCTCAATAACCCAAATAGGTAGGACTGTTCCACTCATCTACTACCTATTTCCAAACCAATACTTTCCTATTTCCTTTCTAAATCTCACTTATCTACTTTAAATCCATTACTGCGGGTTCTCTCTTGGAAGAAGATATCCTTCAAGACCTTGTTAAATATCCCCATATTAATACCTATCTTCCACTTATACACTTCGATCAGGTTTCTCCCTCATTCTTTCGTCTAACAAGTGAATGTAAATTAGGAGTCTTCAAACATTCTTCATAGGAAGATTTCTAATGCTATGTATTAATTAGTCATCCTACCGCTGAATGTTTTCTAACGAATTTTATGTCATTCTGTAAATATGGCGACCAGAATTGAGCTGCATCATCTAGGTGAGGCCTTACCGTAATGATGTATAAAGCTGCCAAGTATGACCTCTGGACTTCTGTTGGCTTACACTTCTTGATATAAATCCCAGTATCTATTTGCCTTATTACGTACGCTTAGGCATTGCTTGTCTTGGTTTAAGGGTTGCTGCTACCATAAACCCCCAAGCCTTTTCGCAATCTGTTATGGTTAAGTTCTACATTATTTAACTTATAAGTGCTTGGGTTGAGGGACACTCCGAGACTTCAGAACCTTTGCATTTATCTACATTGAACTGGCATCTGCACTTTTCTGACAAGAGATAGAGTTTGTCGTAAATCCTCTGAAGTTCCCTAAATCTACGTGCGATCAATTATCCTACCTATCTTCGTGTCATCGGCGAATTTGCTCATATCACTAGTAATTCTTCATCAAGATCATTGATATTATTATAAACACAAACGGGCCAAGACTGATCCCTGTGGTACGCCACTTGTTACTGATCCCCACTCGGATTTAACCCCATTTATGGACACTCTTTGCTTCCTGTCTGTGAGCCGTGATTCGATCCACGATGAGCACCCTTCCCCAATGCCATTGAGCTGCTACTTTCTTCAACAGCTCTTTGGTGCGGAACTCTATCAAATGTCCTTACTAATAACTAAGTATTTATTATCAAATTCTGTGTCTTGGTCAACAGCGTCAAAAGCTTTACTGAAAGAAGAAAGTTAATAATTAGTTTTAGACAAGGGACCGGCCTCTTGTGAATCCATGCTGAGTATCATTAATCAAGCTATGCTTATCGAGATGGCTTCTTATAATCTCAGCTAATATTGACTCTAGTATATTAGTCTACAATGAGGTCAGGCTTATTGGGCCGGTAATTTGACGGTAACGGACTTGTCCCCAGTTTTAAAACTAGGAATTACATTAGCCATCTTCCACATACTCAGACACTGCACCTGTTTGAGAGAATAAAGTTAAAAAAATATTAGTTAATGGTGTTCACCAAGACTTCCATTTTGCAGTCCTTAGAACCCTTGGAAAAACTCATTCAGGACGGTGATTATTTGGCTTCAGTCTGTCTATCTGCTTCACAAACATTTCACTAGTGACTTGATGTTACATAATTTATTTCTTCTGATCCTATAAAAATTAGATTCCGGAATATTATTTGTGTTTCCTGTGTTAAAAACCGAGAGAAAATAATTATTTTAAATCGAGCACATTTCATTCTCTTTGTCAGGTAGATGCCCCGAGTTTTTTGGGGTTTTTTTTTTTTTTAAGGGGACCTATCTCTCTCTCTGACTTTTGTTCTTAGACCTGGAAAAAACTTTTTGGTGTTAGTTTTAGAATCCCTAGCATCTTTAATTTCATATCCTTTAGCTTTTCTTATTCCCTTTTTAAGTCCCTCGTAGGTCAATATACTGTTCATAAGATGTCCCCTGCCTTCTTTTTGATTACGCCTATAAAATTCCTTTCTTATGGCCCTAGTAGATATTTCAGGCCTATTATTTCCATCATTTGGGCATTTCTATTTATGATTAATTTCCTTATAAGGAGGATAAAACGTTCTTTGAGGCAGCATGTATTGTGTTCAGAAAATGTCATATTGATAGCTCTTCGTTACCTGTCAACAGATGATAAGTGTTCTCTAAGCCCATCGTAATCTGCTAAGCGAAATTGGGACTGTTACTGAGTTATCCCATATCATACTTCCATTCAATTCTACATGTAAATGGATTTGTGGTCGCTAGCACCAGTTCCTCTGAAACTTCTAAATTTTAACAAGGGATTCATGTTTGCCAGAACTAAGTCAAGCAGGTTATACCCCTTGTGGTTCTGTCACAAAACTGCTTCCAAAAACAATCCATGAACTACTCTAAGAATCGTTTATGTTTCTAAATTCCCAGTCAAGAAATTCCAATCAATATGGACTAAATTAAAGTCTCCTGAAATTATACATTATCGTGCCTTGTGGCCCTAACAATTTCTCCCATAGGTAGTCTCCCCTGGTCCTATCTAAATTTGGGGGAGGTATATCTCACCTAAATTAATTTTTCATGCCCTCTGAAAATTCTATCCAAACAGACTCTGTATGGATTATCTTCAAGACTTAAACCCGTTTTTTTTTTTATGCAACTGTTCAAGCGATCTCGGGACATACATGACACCCCACCCCCCTTCCGATACTTCTACTACTTGGAACAATTTAAACCTGACTGTGGACATTCTGCAGGTCATGTCCCGACTTTTTGAATTATTAAACCCGTCTCAGTTTGGCAAATTTCATCTATGTTACCTGCACTAGCAACTAGTCTCAACTCGCCCATCTTATTCCTAGCACTGCGACTATTTGTGTAATAAATATTTAATGACCCCCCTATCTCTTTACCCTTCCTGCTCCTTTCTGTTATTCCACTAAACCTATTACTGTCATTGTCAATTAGTGCCACTGGCTTTCCAATATCTCCTCATTTGCCTATTACTAGTTCTCCTAGTACTCATGTTACTACCCTGCGACTTCACAGTTTTCCCGCCAAAACCCATACCACTAACTATTCCTAGTTTAAAGACCTAACAGCTCCCTCCACTGCGTTGGCCAGTGCTCCCACCCCACCTAGACAAGTGAACCCCCATCCCTGGCATACATGTCATTTCTGCCATAGAAGAGGTCCCAGTTGTCAATGAATGTTACCGCTTTTCCTTACAGTATTTGTCCAGCCAGCAATTGACACCAATTGCTCTGGACAACCATTCATTTCCAACTCCTCTCCTTGGCAAAATGCCACATATGACAGGTTTCCACCCTTCTTCCTAATTATCTCTATTGCTGACCTATACCTGCTAATCAGGTCCTCACTCCTACGTCTGCCAACATCGTTGGCCTCCAGCACTGAGACAGATAATAGGATTGCTCCCATTACCTCTCATGATGTCATCCAGACGGCTAACAATATCCTTCATCCCAGCCCCAGGAAAACACACTCTCTGCCTCCTACTCCTATCCTTCAAACAGAATGCCCTATCCATGTACCTAATCTGGCTATCCCCAACAACAACAATGTTTTTACCTTCCTTGGCGTCGTCCGTAGTGATGCTCCGAGTAGTCGACTCACATTCGCCAGGTAGCATTACCCACTTGTAGAATTCGTCATGACGTTCTCGATGGTCTTCGTTGGGGTTTCTAGGGGTGTCTCACTCACGTCTGCCCAAAGCTTCCTTGGTGCTCGTTGTGGCATTCCCAGTAGAACACTCACATTCGTCAGGTAGCACCGAGAATGAGTTGGAAGTTTCCACGGCAGTCTTCTGGTTTCTCGTTGTTTCTGCCTCTCCAACCGTTTTCTTAATCTTCAGCTTGGTTCCATGTTGCCCGGCCACTGACCAAGCTCCCCTCTTAACCTGGGGACTCACAACAGGAGGATTACTACGAATCCTCTTGTTCTCCTCCGTTAATCGCCGTATCTCCAGTTTAGCAACTCTGAGCTTTTCTCCAGCTGCTGGTAAAGCTGCTCAAGAGAGGGATCCGGTTCAGATTCAAGAGAGCACACAAACGGGGTCTTCACAGACAAAGTAAAAAACCACCACTGTGTAAGGGGTCATCCTAGGTGAATGTTTTCAAACAAATTTATGCCCTTTCGTAATATGGAGACCAAATGAGCTGATAATCTATAAAAAGCCCATCCTGTCCCCCTACTTGACTAGTGGTTTAAACCACTATGACCCCCCCTCCATCTGTTTTAAAAGTCCCTCACTACAGTAAATTTTAAACCAGTTACGCCCAATGCGTACATTTACAAGCTGATGGACGAACACTCGATCCAGGGGAGGACTTTTACCCCATTCTCCTCCTCTCCTTAGCCTCCCTTTGTATTGGGCTGATGAAGCCAGGTGGGGAAACGTTTCCAAAAAAGATTCCCCCTATGCTGCATAAATGTCTCAATCTTCAACTTTTCGTTTTTTTAAAAATTTATCAGTCCTGAACTTTCTGCACCTCAGACCTGTCCCCTGCCCAAAACAAAGCTCCTGTAACTTTATAACCACTTCCCCCCGCTGACAAAAGTGATCAAGTTGCCTCAACCCCCCGCCCCCACCTCTCCCAGCCTGCTGTTACACAACCATTACACCTCACAGCTGCTCCTGTCGAACCTCAGTCACCTGCTACCACCATTGTAGATTCTCCCAGTGAATCCACTCCAGAAGAGGAAGATAACGACGACTCCAGTAAACCCTCATGGGAAAACCTTACCTTTTACACTTCTCCTTCAAATACTGACACCATGACCTGTACTGAACTCTTACAAAAGCCTCGGTGCTGGAACAGTCAAGTATGCATGTGAATCACCGCTTCACTTCACACTCACCCAAGTTCTTGAGTTCATCAAGCCTCTACGTTTCACCTTCAGCAACAAGGCTAAATTATACCACCTATCTAGAAGCAGCTTCAAAAAGTTTGAAAATGGCTCCATTGCTAACCTGCCTCCTCAGTTACTCCTATAACTCCCATATGTGTTCTACCCTCTGATGTGACCTAGCCTGCTGCCAGCTACTCAAGATTCAAGACTTCAACTACAACAAGTTCAATGCAACAGTCCCTGCTATTCCTGTTCTCAAGTCTGCCCCACGATCGCCTTAGCTGCTGGGTTAAGCCCTGGCTCTATTTCTCTTACTAAGAACACTCCTCTCCAGAGCTATTCTTCATCTGTCCCGTCTTCCCCGCTCATCCCATTGGGATCTTACCTAAACTTGTTTGCTTTGCTTTTGCACCCCAGGTAGTTCTGTTTGTGACTTGAAAAAGCCCACTGTGTGGGCGAAACGTAGTCAATAAAGGATCACATTATACTGCATTTGTGTTTATATTGCCAAACGTGTCTTTCTAAACCAATTTATCCAACCTATATTTGAAACTACCCAAGGTTTTAGCCTCAATAACCCAACTAGGTAGACTGTACCACTCATCAACTATTTTATTTGCTAACCAATACTTTCTTACATCGTACACAACTTTCTTACATCCTTTCTAAATCTAAACTTGTCTAATTTGAATCAATTACTGCAGATTCTCTCTTGGAGAGATATCCTCAAGACTTTATTTATATCCCTTTTTAAAACCCATCTTCGTATAAACCTTGGTAATAAATACCGACAAGTTGGTTTAAAAAGACACGTAAGGAAACACTATAACATATTTATTAGAAAACGTTTCGGTCCTGGGACCTTGATCAAGTTCCCAGGACCGAAACGTTTTCTAATAAATATGATATAGTGTTTGAACATAAGAACATAAGAAAGGAGGAACACTGCAGCAGGCCTGTTGGCCCATACTAGGCAGGTCCTTTACAATTCATCCCACTATCAAAACATTTGCCCAACCCAACTTTCAATGCCACCCAAGAAACAAGCTCCGATGTGCAACTCCCACTCAAATCCAACCCCTTCCACTCATGTACTTATCCAACCTAAATTTGAAACTACCCAAAGTCCTAGCCTCAATAACCCAACTAGGTAGACTGTTCCACTCATCAACTACCCTATTTCCAAACCAATACTTTCCTATGTCCTTTCTAAATCTAAACTTATCTAATTTAAATCCATTACTGCGGGTTCTCTCTTGGAGAGATATCCTCAAGACCTTGTTAATATCCCCTTTATTAATACCTATCTTCCACTTATACACTTCGGTCAGGTCTCCTTTCATTCTTCGTCTAACAAGTGAATGTAACTTAAGAGTCTTCAATCTTTCTTCATAAGAAAGATTTCTAATGCTATGTATTAATTTAGTCATCCTACACTGAATGTTTTCTAACGAATTTATGTCCATTCTGTAATATGGAGACCAGAATTGAGCTGCATAATCTAGGTGAGGCCTTACTAATGATGTATAAAGCTGCAGTATGACCTCTGGACTTCTGTTGCTTACACTTCTTGATATAAATCCCAGTAATCTATTTGCCTTATTACGTACGCTTAGGCATTGCTGTCTTGGTTTAAGGTTGCTGCTTACCATAACCCCCAACCTTGGGGTTAAATCCGAGTGGGGATCAGTAACAAGTGGCGTTCCACAGGGATCAGTCTTGGGCCCGTTGTTGTTTATAATATATATCAATGATCTTGATGAAGGAATTGCTAGTGATATGAGCAAATTCGCCGATGACACGAAGATAGGTAGGATAATTGATTCAAACGTAGATGTTAGGGAACTTCGGGAGGATTTAGACAAACTCTACTCTTGGTCAGAAAAGTGGCAGATGCAGTTCAATGTAGATAAATGCAAGGTTCTGAAGCTCGGGAGTGTCCAAAACCCTAGCACTTACAAGTTAAATAATGTAGAACTTAGCCATACAGATTGTGAAAAGGACTTGGGGGTTATGGTAAGCAGCAACCTTAAACCAAGACAGCAATGCCTAAGCGTACGTAATAAGGCAAATAGATTACTGGGATTTATATCAAGAAGTGTAAGCAACAGAAGTCCAGAGGTCATACTGCAGCTTTATACATCATTAGTAAGGCCTCACCTGGAAATAAATGGTATAAAATACCGACACAATGGCAATATAAACACAAATGCAGTATAATGTGATCCTTTATTGATTACGTTTCGCCCACACAGTGGGCTTTTTCAAGTCACAAACAGAACTGTTTGTGACTTGAAAAAGCCCACTGTGTGGGCGAAACGTAATCAATAAAGGATCACATTAAATGCATTTGTTTTTATTGCCCAAAGGCCTCA
>NC_069431.1:40916700-40967750 GCF_026875155.1 Cherax quadricarinatus
TAAAAAAAACCCAAAAAAGTTTTTTCCAGGTCTATAGAACAAAAAGTCAGAGATAAGAAGGCCCCCTTAAAAAAAACTATGGGCTCTTAGACAAAGAGAATGAAATGTGCTCGATTTTAAAAAATTATTTTTCTGGGTTTTTACACAGGAAGCACAATATTTCCGGTTTTTAATTTTTATAGGGATCAGAAGAAGAAAAAATTAGTAACATCACAGCATAGTGAAATGGTTGTGAAGAGTAGACAGATGAAGCAAAATAAGTCCCCGGGCCCTGATGGGGTTTTTTAAAGGGGTTAAAAAGGGAATACAAAATTTGGAAGTCTGTAAACCTTTAAACAAATTTTTAATTTATCTCTTCAAAAGGTGCAGGTCTGATATGTGGAAGTGGCTAATGTAACCCTTTTTTTTTAAAAAACAGGGGAAAAAGTCGTTACCGTCAAATTACCCCCCCAATAACCCTACCCCAATTGGGGAAAATTACTAATAAATTTAAGCTGGATTATAAAACCATCTCGATAAGCATAGCTTGATTAATGATACCAGAAAGGATTCACAAGAGGCCGGGTCTTGTCTAACTAATTTTTTAACTTTCTTCGTAAAGCTTTTGAGGCTGTTGCCCACAAAAAAGAATTTGATTTTATTTATTAGATTTTAGTAAGGCATTTGTAATTTCCGCCCCAAAGATTTTAAAAAGAAATAGCGCTCTGGCATTGGGGAAGGGTGCTCTCGTGGATCGAATCTGGCTCACAGACAGGAAGCAAAGAGTGCCTTTAAATGGGGTTAAACCGAGTGGGGATCGTAAAAGTGGCTTCCACAGGGGTCAGTCTTGGGCCCCTTTTGGTTTAAATTATATAAGATCTTTATGAAGGGAATTTTCTGTGATATCAAATTCGCCGAGACACAAAAATAGGTAGGATAATTTATTCAAAAGAATGTTAGGGAAAAATTTGGAGGGTTTAGACAAACTCTGCTTTGGTAGAAAAATGGCAGATGCAGTTCAAAGTAGATAAAGCAAGGTTTTTTGAAAAACTCGGGAGTGTCCATAACCCCACATTATAAATTTAAAAAATGTAGAACTTAACCTACAGATTTCGAAAAGGATTGGGGTTATGGTAAGCAGCAATTAACCAAACAGCAATGCCCAGCGTACGTAATAAAGGGAAATGATTAGGGGGTTTATATCAAGGAAAGGGAAGAACAGAAGTCCAGAGGTCAAGCGCTTTTTTCACATTAGTAAGGCCTCACCTAGATTATGCAGCTCAATTCTGGTCTCCATATTCAAATGGACTAAAATTTGTTAGAAAAAATTCAGCGTAGGTGACTAAATAATAATAGCATTAAAACTTCCTTAGAAAAAAGATTGAAACTCTTAAGTTAATTCACTTGTTTGACGAAGAATGAGGGGAGACCCATTGAATGTATAAAGGGGAAAATAGGTATTAATAAAGGGGATATTAACAAGGTTTTTGAGGGTATCTCTCCAAGAGAGAACCCCCAGTAATGATTTAAATTAGATAAATTTAGATTTTGAAAGGCATAGGAAAGTTTGGTTTGGAAATGGGGAGTGATGGGGGAACAGTCTCCTAGTTGGGTTAGGGTGACTTTTATTTGCTTGGAAGACCTGTTTGTGGCTCTTGAGTGGGACCCGTACTTTGAGTGGACCCATACTGGGTTGGAAAAAAGTGTCTTGTTTTCTCCCCTGGACTGAACATCGTAATCTGCTAAGCGAAAAATCTGGGACTGTACTGAGTTATCCCCTACTATCATACTTCCATTCAATTCTGCATGTAATCTGATGTGGGTTTGGTCGCTAAGCACCCAGTTCCTCTGAAACTTCTCAATTATTAACCAAAGGGATTCATTGTTTGCAGAACTAAGTCAAGCAGGTTAGTACCCCTTGATGGTTCTGTCACAAACTGCTTCAAAAAACAATCCTGAACTACTTCTAAGAAATCGTCTGATTCTAAATTCCCCAGTCAAGAAATTCCAATCAATATGACTAAAGTTACAGGCTCCTAGAATTATACATTTCGTCTCCTTGTGGCCCTAAACAATTTCATCCCATACGTAGTCTCCCCTGGTCCCTACGTGTCTTTTTAATCCAACTTGTCGGTATTTATACCAAGGTTATACGAAGCTGGGTTTAAAAGGGAATATAAATAAGGTCTTTGAGGATATCTCTCCAGGGAATATGCAGGTATTGATTCAAATTAGACAACAGTTTAGATTTAGAAAGGATTGTAAGAAAAGTTGCGTACGATGTAGAAGTATTGGTTAGCAAATAATATAGTTGATGAGTGGTACAGTCTACCTAGTTGGGTTATGAGGCTAAACCTTGGGTTAGTTTTCAATTATAGGTTGGATAAAATTGGTTTAGGAAAGACACGTTTGGCAATATAAACACAAATGCAGTATAATGTGATCCTTTATTGGACTAGTTTTTCGCCACACCGTGGGCCTTTTTCAAGTCACAAACCAGAAACTACCTGGGGTGCAAAAGCAAAGCAAAACAAGTTTAGGTAAGATCCAATGGCACAATGAGGGGGAAGGACGGGGACGGATGAAGAATAGCTCTGGGATGAGGAGTGTTCTTAGTAAAGAGAAAATAGAGCCAGGGTTACCAGCAGCTAGGCGATCGTGGGGCAGGCGACTTGCAGAACAGGAATAGCAGGGGACTGTTGCATTGACTAGTTGTAGTTGATGTCCTTGAATCTTGAGTAGCTGGCAGCAGGCTAGGTCACCTCAGAGGGTTGAACACATATATGGGAGATATAAGTTTAGAATTAGAAAGGACATAGGAAGTAGTTGTTTGGAAAATTGGTAGTTGATGAGTGGAACAGGTCTACCTAGTTGGGTTTTGAGGCTAGGAACTTTGGGTAGTTTCAAATTTAGGTGGATAAGTGACATGAGTGGAAGGGGTTGGATTTGAGTGGGAGTTGCACATCGGGCTTGTTTCTTGGGTGGCATTGAAAGTTTGGGTTGGGGCAAATGTTTTGATAGTGGGATGACATTGTAAAGGACCTGCCTCGTCTGGCCACAGGCCTGCTTCAGTGTTCTCCTTTCTTATGTTATTATGTTCAAACACTATATATTTATTAGAAAACGTTTCGGTCCTGGGAACTTGATCAAGTTCCCAGGACCCGAAACGTTTTCTAATAAATATGTTATAGTGTTTCTTACGTGTCTTTTTAAACCACTTGTCGGTAGTATTTATTTACCAGGTTTATACGAGATGGTTTTTAAAAAAAAGGGATATAAATAAGGTCTTGAGGCTACTCTCCAAGAGAGAATCTGCAGAATTGATTCAAATTAGACAAGTGTAGATTTAGAAAGGATGTAAGAAAGTTGTGTACGATGTAAGAACGTTATATTGGTTAGGCAATAAATAGTTGATGAGTGGTACAGTCTACCAAGTTGGGTTTATTGAGGCTAAAAACTTGGGTAGTTTCAAATATAGGTTGGATAAATTGGGTTAGAAAGACACGTTTGGGGCAATTATAACCACAAAAGCAGGATAATGTAATCCTTTATTGACTAATGTTTCGCCCACACAGTGGGCTTTTTTCAAGTCACAACAGAACTCACCTGGGGTGCAAAAGCTAAAGCAAACAAGTTTAGGTAAGATCCCATGGGAATGAGCGGGGAAGAGGGACAGATGAGAATAGCTCTGGGAGAGGAGTGTTCTTAGTAAAGTGAATAGAGCCAGGGCTTAACCCAGCAGCTAGGCGACGAGGGGCCCAGCAGACTTGAGAAAGGAATAGCAGGGACTGTTGGCATTGAACTTGTTGTCGTTGAAAGTTTGAATCTTGAGTAGCTGGCAGCAGGCTAGGTCCATCAGAGGTAGTAGAACACATATGGGGAGTTATAGCGAGTAACTGAGGAGGCAGGTTAGCAATGGAGCCATTTTTCAAACTTTTTGAACTGCGTCTAGATAGGTGGTTATATTTTGCCTTGTTGCTGAAGGTGAAACGTAGAGGCTTGATGAACTCAAGAAACTTGGGTGTGTGTGAAGTGAAAGCGGTTGATTCACCTTGCATACTTGACTGTCTCCCGCACCGATGGCTTTTGTAGAGTCAGGACAGGTTCATCATGGTGTCAGTATTTGAAGGAGAAGTGTAAAAGGTGCGGTTTTCCCATTGAGGGTTTTACTGAGTGTCGTTATCTTCTCTTCTGGGAGTGGATCATGGGGAGAATCTACAATGGTGGCTAGCAGGTGACTGAGGTTCTGACAGGAGCCGCTATGAGGTGTAATGGTTGCTGTAACAGCAGGCTTGGAGTGGTGGGTGGCGGTGTTGGGGCAACTTGATCTCGTTGTCAGCGGTGGAAGTGGTTATAGAGTTACAGGAGCAGTTGCTTGGCAGGAGACAGGTCTGTGGGGCAGTAAAGTTCAGGGACGTGAAGGATTGGGTTTGAAAAAACCGACAAGTGAAGATTGAGAGACACTTATGCAGCATAATGGGGAATCTTTATTCAGGAAACGTTTCGCACACAGGGGCTTTCAATCAGTCCAATACAAAGAGGAAGGCGTAAGGAGGGAAGGAGATATGAGGTAAATCAGTCCCTCAACCTGGAGTCGATTGTTGTTCAGTCATCAGTTCTTGTAGAATGTAAGCATAGGGCCGTAGACGGGCTTATATACTGTAGTGAGGTGTCGTGAAGCAGATGGATGCGGGGTCATGTGGTATCATCCACTAGTCGATGTAGGTCTTCGTCCAAAGGTGACAAGTTGTTGAAGAATTCTTTGTAACATATCCCATGATGCTGCAGTGTCTGACGTGTGAGGTGCTGAGATTAGCGTGTAGAGTCTTGGTGGCGTCGGTTTGTGGTTTGGTTATTGCAAGCATATGTCGGTGAATTGGAGGGTTTTCTTCAGAACTTAGTTTTCTTCAATTGATTCTCTTTTCTGAGTGGGCACTTAGTTGCAAGGGTATGATGATTACCCTTGCAGTTAAGGACCATGTTGGTGGTGTAGTAATGGGGCAGGATCGAATCGTGTTCCATCCTTCCCACATTTTGAACAAAACTTCTTATCTTGATGGGGCAGTCCTTGGTGGTGTGATTGATAGGGAGTAGCAGGTCAGCAGTGGGAGATGTATGTGAAAACGTTCTTGTTCTATAGACTTTGGGGGAATGTGGTAATATGAGATGGCCAGACCGTCAGAGAGAGCATGGGCAGCCATGGAGATGTCTGAGAATGAAATCTTTAGCATTGATGTGGCTGGGGTTCTTGAGATGCTGTCTACCGAGGCCCACGTGTTTTGTTCCTCAATAGATGTCTTCAGGGCTTCAGTAGAGAGATGTGACGATATTGTCAAGTCTTTTCACAAAGGCCGAACGTTTCGGACTTCAAGAATGGAGACGGGGATAGCGTGAATTTTTGTGTTTGCCAGGGTTCCTGGATTGAAGAGTCGTCCATTGTTTTAGTGCTTCCGTGTCATCTGTGCAGACGACAATGAAGGCAGTCTTCAGAGAGTAGGATTGCCGTAAATTTGATCCTGACCAGGCAGGTCCCTAAACGACGGTAGCTAAGAAACCTTCGAGGAGTCATTTATTGCCACCGTTACAGGCTTGATTTCAACACGATTTCGACAGCATTGTGAAAAGGATATCACGTTTGTAGAATATAACTTCTACACCCCGGACCGGTTCGAAGAGAGGCTTCTGCCTTTTTTTTTTTTTTTTTTTTTTTTTTTTTTTTTTTTTTTTTTTTTTTTTTCAAAAAACAATACATGGACACAGAGGGTATATAAAAGGCTCAGAGTGAGGTGAATACTAGTGAGTACCATTTCGATGTTCACTAGTGGTAGTAGTATTAGTAGTAGTGGTAGTGACAAACGCAATTAATTCGTACATGGAGTAAAAGGATATAAAAGCTAATACTTGTGTACACATAAAAAATAGGTTGGACCAAATATAAACTGGATGAGGCAGGTTGTTTCAGGTTCATTCTCTGTGCTTTGTGTAGTATAACAGGATGAGATATGTGATGCGGGTTTACTGTTTTCAGGAGGATTCTTGCTAAGAACTTCGGAGATGGTGAAAGGCTGCCGTTGTTTTGTTTAATTGTATTCGAAAACAGCGCCCATCAGTGCTGATTAAGGCACTTGCGTGTGCGGAAATTAGTTTCTTTTATCACTAATTGGGCGTCTCTGAATTTCATAGTTGATTGGTGGAATTTCGGTGTTGTACACAGCGTTGTTTAGTTGTCGTTCCTACATGCGTATATGTGTTCATGAGGCGGGTATCGAGGTTTCTTGCTGTTTCACCTAGTAGATCTTGTCACCGCCTCACCAGGGTATAGTGTAAAAACTCTGCCTTGACTGGTTTCGTGGGTGCTTGGGTTTTGTCCTGGTTAGATCCTCAAAGAACAATATACGCATGTAGGAACGACATCTTAAACAACGCCTGTTGTGTTCATCACCGAAATTCCACCATTCATCTTATGAAATTCAGAGGACGCCCAATTAGTGATAAAAGAAAACTAATTTCGCACACGGGCAAAGGTGCCTTGACTCAGCACTGACGCTGTTTCGAATACAATTATAACAAAACAACGGCAGCTTCACCATCTCCGAAGTCTTAGCAAGAATCCTCCTGAAAACAGGTAACCCTGCCATCAATAGTCTCTCCTGTTATACTACACAAAGCACAGAGAATGAACACTGAAACAACCTGCCTCATTCCCGTTTATATTTGTCCAACCTATTTTTATGTTAACCCAAGTATTAGCTTTTTATATCCTTTTACTCATGAACGAATTTAATTGCTTTTGTCACTACCACTATACTACTACTACTACCATATTGAACAGCGAAATGGTACCTCACTAGTAGTCACCTCACTCTGAGCTTTATATAACCCTCTGTGTCCATGTATTGTTTTGTTAATGGCTTGATAAAGCTCCTGGAGAGCGAAACGTTCCACAATAAATGTCCATTAGTTGCACTTGTGTTCCTTTTACTTTACATTATTGTCGGTAATTTTACAACTTATTACAAAAAACAAAGATGCATAGGAAAAATGTGCAGAAGAAAACACAATATGATGGACATTTCTGTAACAGTCGAATTGCAGTGCAAGAAATAAAAGTAATGAACTCCGTTTGGTAGCAGGTGCGGGGAACTTTGATATCATGCTTAATTGAAACGTGGTATGATTAAAGCGTCGGGGATATGACTGTGAGTCTAATATTCAGGGATTTAAGTTGTTCAATGTGGATGATGTGGTGGGAAGGGGGGAGGAGTTGCATTGTATGTTCGAGAAAAATTAAAATTGTTGCATAAAACCAGGTATAAATAATGGAGCAGTAAACAGAGTCTGTTTGGGTAGAGTTCTGGAGGGTCAAGAAAAGCTCATTTAGGTGTAATATACCGACCTCCGGCATGAGATCACGAGAGAGGGAGGACTTCTTTGGTACCGAATTGATAGGGCTTCTGGACACCGTAACGTAGTCATAGTAGGGGACTTTAATTTAGCCAAATTGACTGGAATTCTTTGGAACAAGGTAATCTAGAGTCAGTGGACTTCCTGAAACAGTTCAGGACTGTTTTCTGAACCAGAGTCGAGTGTAACTGGAACCTACCAGGGTAATAATTTGTAGACCTAGTCTTGTCAAATAAGGAAACACTCGTGAATATAATCTGGAGATCACTGAAGAGCTTGGCGCAAGTGATCACAAATCCATCCCTTTAGCATTATTGGGAATGCAAGAAAAATGATAATACAGTAAATCCCCGATTTTTCGTTCTGCGATTAAAATGGACTTAGGGAACATTCTGTCTAATCTTGATTGGGTTATCTAGCTAATGATTTACTGACGAAATCATATTATGAAATATGAGGGATTCTGCTTTTATGTTTGTTTTCTTAATAATGTAACACAGTGCCAGAGTATATACATTCCCCAGAGAGAAATTAGGTCTAATAATTAACGATTCCCAAAATGGGTTAACAGGAGGCTAAAGCATCTATTAGGGGAGAAGATGAAAAGGGGAATTTATAGGCGCATTCAGAAGCGGAGGAGGTTAACCTTGACCATCCAAAAAGGGTATACAATACGTACAGGTTGTTAGGTAAGACACATATGCACAGTTAGACAACTTTATTCCAAAACGTTTCGCTACACAGTAGGCTTCTTCTGTCGAATACAGGAAGTCGGCAGGAACAGTAGAGATGTGAAGAGATGTAATCAGTCCATCACCCTTAAAGTCGTAGAATTTGAGGTTGTAGTCTCCTCGGCCTGGAGGAAGTTCAGTTCCATAGTCTGGAACTATCTGAAGATCAAGCGACAGTGCGGAGGACTTAAATACTGCCACCTCTCTTCCGACTGTATATAAGTCTCGCACAGTCGCTTGATCTTCAGGAATAGTTCCTGACTATGGAAACTTGAACTTCTCCGGCCGAGGGACTGACAACCTCAAATTCTACGACTTTAAGGGTGATGGACTGATTACATCGTCTTCACATCTCTACTGTTCCTGCCTACTTTCTGTATTCGACTGAAGAGCCTACTGTGTAGGCGAAACCGTTTCGGAATAAAGTTGTCTAACTTGTGGCATTATGTGTCTTACCTATACAACAGAGGTTAACCTGACTGACCAATATGTTCAGCTTAAAAGAGAAGTAAAAAAGTCGATTAGAAAGGCTAAACGTGACTATGAAATTAGAGTTGCTAATGAATCAAAGACTAATCAAAGGGGTTCTTTCAAGTGTATAGGACGAAGGTGAAGGAAAAAAAAGTAGGACCTCTGAATCTGGGAATGGACAGCTGCGGAAATGATGGAAATGTGTCCTTATTTAATGACTATTTTATGTTCAGTTTTTACACAGGAAGATGTAAATTGAGATTCCAGTAATTACATATTTAGTTCCTGATGAAATTTAAGTTAACTTATTACTGTCACGAGGGACATGGTTATTAAACGATAGACAAACTGAAACGAAATTAAGTCCCAGGACCGATGAGTTGTTTTCAAGGGTACTTATGGAATGCAAGATGGTGCTTAGCAGCCTTTAAGGAGTGTATTCAATGCGTCCATCCTTACTAGGTTGTGCCAGAGATGTGGAAGATGGCTAACGTAGTTCCTATCTTCAAATCAGGGGATAAGTCCACTCTTCAAATTCCCGTCACTAAGCCTGACAGCTATAGTGGGCAAGTTATTAGAATTCAATTATAGCTGAACATTATCAGAAGTCTAACCTTGAAGGGCATAACTGGATACTGCATTCAGCATGGATTCACGAAGGTCGTTCCTGCCTGACAAACTTATTTGACGTTCTTCATAGACATTTGAGGCGTTGACAGTGATAAGGGGAATATGATATGTTTATTTGGATTTAGTAAAGCCTTCGGACAGAGTACCACACAGGACTCTAAGAAAAAGTGGCAGCTCATGGTATAGGAGGTAAAGTTCTGCCTGGCTTGAGGCATGCTTCCCAATGAAAGCAGAGAGTTCCCATTAATGGAGTGAAATCTGAATGGGGATTAGTCACTAGTGGCGTTCCACAAGGATCAGTTATGGTCCCTCTCTGTGTTCATAATTTACATTAATGACCTTGATGAAGGGATTACTAGTGACCATGAGTAAGTTTGCTGATGATACAAAGATAGGCCGTAATTCACTCTGGAGGAGGATATCAATGAACGCAGGACGATTTGAACAAACTAATGTCTTGGTCATGAGAATTGGCAGATGAGTTTAATGTGGTAAGTGTAAGGTACTTGCCCTTGGTAATGAAAATTAACCCTCGAAGCTATAATCTAGGTGAAGTAGAGCTTGGTCAACAGAATGTTGAAAAGACTTGGGAGTCATGTGGTAAGCAGAAAATCTAAAGCCAAGACAGCAAGTCCTCCAGTCGTGCGCCAACAAGGCCAACAGATTATGGAATTTTATCTCAAGAAGTATAAGTAACAGAAGTCCAAAGTTATGTTACAGCTCTATACATCACGAGTGAGGCCGCATTTAGATTATGCTGCTCAGTTTTGGTCCCTTACTACAGGATGGACATAGATCTCATTAGAGACTACAGAGACGAATGACTAAAAGATTTACTGTGGAAGGAACTCCCGTTATGAAGATAGACCTTAAAAGATTTAAATTCCACTCTCTGGAGAGGCGTAGAATGAGGGAGATATCATTGAAAGTGTTTTAAGTGGGACGGGCATAAACAAGCGAGACATTAATTAAAGTACTGGTGGTTTGTCGAACAGGTAAGAACCAGGAAATAATGGAATTTAAGTTGGATAAAATATCGATTTAGAAAGGACAATAGGTAAGTATGGTTTTTCTCACAGAGTTGTAGATGCGTGGAACAGTCTTCCGTGGGCGTGATAGAGGCTCGGACCTTGGGTAGCTTAAGAAGAGACTGGACAAATATTATGAGCGGGAAAGGTGGTGTTTGATGGTGTTGGGGTGTGCGGGATTTGTTTATTGAGTAGCTTTTAGGTAAGATTGTCGTTTTGATAAGGACCTGCTCTCGTATGGGCCAGTAGGCCTTCTGCAGTGTTCCTAATTCTCTGTACTTATGTTCTTATGTTACATTCACTTGTTCGAGAAGACTAGGGGAGGACTGATCGAAGGTGTATAAGTGGAAGATAGGTATTAATAAAGGGGATATAGAAGGTTTTGAGGATATCTCTCAAGAGAGAACCCGCAGCCTAATGGATTTAAAAATAGATAAGTTTAGGTTTTAGAAAAGGACATAGGAACAGTATTGGTTTTGGAAAATAGGGTAGTTGATGAAGTGGAACAGTCTATTGTTTGGGTGTTATTGATGGGCTAGGACTTTGGGTTAGTTTCAAAATTAGGTTGGAAGTACATGAGAGGAAGGGGTTTGGATTTGAGTGGGGTTGCACATCGGAGCTTGTTACTTGGGTTGGCTTGAAAGTTGGGGTTGGCAAATGATTTGATAGTGGGATGAATTGTAAAGGACCTGCCTTAGTATGGGCCAACAGGCCCTGCTTCCGTGTTCCCTTTCTTATGTTCTTTGTTCAAACACTTATCATATTTATTAGAAAACGTTCGGTCCTGGGAAACTTGATCACGGTTCCAGGACGAAACGTATTTCTAATAAATTGTTATAGTGTTTCCTTACGTGTCTTTTAAACCACCTTGTCGGTATTTTATTACCAAGGTTTATACGAAGATGGGTTTTAAAAAGGGATATAAATAAGGTTTGAGGATATCTCTCAAGAGAGAAATCTGCAGTAATTGCTTCAAATTAGACAAGTTTAGATTTAGAAAGGATGTAAGAAGTTGTTGTACGATGTAAGAAAGTATTGGTTAGCCAATAAAATAGTTGATGAGTGTACGTCTACCTAGTTGGGTTATTTGAGGCTAAAACCCTTGGGTAGTTTCCAAATATAGGTTGGATTATCATTTGTTTAGAACGGGACACGTTTGGCTCATTAACACAAATGCAGTATAATGTGAGATCCTTTATTGACTACGTTTCGCCCACACAGTGGGCTTTTTCAAGTCACAAACAGAACTACCTGGGGTGCAAAAGCAAAGCAAACAAGTTTAGGTAAGATCCCAATGGGATGAGCGGGGAAGACGGGACAGATGAAGAATAGCTCTGGAGAGGAGTGTTCTTAGTAAGAGAAATAGAGCCAGGTCTTAACCCAGCAGCTAAGGCGATCGTGGGGCAGACTTGAGAACAGGAATAGCAGGGACTGTTGCATTGAACTTGTTGTAGTTGAAGTCTTGAATCTTGAGTAGCTGGCAGCAGGCTAGGTCACATCAGAGGGTAGAACACATGGGAGATAAGTTTAGATTTAGAAAGGACATAGGAAAGTATTGGTTTGGAAATAGGGTAGTTGATGAGTGGAACAGTCTACCTAGTTGGGTTATTGAGGCTAGGACTTTGGGTAGTTTCAAATTTAGGTTGGATAAGTACATGAGTGGAAGGGGTTGGATTTGAGTGGGAGTTGCACATCGGAGCTTGTTTCTTGGGTGGCATTGAAAGTTGGGTTGGGCAAATGTTTTGATAGTGGGATGAATTGTAAAGGACCTGCCTAGTATGGGCCACACAGGCTGCTGCAGTGTTCCTCCTTTCTGATGTTCTTATGTTTCAAACATATATCATATTTATTAGAAAACGGTTCGGTCCTGGGAACTTGATCAAGGTCCCAGGACCGAAACGTTTTCTAATAAATAAGAACATAAGAACATAAGAACATAAGAACATAAGAAAGGAGGAACACTGAAGCAGGCCTGTTGGCCCATACTAGCAGGTCCTTTACAATTCATCCCACTAACAAACATTTGACCTACCCAATTTTCAATGCTACCCAAGAAATAAGCTCTGATGTGCAAGTCCCACTCAAATCCAACCCATCCTACTCATGTATTTATCCAACCTAAATTTGAAACTACCCAAAGTCCTAGCCTCAATAACCCAACTAGGTAGACTGTTCCACTCATCAACTACCCTATTTCCAAACCAATACTTTCCTATGTCCTTTCTAAATCTAAACTTTATCTAATTTAAATCCATTACTGCGTGTTCTCTCTGGAGAGATATCCTCAAGACCTTGTTAATATCCCTTTTATTATACTATCTTCCCACTTATACACTTCGCATCAGGTCTCCCCTCTTTCTTCGTCTAAAAAGTGAATGTTAAATTAAGAGGCTTCATCTTTCTTTCATAAGGGAAGATTTTCTTAATGCTTATGTATTAATTTAGTCATCCTACGTGCATGTTTTCTAAACGAAATTTATGTCCATTCTTGTAATATGGAGACCGAATTGTGCTGCATAATCTAGGTGCGGCCTTTACTAATGAAGTATAAAGCTGCAGTATGACTCTGGACTTTGTTGTTTCACTTCTGATAGAAAAAAAAAATTTGTTTGTCTTTCCAGTAATCTATTTGCCTTATTACGTACGCTTAGGCATTGCTGTCTTGGTTTTAAGGTTTGCTGCTTACCATAACCCCAAGTCCTTTTCGCAATCTGTATGAACGCGTTAAGTTCTTACATTATTTTTAACTTATAAGTGCTAGGGTTAGGGGACACTCCCGAGCTTCAAAAACCTTGCATTTATCTACATTGAACTGCATCTGCCACTTTTCTGACCAAGAGTAGAGTTTGTCTAATCCTCTGAAGATCCCTAACATCTAAGTTTGAATCCAATTATCCTACCTATCTTCGTGTCATCGGCGGAATTTGCTCATATCACTAGTAATTCCATTCTCAAGATCATTTGTTTATATATTATAAAAACCAACGGGCCAAGACTGATCCCTGTGGAACGGCCACTGTTTATGACCCCACTCGGATTTAACCCCTTTATGGACAGCTCTTTGCTTCCTGTCTGTGAGCCATGCTTCGATCACGAGAAGCCACCCTTCCCAATGCAATGAGCTGCTTATTTCTTCAACAGTCTTTGGTGCGGAACTCCTATCAAATGCCTTACTAACAATCTAAAGTAAATATATCAAATTCTTATCGTGGTCAACAGCCTCATAAGCTTTACTGAAGGAAAGGTAATAAATTAAGGTAGACAAGACCGGCCTTTGATGAAATCCATCGCTGAGTATCAGTTATCAGCTATGCTTATCGAGATGGTTTCTTATAATCTCAGCTATTAATGACTCTAGTAATTTGGCCTACAATTGAGAGTCAGGGCTTATTGGGGCGGTAATTTGACGGTAACGACTTGTCCTGTTTAAAATGGAATTACATTAGCCATCTTCCACTATCTGGACACTGCACTGTTGAAGAGATAAATTAAAAAAAATATTAGTTAATGGTTTCACAGGACTTCCATTTTGCATTCTTTAGAAACCCTTGAAAAAAACCTCATCGGAGCCCGGTTGACTTATTTTTGCTTCAGTCTGTCTATCTGCTCGCAAACCATGTCACTAGTGCCACTGTGTGTTACATAATTTATCTTCTTTGATCCACTATAAAAATAAGTACCGGATATTATTAGTGTCTTTCCTGTGGTAATACGAGAGTAACAATAATTATTTAAAATCGAGCACAACATTTCATTTCTTTGTCAGTAAGATGCACCCATAGTTATTTTAAGGGGACTATCTTATCTTTCTGACTTTTGTTTATAGGACCTGGAAAAAACTTTTTGGGTTAAGTTTTTTTAGGATCCCTAGCAACTTAATTTTCATAGTCCCTTTTAGCTTTTTTATCCCCTTTTTAATGTCCTCTTATGTCAATATACTGATTCATAAGATTTGACCCTCGCCCTCTTTTGATACTGCTATAAATTCTTTCTTATGCCTAGTAGTATTTAGCCTATTATTCATCCATTTTGGGTCATTTCTATTTGATCTGATTTCCTTATAAGGGACTAAACGTTCTTTGAGCAGCATTGTATTGTGTTCAGAAAAATGTCATATTGATAGTCTCCTCGTTTACCCCAGTCAACAGATGATAAGTGTTCTCTACGCCCATCGTAATCTGCTAGCGGAAATCTGGGACTGTTACTGGTATCCCTACTATCATACTTCCATTCAATTCTGCATGTAATTGATTTGTGGTCGCTAGCACCCAGTTCCTCTGAAACTTCTAAATTATTACAAGGATTTCATTGTTATGCCAGAAACTAAGTCAAGCAGTTATTTACCCCTTGTAGGTTCTGTCACAAACTGCTTCAAAAAACAATCCTGAACTACTTCTAAGAAATCGTATGATTCTAAATTCCCAGTCAAGAAATTCCAATCAATATGACTAAAGTTAAAGTCTCCTAGAATTACTACATTATCGTGCCTTGTGGCCCTAACAATTTCCTCCCATAGTAGTCTCCCCTGGTCCCTTACGTGTCTTTTTAAACCAACTTGTCGGTATTTATTACCAAGGTTTATACGAAGATGGGTTTTAAAAAGGGATATAAATAAGGTCTTGAGGATATCTCTCCAAGAGAGAATCTGCAGTAATTGATTCAAATTAGACAAGTTTAGATTTAGAAAGGATGTAAGAAAGTTGTGTACGATGTAAGAAAGTATTGGTTAGCAAATAAAATAGTTGATGAGTGGTACAGTCTACCTAGTTGGGTTATTGAGGCTAAAACCTTGGGTAGTTTCAAAATATAGGTTGGATAAATTGGTTTAGAAAGACAGTTTGGCAATATAAACACAAATGCAGTATAATGTGATCCTTTATTGATACGTTTCGCCACACAGTGGCTTTTTCAAGTCACAAACAGAACTACCTGGGGTTGCAAAAGCAAAGCAACAAGTTTAGGTAAGATCCCAAGGGGATGAGCGGCGGAAGACGGAACAGATTGAAGAAAGCTCTGGAGAGGAGTGTTCTTAGTAGAGAAATAGAGCCAGGTCTTATACCAGCAGCTAAGGCGATCTGGGGCAGACAGACTTGAGAACAGAAATAGCAGGGACTGTTGCAGTTGACTTGTTGTAGTTGAAGTCTTGAATCTTGAGTAGTGGCAGCAGGCTAGGTCCTCAGAGGGTAGGAACACATGGGCGATAAGGTTTAGATTTAGAAAGGACATAGGAAAGTATTGGGTTTGGAAGTAGGGTAGTGATGAGTGGAACAGTCTACTAGTGGGTTATTGAGGCTAGGACTTTGGGAGTTCAATTTAGGGTTGGATACGTACATGAGTGGAAGGGTTGGATTTGAGTGGGAAGTTGCACATCGGAGCTTGTTTCTTGGGTTGCATTGAAAAGTTGGGTTGGGCAAATGTTTTGATAGTGGGATGAAATTGTAAAGGACCTGCCTAGTATGGGCCACAGGCCTGCTGCAGTGTTCCTCCTTTTCTTATGTTCTTATGTTCAAAAACTTTTTACATATTTATTAGTAAACGTTTCGGTCCTGGGAACTTGATCAAGGTCCCAGGGACCGAACGTTTTCTAATAATTTAAGAACATAAGAAACATAAGAAACATAAGAACATACAGAATGGGAGGGAAACACTGAGCAGGCCTGTTGGCCCATACTAGGGCAGGGTCCTTTACAATTCATCCCACTAACAAACATTTGACCTCCCAATTTTCAATGTCTACCCAAGAAATAAGCTCTGATGTGCAAGTCCCACTCAAATCCAACCCATCCTACTCAGTATTTATCCAACCTAATTTGAAACTGTTATCCTAAGTCCTAGCCTCAATAACCCAATAGTAGGATCTGTTCCACTCCTCACTACCCTATTTCCAAACCCAAAATACTTTCCGATGTCCTTTCTAAATCTAAATTATCTAATTTAAATCCTTACTGGTGTTCTCTCTTGGAGAGGATATCCTCAAGACTTGTTTAATATCCCTTTATTAATACCTATCTTCCCTTATACAATTCGATCAGGTCTCCCCTCATTCTTCGTCTAACAAGTGAATGAATGTAACTTAAGAGTCTTCAATCTTTCTCATAAGGAAGATTTCTAATGCTATGTATTAATTTAGGTCATCCTACGCTGCATGTTTTCTAACGAATTTATGTCCTTTCTGTAATATGGAGCCCCAGAATTGAGCTGCATAATCTAGGTGAGGCCTATACTAATGAAGTATAAAGCTGCAGTAGGGACCTCTGGACTTCTGTTGCTTACACCTTTTGATATAAATCCCAGTAATCTATTTGCCTTATTACGTACGCTTAGGCATTGCTGTCTATGGTTTAGGTTGTGCTACCTAACCCCCAAGTCCTTTTCGCAATCTGTATGGTCTAAGTTCTACATTATTGAACTTATAATGTCTAGGGTTATGGGACACTCCCTGAGCTTCAGAACCTTGCATTTTCTACATTGAACTTGCATCTGCACTTTTCTGACCCAAGAGTAGAGTTTGTCTATCCCCTTGAAAGTTCCCTAAACATCTACGTTTGAATCATATTATCCATAACCCTATCTTCGTTCATCGGCGAATTTGCTTCATATCACTAGTAATTCCTCCATCAAGATCATTGATAGATATTATAAACAACAACGGGCCCAAGACTGATCCCTGTGGAACGGCCACTTGTTATGATCCCCACTCGGATTTTAAACCCTTTTATGGAACTCTTTGCTTCCTGTCTGTGAGCTTGATTCGATCCACGAGAGCACCCTTCCCCCAATGCCTGAGCTGCTACTGTCTTCCAACAGTCTTTGGTGCGGAAACTGCTTTCAAATGCCTTACCAAAATCTAATGGAAAAAATATCAAATTCATCTATCGTGGTCATCTGCCTCAAAAGCTTTACGGACGAAAGTTAATATTAGTTAGACAAGACCGGCCCTCTTGTGTATCCATGCTGAGTATCATGAATCAAGCTATTAGCTTATCGAGATGGCTTCTTATAATCTCAGCTATAATTGCTCTAGTAATTTGCCTACAATGGAGGGTCAGGCTGATTGGGCGGTAATTTGACGTAACGGACTTGACCCCTGTTTTAAAAATAGGAATTACATTAGCCATCTTCACATATTCAGACACTGCACCTGTTGAAGAGATAAATTAAAAATATTAGTTTATGGGTTCACAGACTTCCATTTTGCATTTCCTTAGAACCCTTGAAAAAACCTCATCAGGACCCGGTGGACTTATTTTGTTTTTTTTACTTTCAGTCTGTCTATCTGGCTTCCCACAACCATTGCACTAGCAGACTGGTGGATGGTTACATAATTTATCTTCTTCTGATCCACTATAAAACTTAATTACCGGAATATTATTAGTTGTTTCCTGTGTAAAAACCGAAGAAATTAATTATGTAAATCGGCACTTTTTCATTCTCTTTGTCATTAAGTTGGCCCACAGTTATTTTAAGGAGGACCTATTTATCTCTGACTTTTGTTCTATAGACCTGGAAAAAACTTTTTGGGTTAGTTTTAGAATCCCTAGCAACTTTTAATTACATAGTCCCTTTTAGCTTTCTTCCCTCTTTTTATGTCCCTCTTAATGTCAATATACTGATTCATAAGATGAACCTCGCCTCTTTTTGATACGCCATAAATTCCTTTCTTCATGCCCTAGTAGATATTTCAGCCTATTATTTCATCCATTTTGGGTCATTTCTATTTGATTTATTTCCTTATAAGGGATATAAACGTTCTTTGAGCAGCATGTATTGTGTTCAGAGAAAACTGTCATATTGATTAGCTCTCCCGTTACCCCAGTCAACAGATGATAAGTGTTCTTAAGCCCATCGTAATCTGCTAAGCGAAAAATCTGGGACTGTACTGAGTTATCCCCTACTATCATACTTCCATTCAATTCTGCATGTAATCTGATGTGGGTTTGGTCGCTAAGCACCCAGTTCCTCTGAAACTTCTCAATTATTAACCAAAGGGATTCATTGTTTGCAGAACTAAGTCAAGCAGGTTAGTACCCCTTGATGGTTCTGTCACAAACTGCTTCAAAAAACAATCCTGAACTACTTCTAAGAAATCGTCTGATTCTAAATTCCCCAGTCAAGAAATTCCAATCAATATGACTAAAGTTACAGGCTCCTAGAATTATACATTTCGTCTCCTTGTGGCCCTAAACAATTTCATCCCATACGTAGTCTCCCCTGGTCCCTACGTGTCTTTTTAATCCAACTTGTCGGTATTTATACCAAGGTTATACGAAGCTGGGTTTAAAAGGGAATATAAATAAGGTCTTTGAGGATATCTCTCCAGGGAATATGCAGGTATTGATTCAAATTAGACAACAGTTTAGATTTAGAAAGGATTGTAAGAAAAGTTGCGTACGATGTAGAAGTATTGGTTAGCAAATAATATAGTTGATGAGTGGTACAGTCTACCTAGTTGGGTTATGAGGCTAAACCTTGGGTTAGTTTTCAATTATAGGTTGGATAAAATTGGTTTAGGAAAGACACGTTTGGCAATATAAACACAAATGCAGTATAATGTGATCCTTTATTGGACTAGTTTTTCGCCACACCGTGGGCCTTTTTCAAGTCACAAACCAGAAACTACCTGGGGTGCAAAAGCAAAGCAAAACAAGTTTAGGTAAGATCCAATGGCACAATGAGGGGGAAGGACGGGGACGGATGAAGAATAGCTCTGGGATGAGGAGTGTTCTTAGTAAAGAGAAAATAGAGCCAGGGTTACCAGCAGCTAGGCGATCGTGGGGCAGGCGACTTGCAGAACAGGAATAGCAGGGGACTGTTGCATTGACTAGTTGTAGTTGATGTCCTTGAATCTTGAGTAGCTGGCAGCAGGCTAGGTCACCTCAGAGGGTTGAACACATATATGGGAGATATAAGTTTAGAATTAGAAAGGACATAGGAAGTAGTTGTTTGGAAAATTGGTAGTTGATGAGTGGAACAGGTCTACCTAGTTGGGTTTTGAGGCTAGGAACTTTGGGTAGTTTCAAATTTAGGTGGATAAGTGACATGAGTGGAAGGGGTTGGATTTGAGTGGGAGTTGCACATCGGGCTTGTTTCTTGGGTGGCATTGAAAGTTTGGGTTGGGGCAAATGTTTTGATAGTGGGATGACATTGTAAAGGACCTGCCTCGTCTGGCCACAGGCCTGCTTCAGTGTTCTCCTTTCTTATGTTATTATGTTCAAACACTATATATTTATTAGAAAACGTTTCGGTCCTGGGAACTTGATCAAGTTCCCAGGACCCGAAACGTTTTCTAATAAATATGTTATAGTGTTTCTTACGTGTCTTTTTAAACCACTTGTCGGTAGTATTTATTTACCAGGTTTATACGAGATGGTTTTTAAAAAAAAGGGATATAAATAAGGTCTTGAGGCTACTCTCCAAGAGAGAATCTGCAGAATTGATTCAAATTAGACAAGTGTAGATTTAGAAAGGATGTAAGAAAGTTGTGTACGATGTAAGAACGTTATATTGGTTAGGCAATAAATAGTTGATGAGTGGTACAGTCTACCAAGTTGGGTTTATTGAGGCTAAAAACTTGGGTAGTTTCAAATATAGGTTGGATAAATTGGGTTAGAAAGACACGTTTGGGGCAATTATAACCACAAAAGCAGGATAATGTAATCCTTTATTGACTAATGTTTCGCCCACACAGTGGGCTTTTTTCAAGTCACAACAGAACTCACCTGGGGTGCAAAAGCTAAAGCAAACAAGTTTAGGTAAGATCCCATGGGAATGAGCGGGGAAGAGGGACAGATGAGAATAGCTCTGGGAGAGGAGTGTTCTTAGTAAAGTGAATAGAGCCAGGGCTTAACCCAGCAGCTAGGCGACGAGGGGCCCAGCAGACTTGAGAAAGGAATAGCAGGGACTGTTGGCATTGAACTTGTTGTCGTTGAAAGTTTGAATCTTGAGTAGCTGGCAGCAGGCTAGGTCCATCAGAGGTAGTAGAACACATATGGGGAGTTATAGCGAGTAACTGAGGAGGCAGGTTAGCAATGGAGCCATTTTTCAAACTTTTTGAACTGCGTCTAGATAGGTGGTTATATTTAGCCTTGTTGCTGAAGGTGAAACGTAGAGGCTTGATGAACTCAAGAACTTGGGTGATGTGTGAAGTGAAGCGGTGATTCACATGCATACGTGACTGTTCCAGCACCGAGGGTTTTGTAGAGTTCAGTACAGGTTCATGGTGTCAGTATTTGAAGGAGAAAGTGTAAAAGGTAAGGTTTTCCATGAGGGTTTACGGGAGTCGTCGTTATCTTCCAATTCTGGAGTGGATTCATGGGAGAATCTACAATGGTGGTAGCAGGTGACTGAGGTTCGACAGGAGCAGCTTGAGGTGTAATGGTTGTGTAACAGCAGGCTGGGAGTGGTGCGGGCGGTGGTTGAGGCAACTTGATCACGTTGTCGCGGTGGAAGTGGTTTAGAAGTTACAGGAGCAGTTGCTTGGCAGGAGACTGGTCTGTGGGCAGTAAAGTTCAGGAACTTGGAAGGATTTGAGGATTTGTATGTGAAGGGTTGAAGGATTCGGAAATTGAAGCAGCTTTTTCAGGGATAGTTCTTATGTGTGTTGAAATCGGGTTGCTGCGTGCAAGGTGGTGATCAATGCAGTAAGACTTGGAAAGAGGGAGAGGCGGGTAGAGGGAGCGGGCGATGGAGATTAGACTAAAAGGTAAATCTAGCCTGTTGGCATACTGGAGGTCGTTGTTTCATCCCACTCAGATATTTGACCAACAATTTTCAATGCTACCCAGAAATAGTACTGATTGTGCAAATCCCACTCAAATATCCACTCATAGTGATTCCAACTAATGTTAAATCGGCCATAGTGGTAGCTCATCCCACTAGTAGAATTTCCAGTCATTCTTTCCAAACGAATACTTTAGTCTTTCAAATCTAACTTTCTAAATTAATCCATTACTGCGGGCTCTCTGAGAGTATCTCAAAGACTTGATAATATCCCTTTAATTATTACCTATTCCAGCTTATACACTTTCGATCAGGCTTCCCCTCATTCGTGCTCGTTCTAAAACAAGTGATGTAACTGAAGAGTCTTCAGATCTCATAAGGAAGATTTCCTAATGCTATTTATTACATTTGTGTGGAAAAAGACACTTATGTACAGTTCAGGACATTTATTAAAGGAAACGTTTCGCCACGAGTGGCTTCTTCAGTCCTAATACAGAGAAAACTAAGAAAACACAATATATTATAGTGGTGGGAGTCAGGTGAGGTGAAGCGTGGGTAGAGGTGTAGTAGTAGTAGTAGTAGTAATGGAACTAAGGAGGTGAGGTTAGAGAGGGACCTGCTGGCATCAAGTAACACAGTTCCCAGGATGGGTAATATCCTCTTGCTTAGTAATTTTGAAATACTGTAACTACCGGATTTCTGCTTTATAGTGTTACTGACAGAAATTAGTGCAGCTTCAATGCATTTTCTCCGTCTTAAGTCGTTTCTTTAATAACTAGTTTAGCTTCATTGAATTTCATGAGGTGTCCAACATCGTCTCTATGTTGAACACATGCGTTTTTGCGGTCATCATTTCTGCAAGCATTTTTGTGTTCTGCTATCCTAATGTCCAGAGTTCTGGCTGTTTCCCCTACATATACTTTGTCACACCCCCACATGGTATAGTGTAGATTCCTGCACTTGTGCCAGAATCATGCTTGGGTTTTTGTATCAGGTTCCTAATAGTAGTTGAAGAGCTGGTAGATATTTTAGCCAGTTTTCTGTCAAACATTTTCGAAACATTAGTGGCAACGTTGCTGACCGGTAAACGATGTAACTTGGAGGCTTTTCTTCAATTTGATAGGTGTTGGTCTTGCTGAGGATACGTGTTGCACGTTTCCTGCAGTCACGTATGAAGTGTAGGGGAAAGTGTAGTGAACTAAAAGAGTTGGTGATGTATGTACATTCTTCTTCGAGGAACTGCGGACTGGAAATTCTGTAGGCTCTCAGAAAGAAGCCAATAACTACCCCTCTTTTAGTTCTTGTGTCATGGTGAGAGAAGAAATGTAGAAGATCATTCTTGTAGGTAGGCTTCCGGTAGACTTTAAAAGAAAGTTTGCTTTCCCCTGTGCGTAAGAGAACGTCGAGAAAAGGTAACTGGTTGTCCTTCTCCTCCTCTAGAGTAAATTTAATAGTAGGTTCCAGAGTGTTGATGGTGTTGAGGATGCCCTGTACGTCAAGATTTTTGGGTACAATGACCAAAATATCATCTACGTACCGCATCCAAGTAACTGAACGAGGGATGTTATTGAGGATCCTTCTTGATTCCAGGTCCTCCATATATAAATTGGCAAGAACTGCACTAAGGGGGGATCCCATGGCTAGTCCGAAGAGTTGTTTGTACTTCTTGTCCTCGAACCTAAAACAGTTATAACGAACACAAAGTTCGACAAGGCTCACAAAATCTTGGCGGGGTACAGGTAACTCTGTATCATCTTTAATCACCCTGCGAAGAAGATCAATGGCTTGATCAACTGGGACATTGGTGAATAAGGCAGTCACGTCAAAACTTGCAAGCTTCTTATCACTCATGTCGAGATCCCTGATACGGTTAAAGAGGTCACCCGAATGCTTTAGATGAGCCTGACTGATTGTACCCAGGAGCTTTGACAAATATTTCGCCAGAACTCTGGACATCAGGATAGCAGAACACAAAAATGCTTGCAGAAATGATGACCGCAAAAACGCATGTGTTCAACATAGAGACGATGTTGGACACCTCATGAAATTCAATGAAGCTAAACTAGTTATTAAAGAAGACGACTTAAGACGGAGAAAATGCCAGCAGGTCCCTCTCTAACCTCACCTCCTTAGTTCCATTACTACTACTACTACTACTACCACCTCTACCCACGCTTTACCTCACCTGACTCCCACCACTATATATATGTGTATTTTCTTAGTTTTCTCTGTATTAGGACTGAAGAAGCCACTCGTGGCGAAACGTTTCCTTTAATAAATGTCCTGAACTGTACATAAGTGTCTTTTTCCACATCTTGTCGGTATCACCATACCATTCCCCCTATTAATTTAGTCATCCTACGCTGAATGTTTTCTAACGAATTTATGTCCATTCTGTAATATGGAGACCAGAATTGAGCTGCATAATCTAGGTGAGGCCTTACTAATGATGTATAAAGCTGCAGTATGACCTCTGGACTTCTGTTGCTTACACTTCTTGATATAAATCCCAGTAATCTATTTGCCTTATTACGTACGCTTAGGCATTGCTGTCCTTTTCGCAATCTGTATGGCTAAGTTCTTCATTATTTAACTTATAAGTGCTAGGGTTATGGACACTTCCGAGTTTCAGAACCTTGCATTTATCTACATTGAACTGCATCTGCCACTTTTCTGACCAAGAGTAGAGTTTGTCTAAATCCTCCTGAAGTTCCCTAACATCTACGTTTGAATCAATATCCACCTATCTTATTCGTGTCATCGGCGAATTTGCTCATATCACTAGTAATTCCTTCATCAAGATCATTGATATATATTATAAACAACAACGGGCCCAAGACTGATCCCTGTGGAACGCCACTTGTTACTGATCCCCACTCGGATTTAACCCCATTTATGGACACTCTCTGCTTCCTGTCTGTGACCATGATTCGATCCACGAGAGCACTCTTCCCCCAATTGCCATGAGCTGCTACTTTCTTCAACAGTCTTTGGTGCGGAACTCTATCAAATGCCTTACTAAAATCTAAGTAAATAATATCAAATTTCTTTATCGTGGTCAACAGCCTCAAAAGCTTTACTGAAAAAAGTTAATAAAATTAGTTAGACAAGACCGGCCTCTTGTGAATCCATGCTGAGTATCATTAATCAAGCTATGCTTATCGAGATGGCTTCTTATAATTTGAGCTATAATTGACTCTAGTAATTTGCCTACAATTGAGGTCAGGCTTATTGGGCGGTAATTTGACGGTAACGACTTGTCCCCTGTTTTAAAAATAGGAATTACATTAGCCATCTTCCACATATCAGACACTACACCTGTTTGAAGAGATAAATTAAAAATATTAGTTAATGGTTCACAGACTTCCATTTTGCATTCCTTTAGAACCCTTGAAAAAAACCTCATCAGGACCCGGTGACTTATTTTGCTTCAGTCGGTCTATCTGCTTCACAACCATTTCACTAGTGACTATGATGTTACATAATTTATCTTCTTCTGGCCCACTATAAAAATTAATTACCGGAATATTATTAGTGTCTTCCTGTGTAAAAACCGAGAGAAAATAATTATTTAAAATCGAGCACATTTTATTCTCTTGTCAGTAAGATGCCCATAGTTTTATTTTTAAGGGGACCTATCTTATCTCTGACTTTTGTTCTATATACCTGGAAAAAACTTTTTGGGTTAGTTTTAGAATCCCTAGCAACTTTAATTTCATAGTCCCTTTTAGCTTTTCTTATCCCCATTTTAATGTCCCTCTTAGTGTCAATATACTGATTTATAAGATGACCCTCGCCTCTTTTGATACGCCTATAAATTCCTTTCTTATGCCCTAGTAGATATTTCAGCCTATTATTCATCCATTTTGGGTCATTTCTATTTGATCTAATTTCTTTATAAGGGATAAATGTTCTTTGAGCAGCATGTATTGTGTTCAGAAAACTGTCATATTGATAGCTCTCTTCGTTACCCCAGTCAACAGATAAGTGTTCTCTAAGCCCACCGCAATCTGCTAAGCGATAATCTGGGACTGTTACTGAGTTATCGCTACTATCGTACTTCCATTCAATGCTAAATGTAATTGTTTTGTGGTCGCTAGCACCCAGTTCCTCTGAAATTTCTAAATTATTAACAACGGATTCATTGTTTGCCAGAATTAAGTCAAGCGGATTATTTCCCCTTGTAGGTTCTGTCACAAACTCCTTCAAAAAACTACTGAACTACTTCTAAGAAGTCAGATGATTCTAAATTCCCAGTCAAGAAATTCCAATCAATATGACTAAAGTTAAAGTCTCCTAGAATTACTACATTATCGTGCCTTGTGGCCTTTATAATTTCCTCCCATAGTAGTCTCCCTTGGTTCCTATCTAAGTTTGGGGGACGGTATATCACACCTGAAATCAGTTTTTCATGCCCCTCTGAAAATTCTATCCAAACAGACTCTGTATGTGTTACTTCAGACTTAAAGTGTTAACAACATATCAGAGGAACATTTCTCCAGTAATCTCATCTAAACAATAATACAGGTACGACCTGTGTTGTAGACTGGCAGTCACTCATGCAGATAATGCCATCACTCTTGCCCTAGATACATTATAATGAAGCAGATTAAATAAGGCGTTTTTGAGTAATAAAAAAAAATTTGTGATAAACCAATCAACAATGTCACTGAAAATATTCCGAAGAATGGAAAAGTCTGCTTGTGTTAAATGAAATATTCCTTAAATTTTTGGATTTTATTTTTTTTCCATTTTGCTTTTTACTTTTGCTTTACGTTTAATATTCTTTTACATCCTTTATGAAAAAAGATTTATTCAATTTTATAAAATTGGCAGATAAATGAAAAAATGTAACTCACACTGTTCAATAAATAATACAAATTATTTCTCATTAAGATATTCCAGCATTTAGGGTTTAAATGCTGGAATATATACAAATGCTTAAATGCTGAAATTTACAGAAGTGAAAGTAAGTGACAAGCTGAGTTTAAATAAAACCCATCCATAATAAAAGTTTGAAGCCGATCAGAAAACTTATTATTCTATAATTGATTTGCAGTTACTGGGACTAAACATGTGGGTTATCATCTTTATTAAAAAATTCGTCAATAACATTGTGAAGAGAATCAGAAGAACCATTCTTTAGGTATTAAATTAAAAAAATTCTCAAATTTTTCAATAAATTTACAAATGGGGCCTTATGGAACCGAAGTGCAGCCTGATTTTTATGTTCAGGAAGCAGCACCTTTCGTGAAAATTTGAAACCGATCAGATGTTTCATTCTCCAGTTATGTCAGGGATTCAACGATTTTCATTTTTTTTTTACTATTTTACTACATCAACAAATATGTTAACATCCAAACGAAACTTAAAATGTTCAATGCAAAAGCTAAAATGCATCAGTATTCAGAAGAGGTAAATTAAAAATTATTTAACACGATTTTACATGAATAAATATTTCACAATAATTAACATAAAATAGTCAGATCTGTAACTATTCAATGGAATTTCACTCTCCGACGTCGATTATTTTTATACCTGTTTCTGAACCATTGAAGCCGCACCGCTGTACATATTTGAAGTTACTGGAACTATTCCAGGAAGATGGAAATAGAATTAATAAATTTGGCCACAGTGCTTGTAAACATGTCAGTTGTTTTAAGAATTTAGTCGTGGTTACCGTACAAAAGTGTTGAATATTTGGAAGAGATTGGTTCGGCATTCTAGAGTTATAAACGAATAAAAAATATATTGAAAAATCAGGTACTCTCTTAAAGGCATTCTTTCCATATATTTATTAATATTTATTATATTTATTATTATTATAGGTAGTAGGTTGGTAGACAGCAACCACCCAGGGAGGTACTACCGTCCTGCCAAGTGAGTGTAAAACGAAAGCCTGTAATTGATGGTAGGATTGCTGGTGTCTTTTGTCTGTCTCTTAAATATGCAAGATTACAGGTACGTCTTGCTACTTCTACTTATATTTAGGTCACACTACACATACATGTACACGTTTATTTATACACACTCATCTGAGTTTTCTTTGATTTTATCTTAATAGTTCTTGGTCTTATTACTTTTCCTTTTATATCCATGCTGAAGTGGAATAAGAATCTTTCCACCGTAGCCATGCGTGTTGTAAAAGTCAACTAAAATGCCGGAAACAATGGGCTAGTAACCCCTTTTCCTGCAAAGATTACTAAAAAGAAGAAAATTGTCAAAGTGGGAAGTCTGAATCTGCGTATGTTGTGCAAATGATAAGAAAGAGATGATTGTGGATGTTATGAATGAGAAGAAGCTGGATGTCCTGGCTTTAAGTGAAAAAAAGCTGAAGGGGGTGGAAGAGTTTCAGTGGAGAGGAATAAATGGGATTAGGTCAGGGGTTTCAAATAGAGTTAGATCTAAAGAAGGAGTAGCAATAATATTGAAGAATAAGATATGGCAGGAAAAGAGGGACTATAAATGTATTAATTCAAGGATTATGTTGAGTAAAATTAAGGTTGGATGTGAAAAGTGGGTTATAGTAAGCGTATATGCACCTGGAGAAGAGAGAAGTGTAGAGGAGAGAGAGAGATTTTGGGAAATATTGAGTGAATGCGTGGGGAGTTTTGAGCCAAGTGTGAGAGTACTTGTGGTTGGGGATTTCAATGCTAAAGTGGGTAAAAATGTTATGGAGGGAGTAGTAGGTAAATTTGGGTGCCAGGGGTAAATGTAAATGGGAGCCTTTAATTGAGCTATGTGTAGAAAGAAATTTGGTAATAAGTAATACATATTTTATGAAAAAGAGGATAAATAAATATACAAGGTATGATGTAGCACGTAATGAAAGTAGTTTGTTAGATTATGTATTGGTGGATAAAAGGTTGATGGGTAGGCTCCAGGATGTACATGTTTATAGAGGGGCAACAGATATATCGGATCATTATTTAGTCGTAGCTAGAGTTAGAGTAAGAGGTAGATGGGAAAAGAGAAAGGTGGCAACAACAAGTAGGAGGGAATTGAAAGCGTATAAACTAAAGGAGGAGGAAGTTCGGATGAGATATAAGTGACTATTGGCAGAAAGGTGGGATAGTGCAAAGATGAGTTGTGGGGGAGGGGGGGGGATTGAAGAGGGTTGGATGAGTTTTAAAAAAATGCAGTATTAGAATGTGGGGCAGAAGTTTGTGGTTATAGGAGGGTGGGGGCAGGAGGAAAGAGGAGTGATTGTAAAGGGTGTGATAAAAGAGAAAAAGTTAGCTTATGAGAGGTTTTTACAAAGCAGAAGTGTTATAAGAAGAGCATAGTATTTGGAGAGTAACAGAAAGGTGAAGAGAGTGGTGAGAGAGTGCAAAAGGAGAAAAGATGATAGAGTAGAGAGCCACTGTCAAGAAATTTTAATGAAAATAAGAAAAAAAATTGGAGTGAGTTAAACAAGTTAAGAAAGCCTAGGGAACGTATGGATTTGTCCGTTAAAAACAGAGTAGGGGAGTTAGTAGATGGGGAGATGGAGGTATTAGGTAGATGGCGAGAATATTTTGAGGAACTTTTAAATGTTGAGGAAGAAAGGGAGGCGGTAATTTCATACACTGGCTAGGGAGGTATACCATCTTTTAGGAGTGAAGAAGAGCAGAATGTAAGTGTGGGGGAGGTACGTGAGGCATTACGTAGAATGAAAGAGGGTAAAGCAGCTGGAACTGATGGGATCATGACAGAAATGTTAAAAGCAGGGGGGGATATAGTGTTGGAGTGGATGGTACTTTTGTTTAATAAATGTATGAAATAGAGGAAGGTACGTAGGGATTGGCAGAGAGCGTGTATAGCCCCTTTATATAAAGGGAAAGGGGACAAAAGAGATTGTAAAAAATATAGAGGAATAAGCTTACTGAGTATACCAGGAAAAGTGTACGGTAGGGTCATAATTGAAAGAATTAGAGGTAAGACAGAATGTAGGATTGCGGATGAGCAAGGATGTTTCAGAGTGGGTAGGGGATGTGTAGATCAAATGTTTACATTGAAGCATATATGTGAACAGTATTTAGATAAAGGTAGGGAAGTTTTTATTGCATTTATGGATTTAGAAAAGGCATATGATAGTGGATAGGGGAGCAATGCGGCAGATGTTGCAAGTATATGGAATAGGTGGTAAGTTACTAAATGCTGTAAAGAGTTTTTATGAGGATAGTGAGGCTCAGGTTTGGGTGTGTAGAAGAGAGGGAGAATACTTCCCGGTAAAAGTAGATCTTAGACAGGAATGTGTAATGTCACCATGGTTGTTTAATATATTTGTAGATGGGGTTGTAAAAGAAGTAAATGCTAGGGAGTTCCGGAGAGGGGTGGGATTAAATTATGGGGAATCAAATACAAAATGGGAATTGACAGTTACCTTTTGCTGATGATACTGTGCTTATGGGAGATTCTAAAGAAAAATTGCAAAGGTTAGTGGATGAGTTTGGGAGTGTGTGTGAAGGTAGCAAGTTGAAAGCGAACATAGAAAAGAGTAAGGTGATGAGGGTATCAAATGATTTAGATAAAGAAAAATTGAATATCAAATTGGGAAGGAAGAGTATGGAAGAAGTGAATGTTTTCAGATACTTGGGAGTTGACGTGTCAGCAGATGGATTTATGAAGGATGAGGTTAATCATAGAACTGATGAGGGAAAAAAGGTGAATGGTGCATTGAGGTATATGTGGAGACAAAAAACGTTATCTATGGAGGCAAAGAAAGGAATGAATGAAAGTATAGTAGTACCAACACTCTTATATGGGTGTGAAGCTTGGGTTGTGAATGCAGCGGCGATGAGGCAGTTGGAGGCAGTGATGTCCTGTCTAAGGGCAATGTGTGGTGTAAATATTATGCAGAAAATTCGGAGTGTGGAAATTAGGAGAAGGTGTAGAATTAATAAAAGCATTAGTGAGAGGGCTGAAGAGGGGTTGTTGAGGTAGTTTGGTCATTTAGAGAGAATGGATCAAAGTAGAACGACATGGAGAGCATTTAAATCTGTAGGAGAAGGAAGGCGAGGTAGGGGTCGTCCTCAAAAAGGTTGGAAGGAAGGGGTAAGGAAGGTTTTGTGGGCAAGGGGCTTGGACTTCCAGCAGGCGTGCACGAGCGTGTTCGATAGGAGTGAATGGTATGTGGGACCTGACGATCTGTTGGTGAGCAGGGTAATATTTAGTGAAGGGATTCAGGGAAACCGGTTATTTTTATATAGCCTGACTTGAGTCCTGGAAATGGGAAGTACAATGCCTGCACTTTAAAGGAGGGGTTCGGGATATTAGCAGTTTGGAGGGATATGTTGTGTATCTTTATACGTATATGCTTCTAAACTGTTGTGTTCTGGGCACCTCTGCAAAATCAGTGATTATGTGTGAGTGAGGTGAAAGTGTTGATTGATGATGAAAGTATTTTCTTTATGGGGATTTTCTTTCTTTTTTTGGGTCACCCTGCCTCGGTGGGAGACGGCCGACTTCTTGAAAAAAAAATTATTATACAGAAATATAAGAAACTGAGTCACTTGATCATTAAAAATACAGAGTAATAATATGAGAATAACAACATGAAATTAAGACTTCAGAGGATGAAGGATGAAATTATTAAATATTTACTTGTGCAATGGAACAGTAACTTTCCTGGGAAGTCAGATATTGCTCATATTTTTTTAAGATATATATATGTACTAACAAATATAAAACTACTACTATTATTCATGAAAACATCGCTGGCGTGATGGAAGGTGCTTGGTTGTGGTAGTATGTGCTAAAAGTAAATTAACAATTCATCATGAAAATACTGCAATAACGCTTTTAATCTATACATTCCTGACGGACGCTTAATGGAGTCGACCGAAAAAAAATGTAATAGAGAAAGAATAACATTGCTAAAATGATATAGCAACAGTTGTGTTGGAGATTGTTTTGGTCAGGTTGATGAGTGGTAACTCCATGATAGGAACTTACCTATTTTATAGACAAGATCACATAGGTCATCTTACAACCCTCTAGCGCCATAGGCATTACTGTGATTTATTGAAGAGAATATTTAGTGGTCCTAAATGTGTCTTGACGAGAGGGCCTTCCCAGCACCCTAGAGTACATCAAGAAGAGTGTGTTTAAACTATGTTGCACACTCACACAATGTTGAAACTATGTTGCACACTTGTTGTGGGGGTTCGGAAGGAGATATGATGGTTGAAGGTAAACACACTTGTAGGATGGTAACGCTATATATTGTCAGACTGTGGTAAGGGAAGGGCCCAGCCTGCCGTGTTACTGCCTGCTGTATGTCTAAGCGTGGAGTGAGGGCGAGGTAGCGCGTCTCACTCACTCATGCTGTAACCTGTAATGTCATACAGTCACTAGGCCTAAGGATCTTCTATATAAACACATGGATGGTACTATGGTACTCAACTAAGCTATACAACACATGTAAAGGAGGATCAGCAACTATGCTGACAGCTCAGTCATGTTACGTATGTCGTCTAGACATACACTACTATACTATAGGCTGAACAGGCAGGTGGTTCTGGGCTGATTCTGTACTATAACAAATTCATATATAACTTAGAACTAATGGATGGTATCATAATGGATGTTAACATAATGAGTTTAAACGAAATGGGTGTTAACGTAATGAGTTTTAGCGTAATGCATTACAAATTACAAGAACAAATCATGGTATAATATAGGATGGAATCGATCGATCTGTATTCATGCAGTCTACGGATTCTGAAGAATAATAAATATATATATACAAGGTGAAATTAACAGCAAAGCAAATCTGATGCACACAGATCATTACTGTCAAATTCTCAGAATACGGAGGAAATGTGAACATGAAAAAATAAATCTGAAAACTGATCAGTTAATAACAAAACATACATTTAACAGTTTCATTCATCTCGGACATCTAATTATACAGGCTGTTTACATTTAAACCCAATTCTGCGAGGGTAAGGTTTATGTATGCAGAATGGTTATCATCTTTGGGTGGATCGAACTCTTCTGCGATGGCTAACCAATGCCTTGCCTGAGGACAATCTGAACGAGTATCTACAAAAGATACAGCTACATTCACTAGTGATTGTGGAATTACTAACTCTTCTGCTAGGAGTACTCAACTCGGCTGTTCGATACAGTAATTGTAATTCTTGGCTCATTACAAAGTCACTAATGGGTGCTGGTGGCTTCACAGTCAGAATAAGATCTTCCTGGAACAGGAATCGAATCACACCAGAACACAAGGGATCGGTTCCTTCTTACTGGAGGAATGAACAAACTCGGTGGAGTGGATGACTCCCCCCGGTTGAAAAAAATAATGCTATAACATGCAGTATGAGCAAGGGAGAACGAATCTACTATCTCTCACTGCAAGCACAGGAGAAAATAAATGGACATGGTCAACAATACTGATATTCAATCTGAGTCGCACACAGTGACACGAGGTATCAGCTATAAAGAAACTTCACTTACAAACGTTAACAACATGTGCAAGTTACTCGAGAAATAACTTTTTACAATGCACGAATTACTGTCAACTAGGATGGGATCACCATCTGGAACACAAGGGACAACAACAACACTCAAGTGAGTACACTAGCCACAGAAACGTCTTTCTGCAATGGCTTGTGGCATCAGCAAGAGATGGCATAACTCATTGCAAGTAAAGTTCTTCTCAAAACGTCCCCTGGGAAGGAACGAATACTTGAACAAGTCGCCATCGCAGGGATAGTAGTCTGAGCACCCAGGGTTGTCTGAGGTTCCTCTGAAACCCAAGGTAACTGTACACTATCCTGTGTGCACAATATTGTGGCAGGAGTCCAGACAGGAGTGACAGTATTACTAGTGCCTGTCCGCTCGGCTACGTTAATAAGTAATGAACGAATCTATAGGAGCTTAATCTGAACTTCACATTTAGCAGCACTTTAACAAATCTCAGATACAAGCTGTGAGAACAAACACATTGCTCAAGGGCTAGGTATTGTATTCCAGTCAGTGAGGGAATATTGGTACTGTGGACTGATTCATATTGACTTTGACTGGCATGATACACTAAGTGAACAATCAAAAGTGACTGGGACATCTTCTCAGGGAACTTACTCAAAGGCATAAGGCAAGAAAATAAAGAGAATATATGACACAGTAAGCTTAAACGGGAAGAAATTACTTAACTAAAAAAAATAAGTCACACTGTAAGCAAGGAAACTCACACTCACAAAAGAAAATACTCAACTGAATAAGCAACACTTTGAAAATCAAGAGAAATTACTTTACTTAAATCTAATTTGCTCAACTTTACTTTAAAATGAGTTAATGGCACAGTGAGTTGTCCTCTCAATGCATTAGGGAAATTCAACAATAAATGATGAATCAATCAAAAATGTTAAAATGGACTCAATAAAGCTTGTGCAAAATTAAAACAAACTGGGAAAGCAATTCACTAAAAATAAAATAAAATGGCACACAAAGAATAAAATATTATGCACACAAAAGAGCATATGAAACTGCACTATTGAAATAAACTGTAGCAATATTGCAAATAACAATTGCTAATCCAAAGTACTGCACAACACTACTTAGAATTTCTGCAAGAACAATTTTAAATGGCAACACAATGTTTGCACAAGAATTATTGCAAAATGGTAAGGGAAGGGCCCAGCCTGCCGTGTTACTGCCTGCTGTATGTCTAAGCGTGGAGTGAGGGTGAGGTAGCATGTCTCACTCATGCTGCATCCCGCGACGTCATACAGTCACTAGGCCTAAGGATCTTCTATATAAACACATGGATGGTACTATGGTACTCTAAGCTATACAACACATGTAGAGGAGGATCAGCAACTATGCTGACACACTCACACAATGTTAAAACTATGTTGCACAGTCACACAGTGTTGATACTATGTTGCACAGTCACACAATGTTGAAACTATGTTGCACACTCACACGATGTTGAAACTACAATGTTGAAACTATGTTGCACACTCACACGATGTTGAAACAACAATGTTGAAACTATGTTGCACACTCACACAATGTTGAAACTATGTTGCACACTCACACGATGTTGAAACTACAATGTTGAAACTATGTTGCACACTCACACAATGTTGAAACTATGTTGCACAGTCAAACATTTATTTCATCATTATCATAAGTTCTAGTATATGTTAAAGAAATTCTTGGTGAAATATATGGGCAACTATGAAGTTATGTGGAGAATACTTCAGTCCAGATGGAATGGGAGGAGAGAGAGGAGTAGAGGGAGAGAAAGAGGGTAGGAAAGAGGAGGGATGAAAAGGAAAAAGAGGGAGGGGAGTGGAAGGGAAGGACAGGGGAAGGAAGAAATGGGACGAGGATGGCGATGGGGAGGGAAGGATAGAAAAGGAAAAGGGAGAGGATAGAGAAAGGTGAGGGGTAGGGAGAAAAGGAGAGGCATGGGGAAAGATGACTGGGAAAATAGAAAGACAAAACCAGTTTTATGTCAGAAAGCATAAAACTGACCGAGGATTAATTAACAAGTATAAATTAACTTACAAAATTTCCTTGTTAGGCAGGGGATGTCTGGCAGCTTTAAAATCAACTTATAATTAATAACAATTATACAACAAGTATAGTTTACTAGAGTGCTATGGTTTGTTATATATGATATTTTTATATACTGTAAAAAATTTTGCTTGTGATTAATAACTCTTGTGTAATAAGTTGTTATAACATGTGAAATTGTGAATACTGAGATAGAATATATTTACAGGTTATTACATATGATAAATTATATTGATATTAGTGAGAACTCCATTATGAATATATTATGATATTGAATAATACAATTGTTAGTGATAAATCAGTCTTTACCTTTTTTAATCAAGCAAAGTTTAAGTCAGATTTAAAAGATTTAAGCAGAAGACCGAAGGAAAACTATTTGTATAGTCAGGAAGGAAGTTTCTACTATATGTTGTCAATGTGTTCTCTGACAGCTCTCCAGAGACAGAATGTTTGGTTGAATTTCGTTCTCCGTGTCTTGTACAGATACCGGAGGACTTGGAATTCTGCATCGAGTCTATCTGATGCGAACTATCTACTTCTGCTAACATTAAAGACTACTATGTATTACCTAGGTGAGTGAGTCACGGATAGAAATGCAGAAGGCTCTCTACCCACCAACCAGTCTTTTCATCCACTGCAGGCATGAAAACATAGGGGAAGAATGAACCGTTAAATACTGAAAAAAAAATATCATGGTATTAACAGGAGAAGAGGAACTGGTTGAAAGACATTGTCTACAACAACCTTTTTAAAGTATGTACTTTTCTGTTTCAAACTTCTCTTGTTGCTCACTGTCACGTATAGGGCTTATGTATCCTCGCTTTTACCTCTTGTTACTATCGACTTCGCTATGCCTTTCACAACTCTCTATGCCTAGAATTATGACTCATCATAACAGTTACGTCACTGCCATGTTGCCTCGCTGAACAGACGTCGTGAAGCTGTTAATCTATCAGTTTAAATTCCTAGACAGGCCATCAGTGACACCCTCAATCGAATTGGCTAATGCAACCACTCCAGCCCCAGAGAGCTGAAGCCCATCCCTTGCATACATATCATGCTTCGAGAATTTCTTTATAGTAAATGTTCGAGACAATCTGCATTGATTTAGTGTGGTTTTAGTGAGTGGTTGTGTGAGGTAGCGACTATCCATGGACACATCTCAAGCGTCACTTACTCTCACCTAAAAAAAAACTCTATACCTCGTTTTTTGCTGGTCAATATTATCTCGTTTACTGGACATTAAACATTAAGGCTGACCCATCAGTCTTGCAAGATAGATGTGGTGGTGAAGGTTCCGGCAACTTCTCCCACTTGGTCGGAGGTATTTAGTTGGATTCTATACTTACAAAGTGTTTGTACAGTTGTTTCTTCAATAAGTGTATAGTTTTCGAGACTGAAACATTATACTGAAGTTTATTTCATTTTCTTAAACTATTGTTTGCAGAAAAAAGAAACTTGTAAATGTTCGTCACGCATCTTCTGTCCAACACTTTTATTCCATTTTCTCTAGTTATAGAATCATTTAGGATGGAATGAGATCTCGTATTCTCGGTTTCCAAACTTTTATTATGGATGGGTTTTATTTAAACTCAGCTTGTCACTTACTTTCACTTCTGTATATTTCAACATTTCAACATTTGTATATATTCCAGCATTTAAACCCTAAATGCAGGGGCCGCGGGGGCGTTGACCCCCGAAACTCTCTCCAGGTAAACTCCAGGTGTGAGTTACATTTTTTCATTTATCTGCCAATTTTATCAAATTGAATAAATCTTTTTTCATAAAGGATGTCAAAGAATTTTAAACGTAAAGTAAAAGTAAAAAGCAAAATGGAAAAAAAAAAAATCCAAAAATTTAAGGAATATTTCATTTAACACAAGCAGACTTTTCCATTCTTCGGAATATTTTCAGTGACATTGTTGATTGGTTTATCACAAATTTTTGTTTATTACTCAAAAACGCCTTATTTAATCTGCTTCATTATAATGTATCTTGGGCAAGTGTGATGGCATTATCTGCATGAGTGACTGCCAGTCTACAACACAGGTCGTACCTGTATTATTGTTTAGATGAGATTACTGGAGAAATGTTCCTCTGATATGTTGTTAACACTTTAACCTTGAAATAGTATAATATAAAAAATATTAGGTTAGTTTTATGGAGGTTAGGTGAGGTTTCTAAGTTTTGATCTTAAAATAAAAATCATTATATCATTGTTAATGATAAAAAATATCTATCATTTAGTATAAAAAATGTTTTGGAAAAATTTAATTATTATAGGAGTTCGTCAAGTTAGTCATTTTTACAGTCACGGAGGAGTGCTAAATCCGTAGGGCTTATACAGCGCATCGGAAATGAGAGTGATTCAGGTTTGATCCAAGGACCAAGAGGCAGGTGTAATTCCTTGAATCAAGAACTCCCAGCATCTTGTGGGGACAATATTGCTTAACTGCACCTAAAAATCATTGGAAGGGTTTATGGCATTCTAAGAATATGTTACATTTTACTTGACATAGTCACATGCCCATATAGATATGCCCTCTCGACCAGCGAACCAACAGTTTAAGAGTATAGCAGACGGGGTCCTACTGCTATGCTACACAGACTCATTTAACCCAGCCAATCACGAAAAAGCGGCCAAGTTGTGAAGCGATGTCCGGGACTGCTGAAACAACATTGATCAGACTTATTTAAAGTCTGGTCATTCATGGATCTCACTGAGTCTCTTGCTTCCAAACTTGTGGTACTGTATACATTTTAAACATTGAACATATATCATGCTTATTCGGTGAAGAAAAATATAAATATTTACTCTGCTGTTTTTGCTCGGTCTTACATTGCTGTCTGATTATCGTACTGACACAGTTATGAAACAGGTACACTGTTCACAACACTACACTTGTGTTCCTAAAAGGGTATTAAAGAAGTGCCAGTTATGGCTAGAATTTGGTGTTTATCAGAAAAGCATCACAAAAAATACCTATATGTCCCCTTTTATTCAGTAATGATTTACCTTAAAAATTCCATTTGCACATCAATAAAAAATCTAATAGGAAACTCATTAATTTTAAGTGTTGAATAAACTGTATGAAATGTTTTTGCTATTTCACCATTCTTTATAGGATTCCAAATTAACAGGAGTACGCAAATTGTCTGTTTATTAATGCGATGGAGGAGAGGGCAGCCCTAAACCCTTTTATGAAGAACCCTTCACAGGCACCAAAGATCCATCTTTAAAAGACGTTAGATATTAGTAATATAATCATGAGGAGCACAAAACTCTCAGGGGTATTACATTTTATGGGATTCAATCACGATTGTTTCAATGAAATGAAGAATTTCTCCTGTACAACCTCCAACAATAATTATTATCATTATTATCCAAGAAAGCTCAAAGTGACTTATTGCTATTGTTGTCCTTGATTTTTAGAAGCAAGAGTTCTTCACCAGTGTTAGTTGTCCTTGATTGTTAGAAGCAAGAGTCCTTCACCAGTGTTGGTTGTCCTTGACTGTTAGAAGCAAGAGTCCTTCACCAGTGTTGGTTGTCCTTGACTGTTAGAAGCAAGAGTCCTTCACAATTTTTAGTTGTCCTTGATTATTAGAAGAGTCCTTCACCAGTGTTGGATGTCCTTGATTGTTAGAGCAAGAGTCCTTCTCCAGTGTTAGTTGTCCTTGATTGTTAGAAGAAAGAGTCCTTTAAAATAGTAGTTGTCCTTGATTGTTAGAAGCAAGAGTCTTTTACCAGTGTTAGTTGTCTTTGATTGTTAGAAGTGTGGAAAATACTGTATATATTTTACAGAAATACAGTAGTTATATGTAAATAGATGGCCATACTGTATTTAATATGTCATAAAAAATGGGAAATTTTCTGTACATGCGCCTGCACAGGACACTCGCCATTGTTATTTTGAATTGGGGTAACAGACATAAGTGAATGTGAAGAATTTTTCATGCTCTAGAGGTAAAATTGGGTTGACACCTCGCAAAAAGGAGGCGAAATTCTTGGATGTGTATTCCTGCATAATTTGAGTATCAGGCGACAGGACAGGACAACTCCAGGAACCTCAGATAAGCTGTATAATTTATGTTTAAATTCTGGCCAGTAAATTTTTCATAAATGTAGGAAAAAGGGATGGGGGTCCTGTACATGACACATTAATCTCCAGTCAAATTGGTGAGTGTTATGATTAAGATACATTCTCCTTCTGTTATATAAATGTGTGTATATATATATATATATATATATAAATATATATATATATATATATATATATATATATATATATATATTATATATATAATAATATATATATATATAATAATTTATTTTTAATATACAGTCCACAAATTTATATATTTACCAGAATTCCTGGTGTATGTATATTCCATTTATAATTAATAGGTCCAGAGCAACTTGTGGATATGACAGTGGTAGCTATCGAAGGGGGACATTTTTGCGACCTAGGTGTCCCAAATTTCTACTTGTCTAACTGATAAATAATAATTATCTTTGTTCATTTACTGTTATGTACATAATGATACATTCAGATAAATGTAATTTTCCACAAGAAGCAAGAGCCCTTCACAATTGTTAGTTGTCCTTGATTGTTAGAAGTAAGAGTCCTTCACCAGTGTTAGTTGTCCTTGATTGTTAGAAGTATGAGTCCTTCTCCAGTGTTAGTTTTCCTTGATTATTAGAAGCAAGAGGCCTTCACCAGTGTTAGTTGTCCTTGATTATTAGAAGCAAGAGTCTTTCACCAGTGATAGTTGTCCTTGATTGATAGAAGCAAGAGTCCTTCACCAGTGTTAGTTGTCCTTGATTATTAGAAGCAAGACGCCTTCACCAGTGTTAGTTGTCCTTGATTATTAGAAGCAAGAGTCCTTCACCAGTGATAGTTGTCCTTGATTGTTAAAAGTAAGAGTCCTTCACCAGTGTTAGTTGTCCTTGATTGTTAGAAGCAAGAGTCCGTCACCAGTGTTGGTTGTCCTTGATTGTTAGAAGCAAGAGTCCTTCACCATTGTTAGTTGTCCTTGATTGATAGAAGCAAGAGTCCTTCGCCTGTGTTACTTTTATTTTCGTCATTATTTAAGGGGAAGCGTTAAATCAGTGGGGATCATAGAACGTTTAAGAGAATAAAAAGAAATTAGTTTGGATTCAAAAAAAGAGAGACTAGGCTCATTTCCTTGAATCAAGAGCCCTCACCAGCAGCAAGACACTTCCCATAGTATGATGATTTTTTATATAAATTTTAAATAAAGGAAAGTGCTTAACCCTTGCGGTTATATCGCACCTTAAGATGAGCCATTAAAGTTCGATCTATGGAAGGGTAGATTAAGTCAAATTCCTTGGATCAAGCTCACTGACAGTGATAAGGAAATGTGTAGAATTTTTAACACATACTTCCTCTCAGTTTTTACACAGGAGGATACCAGCGATATTCCAGTAATGATAAATTATGTAGAACAGGACGATAATAAACTGTGCACGATTAGGGTCACAAGTGACATGGTTCTTAGGCAAATAGATAAATTAAAACCTAACAAATCCCCAGGCCCTGATGAACTGTATGCAAGGGTTCTAAAGGAATGTAAAGAGGAGCTTAGCACACCTTTGGCTAATCTTTTCAACATATCACTACAAACTGGCATGGTGCCAGATAAGTGGAAAATGACAAATGTGATACCTATTTTCAAAGCAGGTGACCAAAAAGCCTAACCTCCATAGGGGGGAAAATTTAGGAATCAAAAATTTGCCGAGGCAGTTCGTACCACCTTAAAGCAAAAATTGATAAACGAATCTCAGCATGGTTTTACAAAGGGGGGTTTTTCCTGCCTCACAATTTCTTTAAACTTTTTTCCTAAGGTATTTGGGAGGTAATCAGGTAAGAATAGATACTGTTGAAAGTTAAGACACTTTGGCAACATCGGGATACCCTTTTTGTAGTAACTTTCGCCATCCAGTGGCTTTATCAATAAAATTTCTGGGACATAATAGGAAGACAAAAACTATAACAAAAAGAGTAATCAGTCCCTCGGCCTTGGAGTTGTGTTCACAGCATCGGGTGGAGGAGAATCGGGAGCAAAGAAAAAAAAAAAAAAAAAGCAAAAATTTAGGAAAGGTCCCAAGGGGATGAGGGGGGAAATGGACAGAGAAGAATAGCCTGGAGAGATGTTTTTATAAAGAAAAAGAGCCAGGCTTAACCCAGCACTAAGGCGTGTGGGCAAACTTGAGAACGGGAATAGCAGGACTGTTGATTGAACTTGTGGTATTAAGTCTTGAACTGAGTAGCTGGCAGCAGGCTGGGTCACATCAGGGGGTAGAAACAAGGGGAGAAAGGGATAACGAGGGGGCATTTTAGCAATGGACCATTTTCGAACTTTCAAAGCGCTTCGGTAGGTTTTTAAAATTTAGCCTTGTTGCAAAGGGTGAAACGTAGGGGGCTTGATGAACTCAAGAACTTGGGTGATGTAAATAAGCGGTGATTCACATGCAATTTTGCTTTTCCCAGCCCCAAAGGCTTTTGTAGTTTTCAGACAGGTCAGGGCAGTATTAAAGGGAGAGGTGAAAAAAGGAAAGGGGTTTCCCCATGAGGGTTACGGAGTCCCCTTACTTCCTCTTCTGGATGAATTCACTGGAGAATCACAATGGTGGTAGAGGTTGAGGGGGAAGGAGAGTGTGGGTTAATGTTGTGAAACAAGGGGGGGAAGGTGGGAAGGTGGTTTGGGAATTGATCAATTTTGTAAGGGGGGAAGTGGTTATAGGGGTTACAGGAGCATTCTTGGGGGGAACAGGTTGCAGGTGCAGTAAATTTCAGGACGTTGGGAAGGACTTTGAGGAGTCTGCTAAAGGTGTGGAGCCCGGGAAAAATTTAAAGGGCGGGAATTGTTCGACGAAATATTTCTTAATAGGGGGTTTGAAAGTGCCGGGGTTTTGCTGCTTTTTGCAAGGTTGCATACACCATGCAGTACAGCCCCTTTTGAGGGGGCACCGTGGGGGAGTGGAGAGAGGGAGTTGCGGGCGAAAGGGCCTGTAGATTACTTTTAGAGCTTTTATGGTTCGATTTTTGTTTGGTTTTTGCAGCATATGTCGGTGAATTGGGGGTGCTTCAAACTTTAGTTTTTTTTCGTATGATTTCTTTTCCCGAGTGGCACTTGCTGCAAGGATATGATGATTACCCTTGCAGTTAAACATTTTTGGTGCTGTAGAAGGTTCAGGACTGAAAACGGTCCATCATTTCCCACATTTTTAACAAAACTTCTTATTCTTTTTGGGGGAGCCTTGGTGGGTGATTATAGATACAGGTCCTCAGTGGGGGGTTTATGGAAACTTCTTGTTCAAATACTTGGGTGAATGGGTAATATAAAAAAAGGCCAACCGCAGAAGAGCTTGGCAGCCCGGAGTGTCTGAAATTAATCTTGACAAGATGCGGGGTTTTGGGATCTTTGAATGCTGCAAAACCGGGGGCCCAGGTGTTTTTTTTCCCAAAAATGTCTTCAGTCTCATAAGAGAGGGTGACGATATTGCAAGTTTTTTTTACAAAGACCGAAAATTCACTTCAAAAAGGGACGGGGATTAATGAATTGTTTTTGCTTTAAGTCCGATTTAAGAGTCGTCCATTAGTTTTTAGTGCTTCCGGTCCGTCTGGCAACGACAATGAAGGAGTCTTTCAGAGAGTGGATTTCCGTAAATTTTAACCCAGGCAGGTCCTAAAACGACGGAGCTAAAAAACTTCGAGGATCATTTATTGCACAATTCCCCCCCACTTGATTTTTCAACACGATTCGCAGCATTTGAAAAGGATATGACGTTTTTAGAAATAAAATTCTACACCCCGGCGGGGGGAAGAGAGGGTTTTTGCGGTGTAAGCAACTGTGTGATCGGACGGGGCAAAACAAGAAAAACTGGGGGTTTATAAAGGCGCATGGGTAGGACGGGGACAACGAGGGCAAAGTCACGGCAGGCGGGATTCCCCCTGGGAAAAGGTCCTTCCCAAAAAAATGGGTTTGTTTCAGCAGCCGTAAGGTCTTTAATTCCCCTGAACCAAGATTCCTGAAAGTTCATTCTGAAAGTTGTGAAGAAAGGTTAAAAAAACCGCTAGAAGTTAAACACAGTGCAACACTGGGTATCTTTATTGTAGTAGCGTTTTGCCACCAGTGCTTTAATCAATACAGATTCTAGGACAAAATAGGAAGACAGTAGAACTATATACAAAAGATGAGGTAATCAGTCCCTCGGCCTTGGAGTTAGTGTTCACAGCCTATATAAACCGCCAGTCTTCTTGTCTTTGCTCCAGATTCTCCTCCACCACGATGCTGTGAACACTAACTCCAAGGCCGAGGGACTGATTACCTCATCTTTTGTATATAGTTCTACTGTCTTCCTATTATGTCCTAGAATCTGTATTGATAAAGCCACTGGATGGCGAAACGTCTACTACAATAAAGATATCCAGATGTTGCACATGTGTCTTAACTTTCATATTGTCGGTATTTTATACCTTTCTTGCACAACATGATATTGTGTATATGGACTTCAGTAAGGCTTTTGACAGGGTCCCACATCAGAGACTATTGAGGAAAATTAAGGCACATGGAATAGGAGGAGAAATTTTTTCCTGGATAGAGGCATGGTTGACAAACAGGCAGCAGAGAGTTTGCATAAATGGGGAGAAATCAGAGTGGGGAAGCGTCACGAGCGGTGTTCCTCAGGGGTCAGTGCTGGGCCCCCTGCTGTTCACAATCTACATAAACGACATAGATGAGGGCATAAAGAGCGACATCGGCAAGTTTGCCGATGACACCAAAATAGGCCGTCGAATTCATTCTGACGAGGACATTCGAGCACTCCAGGAAGATTTGAATAGACTGATGCAGTGGTCGGAGAAGTGGCAGATGCAGTTTAATATAGACAAATGCAAAGTTCTAAATGTTGGACAGGACAATAACCATGCAACATATAAACTAAATAATGTAGATCTTAATATTACGGATTGCGAAAAAGATTTAGGAGTTCTGGTTAGCAGTAATCTGAAACCAAGACAACAGTGCATAAGTGTTCGCAATAAAGCTAACAGAATCCTTGGCTTCATATCGAGAAGCACAAATAATAGGAGTCCTCAGGTTGTTCTTCAACTCTATACATCCTTGGTTAGGCATCATTTAGATTATGCTGCACAGTTTTGGTCACCGTATTACAGAATGGATATAAATTCTCTGGAAAATGTACAAAGGAGGATGACAAAGTTGATCCCATGTATCAGAAACCTTCCCTATGAGGATAGACTAAGGGCCCTGAATCTGCACTCTATAGAAAGACGTAGAATTAGGGGGGATATGATTGAGGAGTATAAATGGAAGACAGGAATAAATAAGGGGGATGTAAATAGTGTGCTGAAAATATCTAGCCTAGACAGGACTCGCAGCAATGGTTTTAAGTTGGAAAAATTCAGATTCAGAAACGATATAGGAAAGTACTGGTTTGGTAATAGAGTTGTGGATGAGTGGAACAAACTCCCAAGTACAGTGATAGAGGCCAGAACGTTGTGTAGCTTTAAAAATAGGTTGGATAAATACATTAGTGGATGTGGGTGGGTGTGAGTTGGACCTGATAGCTTGTGCTACCAGGTCGGTTGCCGTGTTCCTCCCTTAAGTCAATGTGACCTGACCTGACTAGGTTGGGTGCATTGGATTAAGCCGGTAGGAGACTTGGACTTGCCTCGCATGGGCCAGTAGGCCTGCGGCAGTGTTCCTTCGTTCTTATGTTCGTATGTTCTTAAGAGTCCTTAATGGCGCCATTGTAATGCTCCCTGAAAAAATATTCAGTATTTTCCTTGAATAAAGCTTCCTTCAATAAAATTTTCAGTAGAAGACTTATTTGTCACCGTTTATGTTTCCGGTCAGTTTCTTCCAACAACATCACAGCCGAAAATTAGAAAATAAAATAAAATTGAATTAGGTAGGATGGAATTGTTTCGTGAGAACATAATGATTGTTGTTTAAGCAAGAAGAGTCGGACATATAAACAACCTGAAATAATAACCAGGATGACAACAACTGTCATGATGTCTCAACATTATTGTCGTGGAAGCAGGAGAAAGAAGAAATCAGTTTTTAATTAATTTCGGACATCGTGGTGGCCAGTTGATCAAGTTCTTGCCAATATTATCAAACTGGATATTATTAAAATATTCAAAATCAAGTATTTTTCCTTAGAGGATTGTATAGAATTTTTAACTAAAATGTGAACAAAAAAAGAAAACTACAAAAAATCAGAGTCTTTATGTTGTTTAAAGTTTAACGTCTAGAGACTTAAGTTTTCTTGGAACATTGTCGGTGATGCAATACACAAATAACTCGCACATAGAAGAGAGGAGCTTACGACGACGTTTCGGTCCGTCTTGGACCATTTACAAATGGTCCAAGTCGGACCGAAAATGGTCGTAAGCTCCTCTCTTCTATGTGCGGGTTATTTGTGTATTGTTCCAGTCACGGTATTGTGCCTTTTTCTGTTATTCTCGGTGACATTGTCGTTTAATTTTTCAGGTTATTTTTTACTCGAGAATGCCTTATTTGCCTGGCTTCAAATTTTCAACGTTTGAGTAATATCTTGTGCAAGATTGATGTGTCTATGTACATGCATGGCTGCTCTATGAACATTTGTACATAGGTCATTCCCAAATTTTTCATTCTGTATGAGTGGTGAAGAGAGGCTTCCAGGCTTCTCTGATAGGCTTCCAGTCTCCTCTGATAGGCTTCCAGGCTCATCTGATAGGCTTCTAGTCTCCTCTGATAGGCTTCCAGGCTCCTCTGATCGGCTTCAAAATTTCATCATTCATATATCTTATTGAGAAAAAGGTTTTTATATATAAAGAAGATTATTGATGCCATTTTGCCACTTTTAATTTCGAAACATTATTATACCTAAATTTATTATTATACCTCGATGCTGACCAGTGACCTTGATCAGATTTGATGCCTCCATTATATAGGCGTTATATGTTCCCTCCGGATTGGATTTACCGCTTTCCTTTAATTAAAACGTAACTGTAAGCAGCATCAATCTTCAATGGTTGATGCATCGTATGATATTATTGAAACAGGTTTAGGCTTTGTTGGCACAAATTTTATTGGATTCTGTGCAAAAACTCTGCAATAACCATCGGGGTTAAAAATCCATTCAAATTTTATGTTAATCTTCAGACTAATGAGCGGTTCAAAATTATTTTTCTCTCTGGTGTCAGTAAAACAAAAAAACAATCGTATAAAAAATTATCATAATTTTATATTTGAAGTAAGACCACAATGAGTGAAATGTCATAAATACTTAGGGAAATATGAAGAGTTGAAATTAAGAATATAAAGTAGGAACACTGCAGCGGCCCAGCAGCCCACACTAGGCACGTCATACTTAAACCCCAGCACTCTAACAAAAAAATTAGTTATCATCATATGGCAACACGTGTGCTTGTTGACTCAAGATAATTACAATCTTTTAACATTTTTTTTTTTTAATTTTTCTTCGCATTTTTCTAGTTGTTAATGTATCACGTTTAATACATCAATATTTATTTTTACGTATCATATTCACTTATATTAATTGTTCAATAACACTAAAGTAAATGTTAAGTTAAATTCACGAGTTCACTCGCTCAACAGTTTTCTGGCTTATTTATTATTTAATATATAATATGTATTCAATTTACAAAGTGCTTTCTATAATATTATAAGTGTTAGAGCTGGTGTTTCAATGGTTTAATAATACGTATAACTTGCGTGTGGGTGCTTCTCTGCTCTTTAAGTCATGTCAGCACACTTGAGGAGTCGGCAGTGCTTACCAGGCTCAAAATAAGTGAGATTTTAGTGGTTTATGAGGTGGCGCTTTTATGAGGGAGTAAACTGGTAGTTAGCGGTGACTTGGAGGGTGAAGGTAAACCTGAAGCTTAAGTAGCCTGGTCATTTGTTGGTTTTATCTCATACATTCTGATATATATATATATATAATATATATATATATATATATATATATATATATATATATATATATATATATATATATATATATATATATATATATGTCGTGCCGAATAGGCAGAACTTGCCATCTTGGCTTAAATTGCAACGTTCATCTTGCCATATAGGACAAGTGAAAATTTGTGTATGTAATAATTTCGCCAAAATCATTCTGAACCTAACAAAAAAAATATATTTCACTGTGTTTATTTAGTATTAAATTATTGTAAACAAATCTAAAATATATTTAGTTGGTAAGGCTAAAATAAATTGCTCTTGTTAAAATAAGGTTAGGTAAGTTTTCTAAGTTCCTTTTGGTTCAAAATTAAATTTTTACATTAACATTAATAAAAAAAATTTATCTTTAAACGTAAAGAGAAAATTTCAGAAAGGATTTAATTTTAAATAAGTTCTTGGTAATTGACCAGTTTTACATATTCGGTACGACACACACCACAACACACACACACACACACTCACACACACACACACACACACACACACACACACACACACACACACACACATATATATATAATATATAATATATATATAAAATATATATATATATATATATATATATATATATATATATATATATATATATATTTAAATATATATATATATATATATATATATATATAAATATATATATATATATATATATATTTTATATATATAATATATATAAAATATATATAATATATATGCAGTAAGATCAGAGTAAACAGGTGATTTTAAAATATGCAAAACAACCACTGTGAAAGAGTAGTGAAATTCCAAGCGCTTCTTGACTACTCACATTGTCAAGGAACTATGAAAGTAATACATCAAAGGAAGGCAATTAAAGGGCTTAGACCACACCTCACAGTCAGCTCCACAACAAAGAAACACCTGACACGAGACAATACCGGACTCGTAAGAAAAGAGGAACACTGCGGTAGGTCCGCTGGTCCATCTAGACAGGTCCTCACGACAACCCACCAACAAATCATTCTACCCAAGAAATAAGATTTATTATTTGTCCAATGTATTATTAAACTCTAACCAAATTTTATTAATTATAAATGAATCTAATTTATACAAACCTAAGGAAATATTCATATTACTTTCAAAACTGCTTTATATGAAACAAGATTCAATTATATTTCTCTCAACCATGGACTTGCTTGATACAACTTTCTCAACTTTTTGAAAATCAATTGGATGGTTAAAGTCTCTCACATGAATAAATAGAGCATTGGAATCTTGTCCAATGTAAAAATGAATAATGAATTCATATTTAAAATTTACAGAAAACCTACAAATAACTGTTCCTATGTACACTATTATTCTTCCCATCAAGATAGAGTTAAACTGTCTGTTTTCTCATCAATGTTTTTGAGAGCTTCACGTATTTGTAGTCCAGAGTTGATTTTTTTTTTATTATCACACTGGCCGATTCCCACCAGGGCAGGGTGGCCCGAAAAAGAAAAACTTTCACCATCATTCACTCCATCACTGTCTTGCCAGAAGGGTGCTTTACACTACAGTTTTTAAACTGCAACATTAACACCCCTCCTTCAGAGTGCAGGCACTGTACTTCCCATCTCCAGGACTCAAGTCCGGCCTGCCGGTTTCCCTGAATCCCTTCATAAATGTTACTTTGCTCACACTCCAACAGCACGTCAAGTATTAAAAACCATTTGTCTCCATTCACTCCTATCAAACACGCTCATGCATGCCTGCTGGAAGTCCAAGCCCCTCGCACACAAAACCTCCTTACCCCCTCCCTCCAACCTTTTCCTAGGCCGACCCCTACCCCGCCTTCCTTCCACTACAGACTGATACACTCTTGAAGTCATTCTGTTTCGCTCCATTCTCTCTACATGTCCGAACCACCTCAACAACCCTTCCTCAGCCCTCTGGACAACAGTTTTGGTAATCCCGCATCTCCTCCTAACTTCCAAACTACGAATTCTCTGCATCATATTACACACCACACATTGCCCTCAGACATGACACCCTCCCCTGCCTCCAGCCTTCTCCTCGCTGCAACATCATCACCCACGCTTCACACCCATATAAGAGCGTTGGTAAAACTATACTCTCATACATTCCCCTCTTTGCCTCCAAGGACAAAGTTCTTTGTCTCCACAGACTCCTAAGTGCACCACTCACTCTTTTCCCTCATCAATTCTATGATTCACCTCATCTTTCATAGACCCATCCGCTGACACGTCCCACTCCCAAATATCTGAATACGTTCACCTCCTCCATACTCTCTCCCTCCAATCTGATATTCAATCTTTCATCACCTAATCTTTTTGTTATCCTCATAACCTTACTCTTTCCTGTATTCACCTTTAATTTTTTCTTTTGCACACCCTACCAAATTCATCCACCAATCTCTGCAACTTCTCTTCAGAATCTCCCAAGAGCACAGTGTCATCAGCAAAGAGCAGCTGTGACAACTCCCACTTTGTGTGTGATTCTTTATCTTTTAACTCCACACCTCTTGCCAAGACCCTCGCATTTACTTCTCTTACAACCCCATCTATAAATATATTAAACAACCACGGTGACATCACACATCCTTGTCTAAGGCCTACTTTTACTGGGAAAAAATTTCCCTCTTTCCTACATACTCTAACTTGAGCCTCACTAAACCTCGTAAAAACTCTTCACTGCTTTCAGTAACCTACCTCCTACCACCATACACTTGCAACATCTGCCACATTGCCCCCCTATCCACCCTGTCGTACGCCTTTTCCAAATCCATAAATGCCACAAAGACCTCTTTAGCCTTATCTAAATACTGTTCACTTATATGTTTCACTGTAAACACCTGGTCCACACACCCCCTACCTTTCCTAAAGCCTCCTTGTTCATCTGCTATCCTATTCTCCGTCTTACTCTTAATTCTTTCAATTATAACTCTACCATACACTTACCAGGTACACTCAAACAGACTTATCCCCCTATAATTTTTGCACTCTCTTTTACCCCCCTTTGCCTTTATATAAAGGAACTATGCATGCTCTCTGCCAATCCCTAGGTACCTTACCCTCTTCCATACATTTATTAAATAATTGCACCAACCACTCCAAAACTTAATCCCCACCTGCTTTTAACATTTCTATCTTTATCCCATCAATCCCGGCTGCCTTACCCCCTTTCATTTTACCTACTGCCTCACGAACTTCCCCCACACTCACAACTGGCTCTTCCTCACTCCTTGCCCTATACACGAAATCACAGCTTCCTATCTTCATCAACATTTAACAATTCCTGAAATATTCCCTCCATCTTCCCAATACCTCTAACTCTCCATTTAATAACTCTCCTCTCCTATTTTTAACTGACAAATCCATTTGTTCTCTAGGCTTTCTTAACTTGTTAATCTCACTCCAAAACTTTTTCTTATTTTCAACAAAATTTGTTGATAACATCTCACCCACTCTCTCATTTGCTCTCTTTTTACATTGCTTCACCACTCTCTTAACCTCTCTCTTTTTCTCCATATACTCTTCACTCCTTGCATCACTTCTACTTTGTAAAAACTTGATAGATGAAGAAATATCCAAAATTTATGAAATAGCCAATGATCTGAAATACCCGATAAATATAATTGATAAATCATTTAAAATTGCTAGAAATACTTTTCACAATCCAAAAAGGGACAACCAGCCTTATTCAACTAAAAATATATTGGTTCTCCTTTACCATGAAAACTTGGTTGATATGCCTTCTCTTCTTAAGACTTTTAATATTGGAATCTTGGAATCTTGTCCGGTTCTAATGCTATATTTATGTTGTTTTAATCTAAGTTCGAGATTTTACCGGTTTGACTGTAATAAACTTTATCGCAAATTTTACAAGGAATCTTATAGAGACATCCATCAGCATTTTGGGGGGAATTCTTTATCAAAAGTTTTTTTACTCTATCAAGATTTTTAAATAAAATTTTGGTATTAAAAGTCTTAAGAAGAGAAGGCATATCAACCAAGTTTTATGGTAAGGGAGAACCAACATATTTTTAGTTGAATAAGGTTGGTTGTCCCTTTATGAGTTGTAAAAAGTATTTCTAGCAATTTTAAATGATTTACCAATTACATTTCTCGGGTATTTCAGATCATTGGCTATTTCATAAATTTTGGATATTTCTTCATCTATGAACTCAGGACTACAAATACGTAAAGCTCTCAAAAACATTGATGAGAAAACAGACAGTTTAACTTTATCTTGATGGGAAGAATAATAGTATAGTTATTTTCCTCAAACTCAACAGTAAAGTTTATAGAATGGGCTAAGCTATTTAATTTGCCAAGGAAATGGTGTATATCTACATTCTTGGGCATAAGACATAAAATATCATCGACATATCTGAACCATTTTGCTCTATTAGGGAGGATTGTGTTAAGGGAATCTTGTTTCAAAAAATTCCATGTATAGATTACTAAGAACAGGTTGGGAAAAAGGATTTCCCATTGCCATCAAATTTCTGAGTGTAAAACTTTCATTAAATACAAATTTTTTCATCAACAATGCAAAAATTAATAAGTTTAAATTTGGAAAA
>NC_069431.1:40968250-41033250 GCF_026875155.1 Cherax quadricarinatus
TTTGTGGATGTTAAATATCTGGGTGATTTCATCGTCTGAAATTGTTATTAGCATGCTTTGCCCAATCACTATTTTCAATTAAATTTTCTTTGTAGTTTATTTTTGAGTTCATTACAAATTCTTCTCAGTTTATTAAAGCAATGATCTAACATATTAAGTTTCCATTCTGATGATTGAACGAAGCATGCTAATAACAATTTTGTAATTAATTTATCAGATGAAGTGTTAGATAAAAATACAACGGATGCTCTTGGTTTTGGTCTAAATTTTGCAACTTCAAAAAAACTTAATAATGTTGAAATTGCAAAAGCCTTTTGTAACTTTGAAAAATCTTCTGATTTATCCACTGATGAAATTAATATTAGTAAGGGAATGGTATATAACTATGTTAAAACAAAACATTCCCAATTGCCGTCAAAGATTCTTTAAGTCTTACGATACATTAACAATAATAAAAATTTGCGCCTTACCAAAGGAGATAAAATAAATGCAATAGTAATTATGAAAGAAAATGATTACCAAGAAAAAATGAATAATCTCTTAGATGATACTGAAACCTATTCTAAACTTAGAAAGAATCCCATAGAAACCGTTAACAGCAATTTCAATAAAACAATAAAACTTCTACTAAAAGGCAAAGATGAATTAATCAAACAATTTACTTCCACTAATCCATCTTACCTTACATGTATGGACTAATAAAAACACACAAACCAGGTAATCCAATCAGACCAATTATTAGCTCCATAGGATCAGTTTCGTATAAATTATCCAAATGGATTGTTGACATTTTGAGCCCTATTGGTGGTAAAATTTCTAACTTCAATGTTAAAAACAACTTAGATTTAGTTGATAAATTAGGCTCCTTGACTGACTTAAATGATTTTAGCATGGTTAGTTTTGATGTTACTTAGTTGTTTACGAAAGTTCCTGTTGATGATTTATTAAGTTTCTTATCTGAAGAACTCGTTAATTATGATTTACCATTACCAGTTCCTACCATCATTAAACTTATTAAACTTTGCATTGTTGATGCAAAATTTGCATTTAATGAAAAGTTTTACACTCAGAAATTTGGTATGGCAATGGGAAATCCTCTTTCACCTGTTCTTTGTAATCTATACATGGAATTTTTTGAAACAAGATTGCTTAACACAATCCTCCCTAATAGAGCTAAATGGTTCAGATATGTCGATGATATTTTATGTCTTATGCCCAAGAATGTAGATATACACCATTTCCTTGGCAAATTAAATAGCTTAGCCCATTCTATAAACTTTACTGTTGAGTTTGAGGAAAATAACTATACTATTATTCTTCCCATCAAGATAAAGTTAAACTGTCTGTTTTCTCATCAATGTTTTTGAGAGCTTTATGTATTTGTAGTCCAGAGTTCATAGATGAAGAAATATCCAAAATTTATGAAATAGCCAATGATCTGAAATACCCGAGAAATGTAATTGGTAAATCATTTAAAATTGCTAGAAATACTTTTTACAACCCATAAAGGGACAACCAACCTTATTCAACTAAAAATATGTTGGTTCTACCTTACCATAAAAACTTGGTTGATATGCCTTCTCTTCTTAAGACTTTTAATATCAAAATTTTATTTAAAAATCTTGATAGAGTAAAAAAACTTTTGATAAAGGATTCCCCCCAAAATGCTGACGGATGTCTCTATAAGATTCCTTGTAAAATTTGCGATAAAGTTTATTACAGTCAAACCGGTAAAATCTCGAACTTAGATTAAAACAACATAAATATAGCATTAGAACCGGACAAGATTCCAATTCTCTGTTTATTCATGTGAGAGACTTTAACCATCCAATTGATTTTCAAAAAGTTGAGAAAGTTGTATCAAGCAAGTCCATGGTTGACAGAAATATAATTGAATCTTGTTTCATAAAAAGCAGTTTTGAAAGTAATATGAATATTTCCTTAGGTTTGTATAAATTAGATTCATTTATAATTAATAAAATTTGGTTAGAGTTTAATAATACATTGGACAAATAATAAACCTTATTTCTTGGGTAGAATGATTTGTTGGTGGGTTGTCGTGAGGACCTGTCTAGTTGGACCAGCGAACCTACCGCAGTGTTCCTCTTTTCTTACGAGTCCGGTATTGTCTCGTGTCAGGTGTTTCTTTGTTGTGGAGCTGACTGTGAGGTGCGGTCTAAGCCCTTTAATTGCCTTCCTTTGATGTATTACTTTCATAGTTCCTTGACAATGTGAGTAGTCAAGTAGCGCTTGGAATTTCACTACTCTTTCACAGTGGTTGTTTTGCATATTTTAAAATCACCTGTTTACTCTGATCTTACTGCATTATATATATATATATATATATATATATATATATATATATATATATATATATATATATATATATATATATAATATATATATAATATATATATGTGTGTGTGTGTGTGTGTGTGTGTGTGGTGTGTGTGTGTGTGTGTGTGTGTGTGTCGTACCGAATATGTAAAACTGGTCAATTAGCAAGAACTCATTTAAAATTAAGTCCTTTCTGAAATTTTCTCTTTACGTTTAAAGATATATTTTTTTTATTAATGTTAATGTAAAATTTTAATTTTGAACCAAAAGGAACTTAGAAAACTTACCTAACCTTATTTTAACAAGAGCAATTTATTTTAGCCTAACCCAACTAAATATATTTTAGATTTGTTTACAGTAATTTAATACTAAATAAACACAGTAAAATATATTTTTTTTTGTTAGGTTCAGAATGATTTTGGCGAAATTATTACATACACAAATTTTCACTTGTCCTATATGGCAAGATGAATGTTGCAATTTAAGCCAAGATGGCAAGTTCTGCCTATTCGGCACGATATATATATATATATATATATATATATATAATATATATATATATATATATATAAATATATATATATATATAATATATATATATCAGAATTTTATTGCATTATTGCATTATGTTTATCCATCTTGTGGTTATTACCATGCTCAACACATAATATGTATGAGATAAAACCAACAAATGACCAGGCTACTTAAGCTTCAGGTTTACCTTCACCCTCCAAGTCATCGCTAACTACCAGTTTACTCCCTCATAAAAGCGCCACCTCATAAACCACTAAAATCTCACTTATTTTGAGCCTGGTAAGCACTGCCTGACTCCACAAGTGTGCTGACATGACTTAAAGAGCAGAGAAACACCCACACGCAAGTTATACGTATTATTAAACCATTGTAACACCAGCTCTAACACTTATAATATTATAGAAAGCACTTTGTAAATTGAATACATATTATATATTAAATAATAAATAAGCCAGGAAACTGTTGAGCGAGTGAACTCGTGAATTTAACTTAACATTTACTTTAGTGTTATTGAACAATTAATATAAGTGAATATGATACGTAAAAATAAATATTGATGTATTAAACGTGATACATTAACAACTAGAAAAATGCGAAGAAAAATTAAAAAAAAAAATGTTAAAAGAATGTAATTATCTTGAGTCAACAAGCACACGTGTTGCCATATGATGATAACTATTTTTTTTGTTAGAGTGCTGGGGTTTAAGTATGACGTGCCTAGTGTGGGCCGCTGGGCCGGTGCAGTGTTCCTACTTTATATTCTTAATTTCAACTCTTCATATTTCCCTAAGTATTTATGACATTTCACTCATTGTGGTCTTACTTCAAATATAAAATTATGATAATTTTTTATACGATTGTTTTTTTGTTTTACTGACACCAGAGAGAAAAATAATTTTGGCCGCGGGGGCGTTGACCCCCGGAACTCTCTCCAGGTAAACTCCAGATGGTTATTGCAGAGTCTTTGCACAGAATCCAATAAAATTTGTGCCAACAAAGCCTAAACCTGTTTCAATAATATCATACGATGCATCAACCATTGAAGATTGATGCCGCTTACAGTTACGTTTTAATTAAAGGAAAGCGGTAAATCCAGTCCGGAGGGAACATATAACGCCTATATAATGGAGGCATCAAATCTGATCAAGGTCACTGGTCAGCATCGAGGTATAATAATAAATTTAGGTATAATAATGTTTCGAAATTAAAAGTGGCAAAATGGCATCAATAATCTTCTTTATATATAAAAACCTTTTTCTCAATAAGATATATGAATGTTGAAATTTTAAAGCCTATCAGAGGAGCCTGGAAGCCTATCAGAGGAGCCTGGGAGCCTCTCTCCACTACTCATACAGAAAGAAAAAATTGGGAATGACCTATGTACAAATGTTCATAGAGCAGCCATGCATGTACATAGACACATCAATCTTGCACAAGATATTACTCAAACGTTGAAAATTTGACGCCAGTCAAATAAGGCATTCTCGAGTAAAAAATAACCTGAGTAATCAAACGACAATGTCACCGAGAATAACAGAAAAAGGCACAATACCGTGACTGGAACAATACACAAATAACCCGCAGATAGAAGAGAGGAGGTTACGACCATTTTCGGTCCGACTTGGACCATTTGTAAATGGTCCAAGACGGACCGAAACGTCGTCGTAAGCTCCTCTCTTCTATGTGCGAGTTATTTGTGTATTGCATCACCGACAATGTTCCCAGAAAACTTAAGTCTCTAGACGTTAAACTTTAAACAACATAAAGACTCTGATTTTTTGTAGTTTTCTTTTTTGTTCACATTTTAGTTAAAAATTCTATACAATCCTCTAAGGAAAAATACTTGATTTTGAATATTTTAATAATATCCAGTTTGATAATATTGGCAAGAACTTGATCAACTGGCCCCCACGATGTCCGAAATTAATTAAAAACTGATTTCTTCTTTCTCCTGCTTCCACGACAATAATGTTGAGACATCATGACAGTTGTCATCCTGGTTATTATTTCAGGTTGTTTATATGTCCGACTCTTCTTGCTTAAACAACAATGTTGAGACATCATGACAGTTGTCATCCTGGTTATTATTTCAGGTTGTTTATATGTCCACCTCTTATTGCTTAAACAACAATCATTATGTTCTCACGAAACAATTCCATCCTACCTAATTCAATTTTATTTTATTTTCTAATTTTCGGCTGTGATGTTGTTGGAAGAAACTGACCGGAAACATAAACGGTGACAAATAAGTCTTCTACTGAAAATTTTATTGAAGGAAACTTTATTCATGGAAAATACTGAATATTTTTTCAGGGAGCATTACAATGGCGCCATTTAAGGACTCTTGATCCAAGGAATTTGACTTAATCTACCCTTCCATAGATCGTACTTTAATGGCTCATCTTAAGGTGCGATATAACCGCAAGGGTTAAGCACTTTTCTTCATTTAAAATTTATATAAAAAAATCATCATACTATGAGAAGTGTATTGCTGCTGGTGAGGGCTCTTGATTCAAGGAAATGAGCCTAGTCTCTCTTTTTTTGAAACCAAACTAATTTCTTTTTATTCTCTTTAACGTTCTATGATCCCTACTGATTTAACGCTTCCCCTTAAATAATGACGAAAATAAAAGTAACACAGGCGAAGGACTCTTGCTTCTATCAATCAAGGACAACTAACACTGGTGAAGGACTCTTGCTTCTAACAATCAAGGACAACCAACACTGGTGAAGGATTCTTACTTCTAACAATCAAGGACAACTAACACTGGTGAAGGACTCTCGCTTCTAACAATCAAGGACAACCAACACTGGTGAAGGATTCTTACTTCTAACAATCAAGGACAACTAACACTGGTGAAGGACTCTCGCTTCTAACAATCAAGGACAACCAACACTGGTGACGGACTCTTGCTTCTAACAATCAAGGACAACTAACACTGGTGAAGGACTCTTATTTCTAACAATCAAGGACAACCAACACTGGTGAAGGACTCTTACTTCTAACAATCAAGGACAACTAACACTGGTGACGGACTCTTGCTTCTATCAGTAAAGGACAACTAATACTGGTGAAGGACTCTTGCTTCTAACAATCAAGGACAACCAACACTGGTGACGGACTCTTCCTTCTAACAATCAAGGACAACTCACACTGGTGAAGGACTCTTGCTTCTAACAATCAAGGACAACTAACACTGGTGAAGGACTCTTGCTTCTAACAATCAAGGACACTTAACACTGGTGAAGGACTCTTGCTTCTAACAATCAAGGACAACTAACACTGGTGAAGGACTCTTGCTTCTAACAATCAAGGACAACCAACACTGGTGAATAACTCTTGTTTCTAACAATCAAGGACATCCAACACTGGTGAAGGACTCTTGCTTCTAAGAATCAAGGAAAACTAACGCTGGTGAAGGGCTCTTATTTCTATCAATCAAAGACAATGAACAATTGTGAAGGATTCTTGCTTCTAACAATCAAGGACAACTAACAATTGTGAAGAACTTATGCTTCTAACAATCAAGGACAACTAACACTGGTTATGGACTCTTGCTTCTAAGAATCAAGGATAACTGACACTGGTGAAGGACTCTTACTTCTAACAATCAAGGACAACCAACACTGGTGACGGACTCTTGCTTCTTACAATCAAGGACAACTAACACTGGTGAAGAACTCTTGCTTCTAAAAATCAAGGACAACAATAGCAATAAGTCACTTTGAGTTTTCTTGGATAATTCTCGGTAATTTATGCATAAACTGTTGTGTATGACAACTGTTAATGCAAACATTGCCTAATTTTACTTGAATAAACTTAATTCCCCTTTAATCACCCCTGTGGGTTTCGCGCTTCATCCTGATTATAATCTGACATATAGTTCTTCTCCCTTGCAGGTAATAATAATCATAATAATAATTATTGATGGGGGTTGTATTGGAACAATTCTTCATTTCACTGGATCATTCGTGATTGATTCCCATAACATGTAATACCCCTGAGAGTTTTGTGCTCCTCATGATCATATTACTAATATCTAACCTCTTTTAAAGATGGATCTTTGGTGCCAGTGAAGGGTTCTTCATCCAAGGGTTTAGGGCTACCCTCTTCTGCATCGCATTAATAACCAGACAGTATGCATACTCCTGTTAGTTTGGAATCCTTAAAAAAATGGTGAAATAGCAAAAATATTTCATACATATTTTATTAGATTTTTTATTGATGTGCAAAAGGATTTCTTAAGGTAAATCATTACTGAATAAAAGGGGACACAGGTATTTTTTGTGATGCTTAACTAAAAGACACCAAATTGTAGCCGTAACTGGAACTTCTTTAATACCCTCTTACCAACACAATTTTTTACTAATCGATAGATATTTTTTGTCATTAACAATAATATAATGGTTTTTATATTTAGACCAAAACTATTTAAGAAACCTCACCTAACCTCCATAAAACTATTCTAATTTTTTTTACAATATTATAGTATCTATTTCAAGGTTAAAGTGTTAACAACATATCAGAGGAACATTTCTCCAGTAATCTCATCTAAACAATAATACAGGTACGACCTGTGTTGTAGACTGGCAGTCACTCATGCAGATAATGCCATCACTCTTGCCCAAGATACATTATAATGAAGCAGATTAAATAAGGCGTTTATGAGTAATAAACAAAAATTTGTGATAAACCAATCAACAATGTCACTGAAAATATTCCGAAGAATGGAAAAGTCTGCTTGTGTTAAATGAAAAATTCCTTAAATTGTCGGATTTTATTTTTTTTCCATTTTGCTTTTTACTTTTACTTTACGTTTAAAATTCTTTTACATCCTTTATGAAAAAAGATTTATCCAATTTGATAAAATTAGCAGATAAATGAAAAAAATGTAACTCACACTGTTCAAAAAATAATACAAAATATTTCTCATTAAGATATTCCAGCATTTAGGGTTTAAATGCTGGAATATATACAAATGCTTAAATGCTGAAATTTACAGAAGTGAAAGTAAGTGACAAGCTGAGTTTAAATAAAACCCATCCATAATAAAAGTTTGAAGCCGATCAGAAAACTTATTATTCTATAATTGAATTGCAGTTACTGGGACTAAACATGTGGGTTATCATCTCTATTAAAAAATTCGTCAATAACATTGTGAAGACAATCAGAAGAACCATTCTTTAGGTATTAAATTAAAAAAATTCTCAAATTTTTCAATAAATTTGCAAATGGGGCCTTATGGAACCGAAGTGCAGCCTGATTTTTATGTTCAGGAAACAGCAACTTTCGTGAAAATTTGAAACCGATCAGATGTTTCATTCTCCAGTTATGTCACGGATTCAACGATTTTCATTTTTTTTTACTATTTTACTACATCAACAAATATGTTAACATCCAAACGAAACTTAAAATGTTCAATGCAAAAGCTAAAATGCATCAGTATTCAGAAGAGGTAAATTAAAAATTATTTAACACGATTTTACATGAATAAATATTTCACAATAATTAACATAAAATAGTCAGATCTGTAACTATTCAATGGAATTTCACTCTCCGACGTCGATTATTTTTATACCTGTTTCTGAACCATTGAAGCCGCACCGCTGTACATATTTGAAGTTACTGGAACCATTCCAGGAAGATGGAAATAGAATTAATAAATTTGGCCACAGTGCTTGTAAACATGTCAGTTGTTCTAAGAATTTAGTCGTGGTTACCGTACAAAAGTGTTGAATATTTGGAAGAGATTGGTTCGGCATTCTAGAGTTATAAACGAAAAAAAATATATTGAAAAATCAGGTACTCTCTTAAAGGCATTCTTTCCATATATTTATTAATATTTATTATATTTATTATTATTATAGGTAGTAGGTTGGTAGACAGCAACCACCCAGGGAGGTACTACCGTCCTGCCAAGTGAGTGTAAAACGAAAGCCTGTAATTGTTTTACATGATGGTAGGATTGCTGGTGTCTTTTGTCTGTCTCTTAAATATGCAAGATTACAGGTACGTCTTGCTACTTCTACTTACATTTAGGTCACACTACACATACATGTACACGTTTATTTATACACACTCATCTGAGTTTTCTTTGATTTTATCTTAATAGTTCTTGGTCTTATTACTTTTCCTTTTATATCCATGCTGAAGTGGAATAAGAATCTTTCCTCCGTAGCCATGCGTGTGTAAAAGAACTAAAATGCCGGAAACAATGGGCTAGTAACCCCTTTTCCTGCAAAGATTTACAAAAAAGAAAAAGAAAATTGTCAAAGGGGGAAGTCTGAATGGGGCGTGTATGTTGTGAAAATTGATAAGAAAGAGATGATTGTGGATGTTATGAATGAGAAGAAGCTGGATGTCCTGGCTTTAAGTGAAAAAAAGCTGAATGGGGTGGAAGAGTTTCAGTGGAGAGGAATAAATGGGATTAGGTCAGGGTTTCAAATAGAAATTAGATCTAAAGAAGGGAAGCAATAATATTGAAGAAAGATATGGGAGGAAAGAGGGACTATAAATGTATTTAAATTCCCAAAGGGTTATGGGTTGAGTAAAATTAAGGTTGGATGTGAAAAGTGGGTTATAGTAAGGGTATATGCACCTGGAGAAGAGAGAAGTGTAGAGGAGAGAGAGAGATTTGGGAATGTTGAGTGAATGCGTGGGGAGTTTTGAACCAAGTTTGAGAGTACTTGTGGTTGGGGATTTCAATGCTTAAGTGGGTAAAAATGTTATGGAGGGAGTAGTAGGTAAATTTGGGGTGCCAGGGGTAAATGTAAATGGGGAGCCTTTAATTGAGCTATGTGTAGAAAGAAATTTGGTAATAAGTAATACATATTTTATGAAAAAGAGGATAAATAAATATACAAGGTATGATGTAGCACGTAATGAAAGTAGTTTGTTAGATTATGTATTGGTGGATAAAAGGTTGATGGGTAGGCTCCAGAATGTACATGTTTATAGAGGGGCAACAGATATATCGGATCATTATTTAGTTGTAGCTACAGTTAGAGTAAGAGGTAGATGGGAAAAGAGAAAGGTGGCAACAACAAGTAGGAGGGAATTGAAAGCGTATAAACTAAAGGAGGAGGAAGTTCGGATGAGATATAAGTGACTATTGGCAGAAAGGCGGGATAGTGCAAAGATGAGTTGTGGGGGGGGGGATTGAAGAGGGTTGGATGAGTTTTAAAAAATGCAGTATTAGAATGTGGGGCAGAAGTTTGTGGTTATAGGAGGGTGGGGGCAGGAGGAAAGAGGAGTGATTGGTGGAATGATGAAGTAAAGGGTGTGATAAAGAGAAAAAGTTAGCTTATGAGAGGTTTTTACAAAGCAGAAGTGTTATAAGAAGAGCATAGTAGTATGGAGAGTAAAAGAAAGGTGAAGAGAGTGGTGAGAGAGTGCAAAAGGAGAGCAGATGATAGAGTGGGAGAGGCACTGTCAAGAATTTTAATGAAAATAAGAAAAAAAATTGGAGTGAGTTAAACAAGTTAAGAAAGCCTAGGGAACGTATGGGATTTTGTCAGTTAAAACAGAGTAGGGGAGTTAGTAGATGGAAAGGAGGGAGGTATTAGGTAGATGGCGAGAATTATTTTGAGGAACTTTTAAATGTTGAGGAAGAAAGGGAGGCGGTAATTTCATACACTGGCTAGGGAGGTATACCATCTTTTAGGAGTGAAGAAGAGCAGAATGTAAGTGTGGGGGAGGTACGTGAGGCATTACGTAGAATGAAAGGGGGTTAAAGCAGCTGGAACTGATGGGATCATGACAGAAATGTTAAAAGCAGGGGGGGATATAGTGTTGGAGTGATTGGTACTTTTGTTTAATAAATGTACGAAAGAGGGGAAGGTACCTAGGGATTGGCGGAGAGCATGTTATGTCCCTTTATATAAAGGGAAAGGGGACAAAAGAGATTGTAAAATTATAGAGGAATAAGTTTACTGAGTATACCAGGAAATGTGTACGGTAGGGTTATAATTGAAAGAATAGACGTTGACAGAATGTAGAATTGCGGATGAGCAAGGAGGTTTCAGAGTGGGTAGGGGATGTGTAGTCAAGTGTTTACATTGAAGCATATATGTGAACAGTATTTAGATAAAGGTAGGGAAGTTTTTATTGCATTTATGGATTTAGAAAAGGCATATGATAGAGTGGATAGAGGAGCAATGTGGCAGATGTTGCAAGTATATGGAATAGGTGGTAAGTTACTAAATGCTGTAAAGAGTTTTTATGAGGATTGTGAGGCTCAGGTTAGGGTGTGTAGAAGAGAAGGAGAATACTTCCCGATAAAAGTAGGTCTTAGACAGGAATGTGTAATGTCACCATGATTGTTTAATATATTTGTAGATGGGGTTGTAAAAGAAGTAAATGCTAGGGAGTTCCGGAGAGGGGTGGGATTAAATTATGGGGAATCAAATACAAAATGGGAATTGACAGTTACCTTTTGCTGATGATACTGTGCTTATGGGAGATTCTAAAGAAAAATTGCAAAGGTTAGTGGATGAGTTTGGGAGTGTGTGTGAAGGTAGCAAGTTGAAAGTGAACATAGAAAAGAGTAAGGTGATGAGGGTATCAAATGATTTAGATAAAGAAAAATTGAATATCAAATTGGGAAGGAAGAGTATGGAAGAAGTGAATCTTTTCAGATACTTGGGAGTTGACGCGTCAGCAGATGGATTTATGAAGGATGAGGTTAATCATAGAACTGATGAGGGAAAAAAGGTGAATGGTGCATTGAGGTATATGTGGAGACAAAAAACGTTATCTATGGAGGCAAAGAAAGGAATGAATGAAAGTATAGTAGTACCAACACTCTTATATGGATGTGAAGCTTGGGTTGTGAATGCAGCAGCGATGAGGCAGTTGGAGGCAGTGATGTCCTGTCTAAGGGCAATGTGTGGTGTAAATATTATGCAGAAAATTCGGAGTGTGGAAATTAGGAGAAGGTGTAGAGTTAATAAAAGCATTAGTCAGAGGGCAGAAGAGGGGTTGTTGAGGTAGTTTGGTCATTTAGAGAGAATGGATCAAAGTAGAACGACATGGAGAGCATTTAAATGTGTAGGAGAAGGAAGGCGAGGTAGGGGTCGTCCTCGTAAAGGTTGGAAGGAAGGGGTAAGGAAGGTTTTGTGGGCAAGGGGCTTGGACTTCCAGCAGGCGTGCACGAGCGTGTTCGATAGGAGTGAATGGTATGTGGGACCTGACGATCTGTTGGAGTGTGAGCAGGGTAATATTTAGTGAAGGGATTCAGGGAAACCGGTTATTTTTATATATCCTGACTTGAGTCCTGGAAATGGGAAGTACAATGCCTGCACTTTAAAGGAGGGGTTCGGGATATTAGCAGTTTGGGATATTGGCAGTTTGGAGGGATATGTTGTGTATCTTTATACGTATATGCTTCTAAACTGTTGTGTTCTGGGCACCTCTGCAAAATCAGTGATTATGTGTGAGTGTGGTGAAAGTGTTGAGTGATGATGAAAGTATTTTCTTTATGGGGATTTTCTTTCTTTTTTGGGTCACCCTGCCTCGGTGGGAGACGACTGACTTGTTGAAAAAAAAAATTATTATACAGAAATATAAGAAACTGAGTCACTTGATCATTAAAAATACAGAGTAATAATATAAGAATAACAACATGAAATTAAGGCTTCAGAGGATGAAGGATGAAATTATGAAATATTTACTTGTGCAATGGGAACAGTAACTTTCCTGGGAAGTCAGATATTGCACATATTTTTTTAAGATATATATATGTACTAACAAATATAAAACTACTTCTATTATTCATGAAAACATCGCCGGCATGATGAAAGGTGCTTGGTTGTGGTAGTATGTGCTAAAAGTAAATTAACAATTCATCATGAAAATACTGCAATAACGCTTTTAATCTATACATTCCTGACGGACGCTTAATGGAGTCGACCGAAAAAAATATAATAGAGAAAGAATAACATTGCTAAAATGATATAGCAACAGTTGTGTTGGAGATTGTTTTGGTCAGGTTGACGAGTGGTAACTCCATGATAGGAACTTACCTATTTTATAGACAAGATCACATAGGTCATCTTATTCCCCTCTAGCGCCATAGGCATTACTGTGATTTATTGAAGAGAATATTTAGTGGTCCTAAATGTGTCTTGACGAGAGGGCCTTCCCAGCACCCTAGAGTACATCAAGAAGAGTGTGTTTAAACTATGTTGCACACTCACACAATGTTGAAACTATGTTGCACACTTGTTGTGGGGGTTCGGAAGGAGATATGATGGTTGAAGGTAAACACACTTGTAGGATGGTAACGCTATATATTGTCAGACTGTGGTAAGGGAAGGGCCCAGCCTGCCGTGTTACTGCCTGCTGTATGTCTAAGCGTGGAGTGAGGGCGAGGTAGCGCGTCTCACTCACTCATGCTGTATCCCGTAATGTCATTCAGTCACTAGGCCTAAGGATCTTCTATATAAACACATGGATGGTACTATGGTACTCAACTAAGCTATACAACACATGTAAAGGAGGATCAGCAACTATGCTGACAGCTCAGTCATGTTACATATGTCGTCTCGACATACACTACTATACTATAGGCTGAACAGGCAGGTGGTTCTGGGCTGATTCTGTACTATAACAAATTCATATATAACTTAGAACTAATGGATGGTATCATAATGGATTTTTAACATAATGAGTTTAACGAAATGGGTGTTAACGTAATGAGTTTTAGCGTAATGCATTACAAATTACAAGAAAAAATCATGGTATAATATAGGATGGAATCGATCGATCTGTATTCATGCAGTCTACGGATTCTGAAGAATAATAAATATATATACAAGGTGAAATTAACAGCAAAGCAAATTGATGCACACAGTTTCATTACTGTCAAATTCTCAGAATACGGGGGAAAATGTGAACATGAAAAAAAAAATCTGAAAACTGATCAGTTAATAACAAAACATACATTTAACAGTTTCATTCATCTCGGACATCAAATTTTATACAGGCTGTTTACATTTAACCCAATTCTGCGAGGGTAAGGTTTATGTATGCAGAATGGTTATCATCTTTGGGTGGATCGAACTCTTCTGCGATGGCTAACACATGCCTTGCCTGAGGACAATCTGAACGAGTATCTACAAAAGATACAGCTACATTCACTAGTGATTGTGGAATTACTAACTTCTTCTGCTGGGAGTACTCAACTCGACTTTTTCGATACAGAAATTTTGAAATTTCTTGGTCATTACAAAGTCACTAAGGGTGCTGGTGGCTTCACAGTCAGAATAAGATCTTCCTGGAGCAGAATCGAATACACCAGAACACAAGGGATCGGTTCCTTCTTACTGGAGGAATGAACAAACTCGGTGGAGTGGATGACTCTCCCGGGTTTTGAAAAAAATAATGCTATAACATGCAATTGAGCAAGGGAGAACGAATCTATCTCTCACTGCAAGTACAGGGGAAAATAAATGGACATGGTCAACAATACTGATATTCAATCTGAGTCGCACACAGTGACACGAGGTATCAGCTATAAGAACTTCACTTACAAACGTTAACATGTGCAAGTTACTCGAGAAAAAACTTTTTACAATGCACGAATTACTGTCAAATAGGATGGGATCACCATCTGGAACACAAGGACAACAACAACATCAAGTGAGTACACTAGCCACAGAAACGTCTTTCTGCATGGCTTGTGGCATCAGCAAGAGATGGCATAACTCATTGCAAGTAAAGTTCTTTCCAAAACGTCCCCTGGGAGGAACGAATACTTGAAAAAAGTCGCCATCGCAGGGATTGTAGTCTGAGCACCCCGGGTTGTCGAGGTTCCTCTGAAACCAAAGGTAACTGTACACTATCCTGTGTGCACAATATTGTGGCAGGAGTCCAGACAGGAGTGGGCAGTATTACTAGTGCCTGTCCGCTCGGCTACGTTAATAAGTAATGAACGAATCTATAGGAGCTTAATCTGAACTTCACATTCAGCAGCACTTTAACAAATCTCAGATACAAGCTGTGAGAAACAAACACATTGGGTCAGGCTAGGTATTGTATTCCCGTCAGTGAGGGGAAAATTGGTACTGTGGATGATTCATATTGACTTTGACTGGCATGATACACTAAGTGAACAATCAAAAGTGACTGCGACATCTTCTCAGGGAACTTACTCAAGGGCATAAGGCAAGAAATAAAAAGAATGTATGACACAATAAGCTTAAACGGGAAGAAATTACTTAACTAAAAAAAAAAAGTCACACTGTAAGCAAGGAAACTCACACTCACAAAAAAAAAATACTCAACTGAATAAGCAACACTTTGAAAAACAAGAGAAATTACTTTACTTAAAACTAATTTGCTAACTTTACTTTTAAAATGAGTTAATGGCACAGTGAGTTGTCTCTCAATGCATTAGGGAAATTCAACAATAAATGTGAATCAATCAAAAATGTTAAAATGGACTCAATAAAGCTTGTGCAAAATTAAAACAAATGGGGAAAACAAATTTACTAAAAATAAAATAAAATGGCACACAAAGAATAAAATATTATGCACACAAAAGAGCATATGAAACTGCACTATTGAAATAAGCTGTAGCAATATTGCAAATAACAATTGCTTATCCAAAGTACTGCACAACACTACTTAAAATTTCTGCAAGAAAAAATTTTAAATGGCAACACAATGTTTGCACAAGAATTATTGCAAAAAGAGTCCAATGTAGCAACGATAAAAAAAATTACACACACAAGAAAATATAGTTTACAAGAAAAAAAATTATTATCAAGGAATGAACTGAGTGAACACTTTAACTCTTAATTGCAGCTTAAGCAACACTGACTGAACAAACAAACAATGAATTTTCTTTAAAAGAAGAACTTAAAATTGCACCAAGAGTGAATTTGTTCAGTGAAACAAAAAAAATAATAGATGCAAAAACACAGAACAAAAAGGTTTGAACACTTAGTCATGCAGAACACAACACATCAATATAAACACAATACTAGAATTTTCTTGCTATGAAGCTTGATGTGTGAAAAAATTTGGAAAAAAATTGTCTTTTCTTTCACAAAATAATGGCACTATTGTCTGTGGAGATAAGACAAATTAGACACAGGTTAAATGAAAAGAATTAACACAAGAATGTTCAACACACAGAGATAAAAATTAAAATAAAATGACAAATGCATGAAAACAAAAACAGTAAGAATACACAAATGCTGGGAGAAAAAAATATAACAGACAACACTGAGTTGTGATGCAGAATATAAGGTAATAAATTACTGAATTACTTCACTGCGATACTGTGAACACAAGGTAATTGTGAAGTGTAACACAAATTCTATACTGCTTATGTGTTGCACACAACAAGGAAAAACACTAAGGTACTTACTTCAAGTATATATAAAAAAAAGAACACAACACAACAGACATAAATAATGCACGAAAATTAACACTGATTAAGAAGAGAAAAAAAATATTGCAAGCAGTACATAATAAACACTAACTCTAATCAAGTCACTGAATGTCACTAAGAAATCACTGGAAACACAAAAATGTCTCAACACTCGCAAATGTCTGTATGAAAAAATATATTATCACTGTAGCGACGTGGTGAAGAATGAGGTTGATGCTAGAGGATGGTGAAGGATGGTTATGTCATCTCGTGGCTGGCTGTGTTTGCTGCTACTCTCCACGTGATTGTAGAATTTGCACTTAAATTGACGATGGACCCACACAGGAGGCTTTTTAACGATGGCACTACAGACGAAAAAACACACTCTGGCTCTTGATCCCCTATATGGCCCTTAAAATATGGTGCTAGAAGCCGTAATAAGGGTACAAAACAGTGGTAGTGGTTGGGTGAGTGAATGAGGCAGGGTGGTGGTGAGACACCGCGTGGTGACTGGGCCTATGGGATGAACGGCGTAAGCCTCACTGGGGACACCCGCACTAGGCGCAAAAATATTCTAAGCCGGGCTGACTTAAAACAAACCCATGAAATACCACAACACCACAGGGATGATAAAGCACTCAGATTGGCTAGAACTTGAAGCACAAAGTGATGAAGAAGACTGTACCCACGTGGTTTGCTTGAGTACTGGGTTAAGACACTTGGGTTAGTTATTGGCTGGCTTTGCTTAACCCTTCACACAGAATGGCTTGATAGCTTCTAACGATGAGTACAGCAGGGGTGGAAAGCTGGCTTGGCAGGCAAGGCTGGATGGTGTAAGGCTAGGCTGGACTGGGCTTGTTCTGACTCCCCCACCACAGGCTGAAGTGCTGATTTGGCTTACTTTGCAAACTCGGGTCAACCCCTCGAGAGTGATGCAAATAAGCAGATAAACACTAATAAACAGGGACTGACCAGAAGTGAAGCAATAGGCTGGTAGACACTTGGGATAGCTGGCTGTGGTAGGTCGAGCATTACCTTTCTCGGCAGGCCTAGCATCACAAGATGGCGACCGGCTCAGTAGAAATTTATCTCCAGAAATCGCTGTAATCGTCAGAATTACAGGCCCTCTGCTGTCACCAATTTGTCATGGGGGTTCGGAAGGAGATATGATGGCTGAAGGTAAATACACTTGTTGGATGGTAACACTACATATTGTCAGACTGTGGTAAGGGAAGGGCCCAGCCTGCCATGTTACTGCCTGCTGTATGTCTAAGCGTGGAGTGAGGGCTAGGTAGCACGTCTCACTCATGCTGCATCCCGTGATGTCATTCAGTCACTAGGCCTAAGGATCTTCTATATAAACACATGGATGGTACTATGGTACTCAACTAAGCTATACAACACATGTAAAGGAGGATCAGCAATATGAGGGAAAAGTTCAAAAGATAGGAGTAGCGAGGGAGTTTATAGTAACAATAGTTTTATTGCCGGCTACTTGTTAAGGTAGGGTAAGTCAAGCTCCCGCTATTCCCGCCTTTTTTCCCCCTTCCCAAAAGTGATAATTTCATTGCCGGCTACTTGTTAAGATAGGGAAAGTCAAGCTCCCGCTATTCCCGCCTTTTTTCCCCCAACCCGAAAGTGATAGTTTGACTGCCGGCTGCATGTTAAGGTAGGGTCAGTCTAGCTTCCGTTTATCCCTTCCCTCCTTCTTCCCTCCCCCCCCCTCCCACATCCGATAGGTGACGTGTGGGGCTCTGGTCCAAACAGTAATCACTAGACCCACAGCTCCCAGCACTACTGTAAGTACATGCCTGCCTTGTATTCTAGTGGATTTATTGGTTAAAAGCTTCACTTTTGACCAATAAAAAAACTTAGTCCTTTCATCTTGCTCTAAGTGACTGTTGTAATAATCACCACATCTTTTAGGTATTGTACTTATCATGGAGAGTGATTTCTTAAGCAGTGGGTAACCTGTCTATCTTTCCAGCTTCGATGACAGAGAGAGTCACCTGCCAATCAACGAGAAGAACTGATTGAGATGGACTAACGTCCTGAGACTTCCCCTTTTTGGATTTAATTACCTGTGCACCTGTATGAAATTGCAGGACGTAACCCCTCATCATTGCAACGGTAAAGAACCTGCTTTCCTGTCATCGGGATATAATACTCACGGCTATACTGTGAATAACGAACTGGTGGGTTGTAACCAACACCTGCGACCCCCTTCCCCCCTCATCATCAGCAACGGCTACGATTTCAACAACACAGTGTCACCAACACCAGACACCCAATTTTTAAATTAGCGTTGAATTCAGTTATCATTTATATTTTTCATTTTTCATTTTCTTTAATGTAGGATTAATATTTCATATTTAAGTGTTTTATATTTTCTATTTTCTATATAATAAAGTGTTTATGCTTGTCTGTTATTATTTCTTTTTCTATTCATTAATTTTCCTGAGGAGGAGCCAGCCTGGGTAATACTGTCTGAAGTTGTTACAGGGCTGAGTAAGCCTTCACAAGTGGCGACCTTGCCAGGATCAACTCTACTGAATATAGATTCAATTCCATCTCGAATCTACCATTGGAACTTCAACGCCGCATACCACAGACGGTTACCACCAGCCATGAGTAATCATTCTCTGTGGTAGGACTACAGTACAGGTATTTAAAAGATTTGGTGATTGTTATAGTCTCAATTTATTGTAAGTCAAGTCAAGGCAAGAATAATAGTTAATTCTGCCATCTATTTTTGTGTGAGCTTGAAACACTTTGGAGGATTAGACTCTAGGGACCCGAGATTTTCCAGTGACAATTTGTTTCATAGAGCTTTTTATCAAGGGAACTGTCATAGGACACTCTTGATTTGTTGGTGAGAAGATTGGATGGTCAAGAGACCCCATTCTACTTACTGTTTGCTCGGAGCCGGCATAGAACCCTTCATTTTAATTAATACATATTAATTGAAGTAGGGATCGAGCCCTCTTGTTTATTTACAGTTTGAGCAGAGCAGGAATTGAACCCTCTGTTTTCTTTAATACCCGTTTCATTTCCCCTGATAGTTTAAGTTATTCTTGCAAGTATGGATGAATACCAGTTTTGGATAAACGCTGGAAGTAAGTTAGGAATAACAGGGAAAAATTTAGAATCTTTCATTAGTGCTAAGATCCAGAAAAGACTTGAAAGAGAGAGAATTGAGAGAGAAGAAAGACAGTTAGAAAGGGAAAGAGAAGAAGGAAAGGAGAGATAGAAAATCAAAAGAGAAGAGAAAAAGGAAAGAGAATTGAGAGAGAAATCCAAGAAAGACAGAAAGAGAGAGAGAAGACAAAAAGGAGCGTGATAGACTTGATCGTGAGGAGAGAGCTAGAGCCACGGGAAAGGAACAGGTAAATTAAGAGAACTTGAGGAAAGAGCAAAGGACAGAGAATTGAGTTAAGGGGGAGAAAAAAAGGATCGCGAGCTCGAACAAGCTCGCCCTTTAATTAGAGAATAAAAAGTTAACTTTCTCACAACAGCAATTAGTTTAAGAGTAATGGAACAACGTGGGAGTCAGTGCACATATTCCAACACCCCAATTTTACCTCCCTTCACAGAGGGGGAAGACATAACTTTATATTTATCAGGTTTGAAAATACCGCTTACCCTTGTGAAAGGCCTGCTGACACCTGGGCTACCAGGTTAGGAATGTTATTCTCTGGTAAGCCTTGAAAATCTATGCAACTTTGTCGCTGGGTATCATATGTAATTATAACCTACTGAAGAAGGCAATCCTTTAAAGCATATCGAAAAAACATAATTCTTACAGGAAAGATTTCAGGTATGCCACCTTACAGCATGGCCAGAACTTTCAACAGTTACAGGTAACACTCTTTCGTTTGTTCGACTTTTGGATAGAGAGTTCAGGAATTGACACAGTTATGAATCTCTTAGAGACTTCATGGTTGCTGACCAGTTCCTGACAGCTCTTCCTCACCAGACAACGAACATTCATTTAGAGAACGTAACCTGATTAAAGCCCGAGGAAGTTGCTGTGGCTGCTGACCCCGCATGGGTAAGGCTCCACAATTCCTATAAAGACCCAAAGGGATCGAACCCTAAGGGCAAGGGTTCATCAGACCTTAAGAAATCAAAGCCTCTAGTGGAAAGAAAAATTACTTATTTTGTTTCTGTTTGTCATTTGTGTGGTGTTAAGGGACATAAATGTCCAGATTGTCCTTCTAAGAAAGTCCAAAAAGTTGGAAGATGTTTTAAAGACTGTAATGACCAAGCATCCTTCTGTTCAGGAACAGTTAATTAATGGACTTAATGTATCTACCATTTTACGAGACACTTGATGTACATGTATAGTCATTTCTGATAAGCTGTTCCCTAACCTTAAAGAAACTCATTCCTCTCCTATACTTTCAGACTACTTGGACTGTACGGACACTTTTCCTACCATCCGTTGTTACATTAGGTCTAAATGGTTCACAGGTTGGTCTGAAGCCGTACTAGCTCCCATCACTTCTTGCTCTATACTAATAGGTAATGTAAAAGGTGCCATTCTTCCTTCTGAGGATGACCTTTCATCACCAAAGATGGATATAAGTGTTTCAGATCCTCTTCTTGTAGAGTCAGAGAAGCCCCTATGTTCAGATGAAACAATGTCTCGTGAGATTCATTATTATTTTATTATCACACTGGCCGATTCCCACCAAGGCAGGGTGGCCCGAAAAAGAAAAACTTTCACCATCATTCACTCCGTCACTGTCTTGCCAGAAGGGTGCTTTACACTACAGTTTTTAAACTGCAACATTAACACCCCTCCTTCAGAGTGCAGGCACGACGTATCAGCTATAAAGAAACTTCACTTACAAACGTTAACAACAAGTGAAAGTTTCTCGAGAAATAACTTTTTACAATGTACGAATTACTGTCAGCTAGGATGGGATCACCATTTAGAACACAAGGGACAACAACAACGCTCAAGTGAGTACACTAGCCACAGAAACGTCTTTCTGCAATGGCTTGTGGCATCAGCAAGAGATGGCATAACTCGTTGCAAGAAAAGTTCTTCTCAAAGCGTCCCCTGGGAAGGAACGAATACTTGAACAAGTCGCCATCGCAGGGATAGTAGTCTGAGCACCCAGGGTTGTCTGAGGTTCCTCTGAAACCCAAGGTAACTGTGCACTATCCTGTGTGCACAATATTGTGGCAGGAGTCCAGACAGGAGCGACAGTATTACTAGTGCCAGTCTGCTCGGCTACGTTAATAAGTAATGAACGAATCTATAGGAGCTTAATCTGAACTTCACATTTAGCTTAAAATCTCAGATACAAGCTGTAAGAACAAACACATTGCTCAAGGGCTAGGTATTGTCTTACAGTCAGTGAGGGAATATTGGTACTGTGGACTGATTCATATTGACTTTGGCATGATACACTAAGTGAACAATCAAAAGTGACTGCGACATCTTCTCAGGGAACTTACTCAAGGGCATAAGGCAAGAAAATAAAGAGAATGTATGACACAATAAGCTTAAACGTGAAGAAATTACTTAACTAAAAAAAAAATAAGTCACACTGTAAGCAAGGAAACTCACACTCACAAAAGAAAATACTCAACTGAATAAGCAACACTTTGAAAATCAAGAGAAATTACTTTACTTAAATCTAATTTGCTCAACTTTACTTTAAAATGAGTTAATGGCACAGTGAGTTGTCTTTACTCTCAATCCAATAGGTAACAAAAAGGCACAATACCGTGACTGGAACGATACACAAATAACCCGCACATAAAAGAGAGAAGCTTACGACGACGTTTCGGTCCGACTTTGTCAATGGTCCACATCGGACCGAAACGTCGTCGTAAGCTTCTCTCTTTTATGTGCGGGTTATTTGTGTAATGCAATAGGGAAATTCAACAATAAATTATGAATCAATCAAAAATGTTAAAATGGACTCAATAAAGCTTGTGCAAAATTAAAACAAACTGGGAAAGCAATTCACTAAAAATAAAATAAAATGGCACACAAAGAATAAAATATTATGCACAGAAAAGAGCATATGAAACTGCACTATTGAAATAAACTGTAGCAATATTGCAAATAACAAATGCTAATCCAAAGTACTGCACAACACTACTTAGAATTTCTGCAAGAAAATTTTTAAATGGCAACACAATGTTTGCACAAGAATTATTGCAAAATGAGTCAATGTAGCAACGATAAAAAAATTACACACACAAGAAAATATAGTTTACAAGAAAAAAAATTATTATCAAGGAATGAACTGAGTGAACACTTTAACTCTTAATTGCAGCTTAAGCAACAATGACTGAACAAACAAAGAATGATTTACTTTAAAAAATGGACTTAAAAATTGCACTAAGAGTGAATTTGTTCAGTGAAACAAAAAAATAATAGATGCAAAAAACACAGAACTAAAAGGTTTGAACACTTAGTGATGCAGAACACAACACATCAATATAAACACAATACTAGAATTTTCTTGCTATGAAGCTTGATGTGTGAAAAATTGGAAAATAATTGTCTTGCTTACACAAAATAATGGCACTATTGTCTGTGGAGATAAGACAAATTAGACACAGGTTAAATGAAAAGAATTAACACAAGAATGTTCAACACACAGAGATAAAAATTAAAATAAAATGACAAATGCATGAAAACAAAAACAGTAAGAATACACAAATGCTGGGAGAAAAAAATATAACAGACAACACTGAGTTGTGATGCAGAATATAAGGTAATAAATTACTGAATTACTTCACTGCGATACTGTGAACACAAGGTAATTGTGAAGTGTAACACAAATTCTATACTGCTTATATGTTGCACACAACAAGGAAAAACACTAAGGTACTTACTTCAAGTATATATAAAAAAAAAGAACACAACACAACAGACATAAATAATGCACGAAAATTAACACTGAATTAAGAAGAGAAATAAAATATTGCAAGCAGTACATAATAAACACTAAGTCTAATCAAGTCACTGAATGTCACTAAGAAATCACTGGAAACACAAAAATGTCTCAACACTCGCAAATGTCTCTATGAAAAAAAATATTATCACTGTAGCGACGTGGTGAAGAATGAGGTTGATGCTAGAGGATGGTGGAGGATGGTTATGTCGTCTCGTGGCTGGCTATGTTCGCTGCTACTCTCCACGTGATTGTAGAATTTGCACTTAAATTGACGATGGACCCACACAGGAGGCTTTTTAACAATGGTGCTACTGACAAAAAAACACACACTGGCTCTTGACCCCCTATGTGGGCCTTAAAATAAGGTGCTTGAAGCTGTAATAAGGGTACAAAACAGTGGTAGTGGTTGGGTTAGTGAGTGAGGCAGGGCGGTGGTGAGACACCGCATGGTGACTGGGCCTATGGGATGAACGGCATAAGCCTCACTGGGGACACCTGCACTAGGCACAAAAATATTCTAAGCCGGGGTGGCTTAAAACAAACCCACAAAATACCACAACACCACAGGGATGATAAAGCACTCAGATTGGCTAGAACTTGAAGCACAAAGCAATGAAGAAGACTGTACCCACGTGGCTTGCTTGAGTACTGGGTTAAGACACTTCAGTTAGTTGCTGGCTGTCTTTGCTTAACCCTTCACACAGAATGTCTTGATAACTTCTAACGATGAGCACAGCAGGGGTGGAAAGCTGGCTTGGCAGGCAAGGCTGGGTGGTGTAAGGCTAGGCTGGACTGGGCTTGTTCTGACTCCCCCACCACAGACTGTAGTGCTGGTTTGGCTTAATTTGCAAACTCGGGTCAACCCGATGCAAATATGCAGATAAACACTAATAAACAGGGACTGACCAGAAGTGAAGCAATAGGCTGGTAGACGCTTGGGATAGCTGGCTGGGGTAGGTCGAGCATTACCCTTCTCGACAGGCCTAGCATCACAAGATGCCGACCGGCTCAGTAGAAATTTATCTCCAGAAATCGCTGTAATCGTCAGAATTACAGACCCTCTGCTGTCACCAATTTGTCATGGGGGTTCGGAAGGAGATATGATGGTTGAAGGTAAACACACTTGTTGGATGGTAACGCTATATATTGTCAGACTGTGGTAAGGGAAGGGCCCAGCCTGCCGTGTTACTGCCTGCTGTATGTCTAAGCGTGGAGTGAGGGTGAGGTAGCACGTCTCACTCATGCTGCATCCCGCGACGTCATACAGTCACTAGGCCTAAGGATCTTCTATATAAACACATGGATGGTACTATGGTACTCTAAGCTATACAACACATGTAGAGGAGGATCAGCAACTATGCTGACACACTCACACAATGTTAAAACTATGTTGCACAGTCACACAGTGTTGATACTATGTTGCACAGTCACACAATGTTGAAACTATGTTGCACACTCACACGATGTTGAAACTACAATGTTGAAACTATGTTGCACACTCACACGATGTTGAAACAACAATGTTGAAACTATGTTGCACACTCACACAATGTTGAAACTATGTTGCACAGCCAAACATTTATTTCATCATTATCATAAGTTCTAGTATATGTTAAAGAAATTCTTGGTGAAATATATGGGCAACTATGAAGTTATGTGGAGAATACTTCAGTCCAGATGGAATGGGAGGAGAGAGAGGAGTAGAGGGAGAGAAAGAGGTAGGAAAGAGGAGGGATGAAAAGGAAAAAGAGGGAGGGGAGTGGAAGGGAAGGACAGGGGAATGAAGAAATGGGACGAGGATGGCGATGGGGAGGGAAGGATAGGAAAGGAAAAGGGAGAGGATAGAGAAAGGTGAGGGGTAGGGAGAAAAGGAGAGGCATGGGGAAAGATGACTGGGAAAATAGAAAGACAAAACCAGTTTTATGTCAGAAAGCATAAAACTGACCGAGGATTAATTAACAAGTATAAATTAACTTACAAAATTTCCTTGTTAGGCAGGGGATGTCTGGCAGTTAAAATCAACTTATAATTAATAACAATTATACAACAAGTATAGTTTACTAGAGTGCTATGGTTTGTATTATATGATATTTTATATACTGTAACAATTTTGCTTGTGATTAATAACTCTTGTGTAATAAGTTGTTATAACATGTGAAATTGTGAATACTGAGATAGAATATATTTACAGGTTATTACATATGATAAATTATATTGATATTAGTGAGAACTCCATTATGAATATATTATGATATTGAATAATACAATTGTTAGTGATAAATCAGTCTTTACCTTTTTTAATCAAGCAAAGTTTAAGTCAGATTTAAAAGATTTAAGCAGAAGACCGAAGGAAAACTATTTGTATAGTCAGGAAGGAAGTTTCTACTATATGTTGTCAATGTGTTCTCTGACAGCTCTCCAGAGACAGAATGTTTGGTTGAATTTCGTTCTCAGTGTCTTGTACAGATACCGGAGGACTTGGAATTCTGCATCGAGTCTATCTGATGAGAACTATCTACTTCTGCTAACATTAAAGACTACTATGTATTACCTAGGTGAGTGAGTCACGGATAGAAATGCAGAAGGCTCTCTACCCACCAACCAGTCTTTTCATCCACTGCAGGCATGAAAACATAGGGGAAGAATGAACCGTTAAATACTGAAAAAAAAAATATCATGGTATTAACAGGAGAAGAGGAACTGGTTGAAAGACATTGTCTACAACAACCTTTTTAAACTATGTACTTTTCTGTTTCAAACTTCTCTTGTTGCTCACTGTCACGTATAGGGCTTATGTATCCTCGCTTTTACCTCTTGTTACTATCGACTTCGCTATGCCTATCACAACTCTCTATGTCTAGAATTATGACTCATCATAACAGTTACGTCACTGCCATGTTGCCTCGCTGAACAGACGTCGTGAAGCTGTTAATCTATCAGTTTAAATTCCTAGACAGGCCATCAGTGACACCCTCAATCGAATTGGCTAATGCAACCACTCCAGCTCCAGAGAGCTGAAGCCCATCCCTTGCATACATATCATGCTTCGAGAATTTCTTTATATTAAATGTTCGAGACAATCTGCATTGATTTAGTGTGGTTTTAGTGAGTGGTTGTGTGAGGTAGCGACTGTCCATGGACACATCTCAAGCGTCACTTACTCTCACCTAAAAAAAAACCCTATACCTCGTTTTTTTGCTGGTCAAATTATCTCGTTTACTGGACATTAAACATTAAGGCTGACCCATCAGTCTTTCAAGATAGATGTGGTGGTGAAGGTTCCGGCAACTTCTCCCACTTGGTCGGAGGTATTTAGTTGGATTCTATACTTACAAAGTGTTTGTACAGTTGTTTCTTCATAAGTGTATAGTTTTCGAGACTGAAACATTATACTGAAGTTTATTTCATTTTCTTAAACTATTGTTTGCAGAAAAAAGAAACTTGTAAATGTTCGTCACACATCTTCTGTCCAACACTTTTATTCCATTTTCTCTAGTTATAGAATCATTTAGGATGGAATGAGATCTCGTATTCTCGGTTTCCAAACTTTTATTATGGATGGGTTTTATTTAAACTCAGCTTGTCACTTTCTTTCACTTCTGTAAATTTCAGCATTTAAGCATTTGCATATATTCCAGCATTTAAACCCTAAATGCTGGAATATCTTAATGAGAAATATTTTGTATTATTTATTGAACAGTGTGAGTTACATTTTTTCATTTATCTGCCAATTTTATCAAATTTAATAAATCTTTTTTCATAAAGGATGTCAAAGAATTTAAAACGTAAAGTAAAAGTAAACAGCAAAATGGAAAAAAAATAAAATCCGACAATTTAAGGAATTTTTCATTTAACACCAGCAGATTTTTCCATTCTTCGGAATATTTTCAGTGACATTGTTGCTTGGTTTATCACAAATTTTTGTTTATTACTCAAAAACGCCTTATTTAATCTGCTTCATTATAATGTATCTTGGGCAAGAGTGATGGCATTATCTGCATGAGTGACTGCCAGTCTACAACACAGGTCGTACCTGTATTATTGTTTAGATGAGATTACTGGAGAAATGTTCCTCTGATATGTTGTTAACACTTTAACCTTGAATAGTATAATATAAAAAATATTAGGTTAGTTTTATGGAGGTTAGGTGAGGTTTCTAAGTTTTGATCTTAAAATAAAAATCATTATATCATTGTTAATGATAAAAAAATATCTATCATTTAGTATAAAAAATGTTTTGGAAAAATTTAATTATTAAAGGAGTTCGTCAAGTTAGTCATTATTACAGTCACGGAGGAGTGCTAAATCCGTAGGGCTCATACAGCGCATCGGAAATGAGAAGTGATTCAGGTTTGATCCAAGGACCAAGAGGCAGGTGTAATTCCTTGAATCAAGAACTCCCAGCATCTTGTGGGGACAATATTGCTTAACTGCACCTAAAATCATTGGAAGGGTTTATGGCATTCTAAGATTATGTTACATTTTTACTTGACATAGTCACATGCCCATATAGATATGCCCTCTCGACCAGCGAACCAACAGTTTAAGAGTATAGCAGACGGGGTCCTACTGCTATGCTACACAGACTCATTTAACCCAGCCAATCACGAAAAAGCGGCCAAGTTGTGAAGCGATGTCCGGGCTGCTGAAACAACATTGATCAGACTTATTTAAAGTCATGGTCATTCATGGATCTCACTGAGTCTCTTGCTTCCAAACTTGTGGTACTGTATACATTTTAAACATTGAACATATATCATGCTTATTCGGTGAAGAAAAATATAAATATTTACTCTGCTGTTTTTGCTCGGTTTTACATTGCTATCTGATTATCGTACTGACACAGTTACGAAACAGGTACACTTTCACAACACTACACTTGTGTTCCTAAAGGGTATTAAAGAAGTGCCAGTATGGCTAGAATTTGGTGTTTATCAGAAAAGCATCACAATAAAATACCTATATGTCCCCTTTTATTCGTAATGATTTACCTTAAAAATTCCATTTGCACATCAATAAAAATCTAATAGGAAACTCTAATTTTAAGTGTGATAAACTGTATGAAATGTTTTTGCTATTTCACCATTTTTTATAGGATTCCAAATTAACAGGAGTACGCAAATTGTCTGTTTATTAATGCGATGGAGGAGAGGGCAGCCCTAAACCCTTTTATGAAGAACCCTTCACAGGCACAAAGACCCTCTTTAAAAGACGTTAGATATTAGTAATATATCATGAGGAGCACAAAAACTCTCAGGGATATTACATTTTATGGATTCAATCACGATTGTTTCAATGAAATGAAGAATTTTCTCCTATACAACCTCCAACAATAATTATTATCATTATTACCAAGAAAGCTCAAAGTGACTTATTGCTAATTATTGTCCTTGATTTTTTTAGAAGTAGAGAGTTTCTTCACCAGTGATTAGTTGTCCTTGATTGTTAGAAGCAAGAGTCCTTCACCAGTGTTGGTTGTCCTTGACTGTTAGAAAGCAAGAGTCCTTCACCAGTGTTGGTTGTCCTTGACTGTTAGAAGCAAGAGTCCTTCACAATTTTTAGTTGTCCTTGATTATAGAAGGTCCTTCACCAGTGTTAGATGTCCTTGACTGTTAGAGCAAGAGTCTTCACCAGTGTTAGTTGTCCTTGATTGTTAGAAGAAAGAGTCTTTAAAATAGAAGTTGTACTTGATTGTTAGAAGCAAGAGTCTTTTACCCAGTGTTAGTTGTCTTTGATTGTTGAAGTGTGGAAAATACTGTATATATTTTACAGAAATACAGTAGTTATATGTAAATAGATGGTCATACTGTATTTAATATGTCATAAAAAATGGGAAATTTTCTGTACATGCGCCTGGCAGGACACTCGCCATTGTTATTTTGAATTGGGGTAACGACATTAGTGAATGTGAAGAATTTTTCATGCTCTAGAGGTAAAATTGGGTTGACACCTCCTCAAATAGGAGGCGAAATTCTTGGATGTGTATTCCTGCATAATTTGAGTATCAGGCGACAGGACAGGACAACTCCAGAACTCAGTAAGCTGTATAATTTATACTAAATCTGGCCAGTAATTTTTCATAAATGTAGGCAAAGGGATGGGGTACCTGTACATGACACATTAATCTCCAGTCAAATTGGTGAGTTTATGATTAAGATATATTCTCACTTCTTTATATAAATGTGTGTATATAAATATATATAAATTTTATTTTTAATATCAGTCCACAATTTTTATTTTACAGAATTCCTGGTGTATGTATATTCCATTATAATTAATAGGTCCAAGAGCACTTGTGGATAGACTGGTAGGTATGAAGGGGACATTTTTTGCGCACCTAGGTGTCCCAAATTCTAAGCTTGCTAACTGATAAATAATAATTATCTTTGTTCATTTACTGTTATGTACATAATGATACATTCAGGTAAAAGTAATTTTCCACAAGAAGCAAGAGCCCTTCACAATTGTTAGTTGTCCTTGATTGTTAGAAGTAAGAGTCCTTCACCGTTGTTAGTTGTCCTTGATTGTTAGAAGTATGAGTCCTTCACCAGTGTTAGTTTTCCTTGATTATTAGAAGCAAGAGGCCTTCACCAGTGTTAGTTGTCCTTGATTATTAGAAGCAAGAGTCCTTCACCAGTGATGTTGTCCTTGATTGATAGAAGCAAGAGTCCTTCACCAGTTTTTATTTTGCCTTGATTATTAGAAGCAAGACGCCTTCCCCCAGTGTTAGTTGTCCTTGATTATTAGAAGCAAGAGTCCTTCACCAGTGATGGGTTGTCCTTGATTGTTAGAAGTATGAGTCCTTCACCAGTTTTTAGTTGTCCTTGATTGTTAGAAGCAAGAGTCCTTCACCATTGTTAGTTGTCCTTGATTGATAGAAGCAAGAGTCCTTCGCCTGTTTTTACTTTTTTTTTCGTCATTATTTAAGGGGGAAGCGTTAAATCAGGGGGATCATAGAAAGTTTTAAGAGAATAAAAAAAAAATTTTAGTTTGGATTCAAAAAAGAGAGATTTGGGCCCTCTTTTCCTTGAATAAAAGAGCCCCAAAAGCGCAAAGACACTTCCCTTTTAAGTTGATGATTTTTTTTAAAAATTTTAAAATTTAAAGGAAATTTGTTTAAAACCCCTTGCGGTTATATCGCCCCTTTTAAGATGGCCATTAAAAGTTCGATCTAGGGAAAGGGGTTTGATTAAGTAAAATTTCCCTTGGTTCAAGTTCACTGACGTGAAAAAGGAATGTGTTAAAATTTTTAAAAAATACTTCCCCCATTTTTTTACACGGATTTTTCCCGCGATTATTCCAGAAAATGATTTTTTATTTTAGAACAGGACGATAAAAAAATGTGCACGATTAGGGTCACAATTTGACATGGTTTTAGGCAAAAAAGATAAAAAAAAAACCTAACAAATCCCGGGCCCTGATGAATTTGTTTCAAGGGTTTTTAAAGGAATGTAAAGGGGAAAGCTTAGAACCCCCTTTGGCTAATTTTTTCAACATATCACTACAAACGGGAAATAAGTGGAAAATGACAAATGTGATCCCTATTTTCAAAGCAGGTGCCCAAATAAGCCTAAACCCCATAGGGGGAAAAAATTTAGGGAAAACAAAATTGCAGAGGCAGTTCTTTTAGCCCCTTTAAAAGCATAAATTGATCAAGAATATCAGCATGGTTTTAAAAAGGGGGGCGTTCCTCCCCTCACAAATTTCTTTAACTTTTTTCTTTAAGGTTTGGGGAGGGGTGATCGGGGTAATGAATATGTTTTTGTGTATATGGACTTCATTTGGGAAGCTTTTGACAGGGTCCCACATCAGGGGATTTTTGGGAAAAAATTAACCCCCATGGAATAGGGGGGAGAAATTTTTTCCTGGATAGAGGCATGGTTGAAAATAGGCAGCAGGAGGTTTGCAAAAAATGGGGAAAAAAATCAAAATTTGGGGGAAGCGTCACGAGCGGTTTTCCCTCAGGGGTCAGTGCGGGGCCCCCCTGTGTTCAAAATTTAAACAAAAACCGCTTAGATGGGGGGGATTAAAGAGGGACATCGGCAAGTTTGCGATGACCCCAAAAATAGGCCGTCAAATTTTCATTTTTAAACGAGGACATTCCGCACTCCAGGAAGTTTTAAATTTGATGTTCAGTGGCGGAAAAAGGGGCCCGATGAAATTTTAAATTAGACAAATGCAAATTTTCTAAATGTTGGACGGGGACAAAAACCTTTAAAAACATTTTAAACTAAATAATGTAGATCTTTATTTACGGTTTGGGGAAAAAGTTTGGGAATTTTCCCGGTTAGCAGTAATCTGAAACCAAGACAACGTGCTAAGTTTCGCAAAAAAGGGCTAACGGGAACCCTTGGCTTCATATCGAGAAGCAAAAATTTAAATGGGGGTCCTCAGGTTGTTTTCAACCCTAAAAACCCCTTGGTTGGGGCCTCATTTGATTATTGCTGACTTTTTTGGGGCCCACCTTTTACAGAAAAAAAATATAAATTTCTGGAAAATGTAAAAAGGGAAGGATGAAAAAGTTGACCCCCTTTGTTTTCAAAAACCTTTCCCCTTTTGAGGATGGGCAAAGGGGCCTGAATTTTGACATTTTCTAGAAAAGAGTAGAATTGGGGGGGGATTTGAGGAGGTGTAAAAATGGAAGACAGGAAAAAATTTAAGGGGGATGTTTTAAATGTGTGCTGAAAATATTAGCCTAGACAGGACTGCAACAAGGGTTTTTAAATTTTTGGAAAAAATTTTCAGATTCAGGGAAAGGATTTGGGAAAATTTACGGGTTTGGGGTAATAGGTTGTGGAGGGAGTGGAAAAAAATTTTTCCCAATTTACAGTGATAGAGGCCAAAACGTTGGTGCTTTAAAAATGGGGTTGGTAAATACATGAGTGGTTTGTAAGTGGGTGTGGTTGGACCTGATGGGTTTTTGGAAACCAGGTCGGTTGCCGTGTTCCCCCCTTTTAAGTCAATGTGCCCGGGACCTGACTAGGTTGGGTGCATTGGATTAACCCGGTAGGAGACTTGGCCCCGCCCCGGCATTGGGGCCCGTAGGCCCGCGGAAGTGTTCCTTCCCTTCTTTGTTCGTTGTTCTTAAGAGTCCTTAAAGGCGCCTTGTTTCTTTTTTTTTTTTTTTTTTTTTAAATTTCCCCCCCCCCCCCCCCTTTTTTTTGTTGGGAAAAAATTTTCAGTTTTTTTTCCGGTAAAATTTTTTCCCCCAAAAAAAAAAATTAGAAAATTAAAATTTTTTTTTTTAAAATTAAAATTGGTTAAAGGAATTGGGATTTGTTTCGTTGGGGGAACATAATGATTGTTGTTTTAAACAAAAAGAGGGGGACATTAAAACAACCTGAAATAATAACCCGGTGGCAACTGTCATGATGTTTCAAAAATTGTTGTTTTTAAACAAAAAGAAATCGGAATATAAACAAACCCGAAAAAAATAAAACCGGATTACAACTTGGGCCTGATTGGGCTAAACATTATTTTTGGGGGAAGCAGGAGAAAAAAAAGAAAACGTTTTTTTAATTTTTTTTCGGACATCGTTTGGGGGGGGGTTTATATAAATTCTTTCCAATATTATTAAAAATGGATATTATTAAAAAATTCAAAAATCAAATATTTTTCCTTAGAGGGTGTATAGAAAAATTTTTTCTAAAAATTTAAAAAAAAAAAGAAAACTTTCAAAAAAACAGAGTCTTTAGTTGTTTTAAATTTAACGTCGGGGACCTTTAAATTTTCTGGGAACATTGTCGGGATGTAATACCCAAATAACTTTGCACATAGAAGGGGAGGAGCCTTTCGACGACGTTTCGGCCGTCTTGGACCATTACAAAAAGGTCCAAGTCGGACCGAAAATTTGGTTTTCCCAAAAAACCCCCTCTCTCTTCTATTACCCCGGGAAGAGCTTTTGGGGGTAAAACACCCCCCCGGCCCCGGGCTGTGACCAGGCCTCTATGTGCGGGTTTTTTGTGTATTTTTCCAGTCACGGTTTAAAGGGGCCTTTTTTTTTTTTTATTTTCCGGTGACATTGTCGTTTGATTACTCAGGTTTTTTTTTACTCGAGAATGCCTTATTTGCCTGGCGTTCCAAAAATTTTTAAAGTTTTTAGTAATACTTGTGGCCCAAAATTGATGTTTTAATTGGGACATGCAGGGTGCTCTATGAAACATTTGTACAAAAGGGCTTCCCAATTTTTTCTTTCTGTATGGTAGTGGAGAGAGGTCCCAGGCTCCTCTGATAGGGTTCCAGGCTCCTCTGGTTGGCTTTTTTAAAATTTTTAAAATTTATATATTTATTGAGAAAAAAAGGGTTTTTTTATATAAAGGAGATTAATTAAAGCCATTTTGCTACTTTTTTTTCGAAAAATTATTATTTCCAAATTTTTTTATTATACCCCGATTTCTGACCCCGTGACCTTGATCCCCGATTTTATGCCCCCCATTTAAGGCGTTTATGTTTTCCCCCCCGGATTTACCGCTTTCCCCTTTTAAATTTAAAAAAGAACTGTTTAAAGGGATCAAAATTTTAAAAGGGGTTGATGAAACGTATGATATTATTGAAAAAAAAGGTTTTGGGTTTGTTGGCAAAAAATTTTTTTGGATTTGTGCAAAAACCTTTCAATAAAATTTGGGGTTAAAAAACAATTCAAAAATTTTTGTTAATCTTCAGGGTAATGAGCGGTTCAAAAATTTTTTTTTCTTCCCGGTGTCAGTTTTAAAAAAAAAAAACCCAAACTTATAAAAAAAATTTTTTAATTTTTTATTTGAAGTAAGAAACCCCAATGAGTGAAAGGGAAAAAATAATTTGGGAATTTAAAAGGGGAAAAGTTGAAATTTAAAAATATAAAATAGGAACACTGCAGCGGCCCAGCGGCCCACACTAGGCACGTCATACTTAAACCCCAGCACTAACAAAAAAATTAGTGATCATCATATGGCAACACGTGTGCTTGTTGACTCAAGATAATTACAATCTTTTAACATTTTTTTTTAGTTTTTCTTCGCATTTTTCTATTATTTATTATTATTATTAAAGATTAGCCAGTATTCTCCCGGCCCGGGCCTTTTCCAAGTGGTGGCCCGGCCTTGGCTCCCTCTTTAGGGAGTGTCTGAGACCTAAGTCTCCCATGGGAGGAGGCACAAGTACCTCCTCATCTTTGGGACTAACTGTCCCCAGGCCTAGCCACAAGCTAGGCCTCTCTGGTCTGCCATCCCCGCCCCATGGGAGCAAATGGGAATGACAGTCTTATGAGCTAAAGGCTCGGGCTCAGGCACCTACCCTACCCTAGAAGGGTTAGGCATGGTGTCGATGCCTTTTTCTAGTTGTTAATGTATCACGTTTAATACATCAATATTTATTTTTACGTATCATATTCACTTATATTAATTGTTCAATAACACTAAAGTAAATGTCAAGTTAAATTCACGAGTTCACTCGCTCAACATTTTTCTGGCTTATTTATTATTTAATATATAATATGTATTCAATTTACAAAGTGCTTTCTATAATATTATAAGTGTTACAGCTGGTGTTTCAATGGTTTAATAATACGTATAACTTGCGTGTGGGTGCTTCTCTGCTCTTTAAGTCATGTCAGCACACTTGTGGAGTCAGGCAGTGCTTACCAGGCTCAAAATAAGTGAGATTTTCGTGGTTTATGAGGTGGCGCTTTTATGAGGGAGTAAACTGGTAGTTAGCGATGACTTGGAGGGTGAAGGTAAACCTGAAAGCTTAAGTGCCTGGTATTTGTTGGTTTTATTCATAATATTAGGGTTTTGGGAAAAAGGGAAATTACCAAAAAGATGGAAAAACAAATTCAATAATCCCAAATAAATTCTGATTATATATATTAAATTTTTTTATATATATATATATTTATATATATTTATATATATATATTTTTTATTATTATATATAATATATTATATATATATTATATATAATTTTATATATATTTTATTTTATATATTTATATATTTTTATTATATATATATTTATTTATTTTTATTTCCACTGGCCGTTCCCACCAAGGGGGTGGCCAAAAAAAGAAAAACTTTCACATCATTACTCCATCACTGTCTTGCAGAAGGGTGTTTACACACAGTTTTTAAACTGCAACATTAACACCCCCCCTTCAGAGTGCGGGCCTGTTTTCCCCCCCCCAGGACTCAAGCCCAGCCTCCCGGTTTCCCTAAACCCCTTATAAATGTTATTTTGTCCATCCAACACCCGTCAAGTATTAAAAACATTTGGGTTCCTTCACTCCTATCAAAACGTTACGCATGCCTGCTGGAAGCCAAGCCCCTGCACTCAAACCCCCCTTTACCCCTCCCCCCAAAACCTTTTTGGGCCCGACCCTCCCCCGCCTTCCTTCCTACGTGTTACACCTTGAAGTCATTCGTTTCCTCCATTCCCCTTCATTCCGACCCACCTCAAAAAACCCTTTCCCTCAGCCCTTGGAAAAACAGTTTTGGAAATCCTGACCTCCCCCTAACTTCAAACTTCGTTTTTCTCTGCATTTATTCCCCACACATTGCCCTAAAAATTGCATCTCAGCCTCCACCCTTCCCCTCGTAAAACATTCATCACCCATGTTCACCCCCCATTAAGAGCTTTGGGAAAAAACTATACTCTCATACATTCCCTTTTTCCCTCCAAGGACAAAGTTCTTTGTCTCCACAGGAAATCCTAAGTGCCCCACTCCCCCTTTTCCCCTTCAATTCTATGATTCACTCATTTTTCCCAAAGACCACCCTGACATTTCCACTCCAAATATCTGAATAATTACCTCCTCCTTACTTTCCCTCCAATCTGATACCCAATTCTTTCATCACTAATTTTTTTTGTTATCCTCAAACCTTACTTTTTCCCGTATTCACTTTCAATTTTCTTCTTTGCTACCCTCCCAAATTTCTCCCCCAATCTCGAACTTCTTTCGATCTCCCAAAGAGGCAGTGTCATCAGAAAAAGCCTGTGAAACTCCCACTTTGTGTGTGATTTTTTATCTTTTAAACCCCCCCTTTGCCATGACCCTCGCATTTCTTCTCTTAAACCCCCCATCTAAAATTTTAAAAACCAGGCAATCACACATCCTTGTTAAAGGGCCCCTTTTTACTGGGAATAATTTCCCTCTTTCCTAGTACTCTAATTTGGGCCCTATACCCTTTTAAAAAACTTTCAGTTTCGAAACCCTACCCCCTACACCATACCCGCAAATCTCCCACTTTGCCCCCTATCCCCCCTGTATACCCCTTTTCCAAATCCTAAATGCCACGAAAACCCTTTGCCTTTTAAATATGTTCACTATATGTTTCCTGTAACACCTGGTCCCCCAAAACCCCCTACCTTTCCTAAAGCCCCTTGTTAAATCTCTATCCTTTCCCCGTCTTCTTTATTCTTTCATTCTTTTCATTCTTCATTAAAGATTTCCCCGGTACCTAATTCTTTCAATAAAACTTACCATACACTTTCCCGGGTATATCAACGATTTCCCCCTATAATTTGTCCCCTTGCCTTTTTCAAAGGAAAATGCATGTCTTGCCAATCCAGGTACCTTACCCTCTTCCTCATTTATTAAATAATTGTCCCAACCCCAAAACTATATCCCCCCTGCTTTTAAAATTTTGATCTTTATCCCATAATTCCGGCTGCCTTACCCCGTTTCATTTTACCTACTGCCCCAGCACTTCCCCCCCACTCCAACTGGTCTTCCTCACTCCTACAAGTGGGTTTTCCCCCTTGCCCTATAACGAAATCACGCTTCCTTTTCATCAACATTTAACAATTCCCCAAAATATTCCCTCCATCTTCCCAATACCTTAATCTCCATTTAATAACTCTATTTTCCTATTTTTTACTACAAATCCCTTTGTTCTCTGGCTTTTCCCTTAACTTGTTAATCTCACTCCAAAACTTTTTTTTTTCAAAAAAAATTTGTTGGTAAATCTCACCCCCCTCCTTTTTGTTCTCTTTTTACATTGTTACCCCTCTCTTAACCTCTCTCTTTTTTTCCTACTCTTCCTCTTGCATCCTTCTACTTTTAAAAACTTCTCATATGCTAACTTTTTCTCCCTTTCTACTCCTTTCATCATACTCACCAATCGCTCTTCTTCCCTCCTGCACCACTTTCCTGTAACGCAAATTCTGCTGAACACTCTAACATACATTTTTAAACCACCCCTACCCTTCACCCCATTGCCTATGCTTCATTAGCCCTCTATCCCAATAGTGTTTTTTATTTTCCCCAACGTCTCCCCTTTTAGTTTATAAACCCTTTCCCCCTTTTCCCCGATGCTTCTTTTTTCTTGTATCCCTCTCCTTTTACTTCAGGTAGCTCAACTAGAAAGTGATTGATATACTGTGGCCCCCCTATAAAATTGTAATCCTGAAGTCTACTCAAAAGTTTTTATTCCCAAAACTAATCAACAAACTTGTCATTTGCCCTCTTTTGTTACTTATTTTCCTTTTTTTCTTAAAAAAAGTATTTCCTAAACTAAACCCCTTTTTATACAAAATTCAATCAAAGGGCTCCCATTATATTTAACCCGCACCCCAAACTTACCACCCCACCCCTCTAAAAGTTTCTCCCACTTTAGATTCAGGCCCTACCACAATTCTCTCTCAAATTTGGGTTTAAAGGTTCCTATACTTCACTTTCATTCCCAAATCTCTCTCTCTCCCCAATTCCTCTTTCTCCAGGTGCTTTCACGCTTTTTTGACCCAGTTTCGTCCAACCTTTACTTAATCCAATTTATTCTTGAATTTTCACATTTATTTTTCTTTTTCCTTCCATAAAAGTCCTTCAACTTACTGTACCCCTTCCTTTGCTCTAACTCTTCAGATATTTCCCGATTCAATCCATTTTTTTTCCCCCACCGAAAATCCCCCACCCCTTAGCTTTGTTTCGCTTAGGATCGGACATCCAACTTTTTTATTCATAACACAGAACTTTTTTTTTTGTCATCTGCATAATCCACGCACATTAAGATCCCCGTTTATGAAGTTTTCTTTATCTCTTTGTTAGTAAAAGTTACAGTAGAAGGGGTTACTAGCCCCTTGCTCCCCCGGGATTTTAGTGCCTCTACGCAGATGGTTACGGGGGAAAGATTTTTTTCCTTCCCCATGGACAATAGAAGAAATAAGAAAAAAGAGCTATTTAGAAAAGGAGAAAAACCTGTGTATTGTGTATTATATTTATTAATTTATATATATATATTAATATTATATATATTTATATATATAATATATATATTTATATTTATTATATATTGCATGTGCGTGTCTGTGAAGTGTGACCAAAGTATATGTAGGAGTAGCAAGATATCCCTGTTATCTAGCGTGTTTATGAGACAGAAAAAGAAACCAGCAATCCTACCATTATGCAAAACAGTTGCAGGTTTCTGTTTCACAGTCATCTGGCAGGACGGTAGTACTTCCCTGGGTGGTTGCTGTCTACCAACCTACTATATATATAAACCACGGGGGGTGGAAATCTTAAGCTCAATTACTTTCACACTTCTCAGTGAGTCATCACGAGTTGTTCAGTGTTGCAAAGGCAACAACGGGAGAAGTAGGGTAAGTTTTCAGTGAGTAGTAGTGTTGAGCCAGACAGCAACCCAGTCTCTGTCTGAGAGAGACTATCGGGTTGCCACCACACACACCGGTCCCCTCCCCCCCCCCACACCCCAAATGGGGGCGGGTGGGGTAGGCCTCACAGTTTGTAGATAAGAAGAGGAAATACTAGAAGACAGTTAATAGCCAGCCCAAACCTTCTAACCACTAGGAACACGTCTTGTGACACAAAAATATACAATGTTGGATCTTCACATATACCTTCTATCTAATGAAATAGAGGGGAAAATATCCCTCATTTGTCAACCGGTGTCACCGAACCTTCCAGAACAATCAGAAAATACTCGCAGTGTTACTTAATAAGGTTGTGTGATTTTTTCCTATTCAGACTTTCTCATAATAACTAGGTTAGTCTTAATTTTAATGGCATTCCTATCAACAATATTAGCCAATATCATTATCATCAACATAACTAAGCTATTCTTAATTTTAATGTCATTCTTATTATTATTATCAACTATCATCCGCTAATATCATTATTATTATTATATTATCAAAAGCCTGAGAAAAAGTCACTCCTCTCGTTAATATATACAAATATTATTATTATCATCATCATAACTAGGCTATTCTCAATTTTAATGCCATTCCTATCATTATTATCACCTATCATCAGCTAATATTATCATTATCATCATTATAATATTGCCAACATCCTCTTTCATTAAACCACTAAACTAGTTACAGTCACGATGTTGCAACCTCGTTGACGGGTTACGACCTCAGTAGTTATACCGACGGCAGACCTAACGACAACAGACTTAATGACGGGCGTACCAGTTTGCAGTTTCTGGTCCAACTTAACAGAAATATCACAAAACCCCCTGGCATAAGGAGCAGTCCTGCACTTTTGTAAAACATTGTTGTTTAAGACTGCGCACTACTGACTCCACTAAATAACTACCGAGTTTGCACAGCCCATAATTTAAGTTACAAATGGCTTTCCTATCATGTTTCACGAAGGAGGACTATATTATGTTTCTTTCCATGATGAAACAGTTGGGTACAATTGTCCAGGTGGCAGCTCACTCCAGTGGGTGATTACAAGAGCTGACATGGTTAAACATATCATTCGACACCTGGCCTGTCCTGATTGAGTATTGGTGTTGGGATAATCTGGTTTCCAGAGGTTTACCTGTCTGACCAATGTATGAGAGTGGGCAAATGGTGCATGGGACCATGTAGACACCACCGACATTACTAGGCGGTTGTTTCACTGTCTCAGTGTTTCTGAAAGTCAGATTTATATTGAGATTCTTTAGTGCCTCCCACAAGCAGACAAAATTGTCATTGTATGGTAAGACCAATACATTTTTCCTGTCAGGCATTTCCGTATGTTCAGTCCTGCAGAAAGTCTTCCTAGCTGGCATTAGGGCCTTCTCAATGAAATCCCTGGGATATCTCAGTTTTGTGGCTATGTTAATATATTGGTGATTTCATCATCTAAATACTCATCACTGCAGATACGCAATGCTCTCAGGAACACTAAGAAAACACTCCTTTTAACCCTTGATTCAGGGTTTGGGAAATAATAATGAATATAGAGTGTAAATTTGAAACTTTTGTTGATGCGATGGATTAAGGCATCTAGGAAGGGCAGGGTGTTATTTATTTCATGCTATTAAGTTCACAGTAGAGCACGAAATAGATAACACTCTACCCTCCCTAGATATCTTAATTAATCCATTGCAATGACAGAAGTTTCAAATTTACTGTCTACAGGAAAACCACCAATGTGTCATCATGCATTCATTCCAACCAAGAATCTAGGGTTAAAAAGAGTATTTTCCCTACAATGTCCCTGAGAGCGTTGTGTAACTGCACTCCTGAGTATTTAGACGATGAGATCACCAAGATATTTAACACAGCCACAAAACTGAGATATCCTAGGGATTTCGTTGAGAAGGCCCTACTGTCAGCAAGGAAGACTTTCTACAGGACTGAACCTAAGGAAACGCCTGACAGGAAAAATGTATTGGCCTTGCCATGCAATGACAATTTTGTCTGCTTGTGAGAGGCACTTAAGAAACTCAATATAAATCTGACTTTCAGAAACATTGCGACAATGAAACAGAGATTGATTAAAATCACACCACCTAATAATGTCGGTGGTGTCTACAAGGTCCCATGCACCATTTGCCCACTCTCACACATCGGTCAGACAGGTAAACCTCTGGAACCCAGATTATCCCAACACTAGTGCTTAATCACCAGAGGCCAGGTGTCGAATATAATCTATAACCATGTCAGCTCTTCCAATCACCTACTGGAGTGGGCTACTGCCCGGATATTTGTACCCAACTGTTCTATCATGTAAAAAAAATAAAATTGAGTCCTCTCTCCTGAAACATGATAGGAATGCCGTATTTAACTCAAATTAAGAGCTGTATAAATTCGAAAGCTATTTAGTAGAGTCAATAGTGCACATCCTTAAACAACAATGTTACACAAAAGCACAGGACTGCTTATGCCAGTGGGTTTCGTGACGTTTCTCTTATATTGGACCAGAATCTGCAAACTGAACATCATGGTACGCCTGTCGTTAAGTATGTAGTAGTTAGGTCTGCCGTTGGTATAACTTCTGAGGTCGTAACCCGTCTATGTGGATGCAACATGGAGATTGCAACTAGTAAGCAGCAGTCAGAGGTCATGTGTGGTCACTGTCCTAAGCTGTCTGGGAATTAGTGTGGGGTGTTACTAAGCACCATGGCCTGCTGTAATTTTTGCAATCTCAGGTTAAAGTGTTGAAGAAGGAGGTTCTACTTCTTCAGGAGCAAAATAAGAGGCTGAAGCTTCGCCTAGATGGATTTAGGAGTGAGTGTGAGATGATTGGAGCTGGTGAGGAAAAGGTTACCAGCAGTGAGCTAAAGAGTTGCAGCAGTTCAGGAAGAAGGAAAATAAGGAAGGTTAATAGAAAAGATGTGAAGGTATGAAATTTATTCTCTGTTCTCCAGGATGAGTGTACTTCAGTGGTCAGTGAGGTTAAAGGTACCACTGGTACTAGTGGCTAACGCGACGGGCTGGAGTTTTGAGTCTCTATGACCGCGGGTTCAATCCCGGCCGGGGGTATGGTTTACCACTGGCTCTCCTGCTAATCAAGGTAAGAATATTCGAAATGTAGGAAATTCTCAGGTAAGATATATGGACCGTGCTTCTTGTAACAGAGATGTGAAGGTGAGACAGAGGGTGTGCCTCCCAGGAGCTGGTGTTGGTGACATAGTCAGCAGGTTGGATAATATTATGTCAGATAATGGTAACAAGCCATTACAAGCCAGTGCTGGTGGACATGACATAAGTAAGGGCAGGAGACAGGAGGTGTTGGATAAGTACAGGTCAGCCAAACGAGTATTCAGGTCTGAGGGAAGGAACCCAGTCATATGTAGCATCTTGCCTTGAAGAGTGGGCAGTGAATGGATGCCTAGGGCAATTGGTATAAATTGCTAGCTAGATAGGTACTGCAAGGAACTTGCAATCTCATTCATTGATAACTGAGACAAATTCTAAGGCAAGCATATGTATGCAATGGATAAGGTTCATCACTCTCGGGTTGGAGTGGTTGTATTGGCCAATTTGATTTGTGGGAGTCATTGATGACTTGTCTAGGAACTTAAACAGATAGATTATAGAGATATAGGTGTTTGTGGGAAACAATCAGGCTACTGTATTAGGGCTAAATACATCATATATTACCAGGATACCACAGGGATATGTTTAAAAGACAATATTCAAAATAGAGTTGCTAGTAAAGGCAAGGAAATAGCTCAACAAACAAAGAGAGATAGAGGGCAATGATTGTCTAGCTCCCTTAAGGTTTACTATACAAATAGTAGGAGTCTAAGAAATAAAATAGATGAGCTAATATTATTTGCAAGTGCAGGTAACATAGATATTATTGCTATAACAAAGACCTGGTTCAGCATGAAAGATAGAGAAATGCCTTCTGAATGCAACATACAGGGTTATAAACTATTCCACACTGATCGGGTCAACAGGAAGGGTGGTGGAGTGGCGATGTATGTCTCTCTCTCTCTGGTAGTGTCTCTAACATGTTGATGCACGAGGTTTTCCAGTACCACATCCATCATCTTGGCTCTCCATGGGGCTCCAGGTTTTCCCAGTCAGTCTCCTTGTGATTGAAATCACCCATGACTAGTAACTTTGCTCCTCACATGTGAGCTCTTCTGGTCACCTCTGCTAGTGTGTCGACCATTGCTCTGTTGCTCTCATCGCATTCTTCTCTCGGCCTCCTGCAGTTCTGTGGTGCATTATGCATTACTGCAGTTACCACCCTCAGACTGGATTGTTCCTACTAAGTAGTCCCTTTCGCCTATGCCATCCATTCCTTCCATTTTCTCAAATCCCCACCGGCTTTTAATGAGCAGTGCAACTCCTCCTCCCCCTCTCCTACCTCTATCTTTCCTGAGGATTTGATATGTGGGTGAAAAGATTGTATCTGTTATCCTGGTGAAGCTTTGTTTCTGTGAGTTCTATTATGTCTGGGGATGTCTCCTTGATTCTTTCATGCCACTTCTCACACTTATTTGTTATCCCATCTGCATTTGTATACCACACCTTCAACTTCTTTTCTAAAACTGTGGTTTGGGGGTATTTTGGGGCTGAGGAAGTGGGAGACCTGATAAGGAACTATGGGTGGTTGCTGTGGGGGGGGGTGGAGTTTGTAATGAGGTGGGTGGGGGCATTGGATATGGCATGTGTGTTTTGGGTTAGAATATTTGGTTGCATTGTAGGTGGTTTTGAGGGAGGCTGTATTTGATCTTCCTCCTGATCCTGGGTTTTCCTGTCCATATCCATCCTCACCTCTCTTTCCTCCTATCGTCTTTGCACCATCTCTCTCAGTTTCTGCCTTTCCTCTTGTGTTCTGTCAAGGTCAAGATACACCTTCCTGTATGCCGGCATGTCCCTTAATCTTGCTTTCTCTTGCAGGATTTTGTTCCAAGTCAATTCTGTCTTGAAAGTCACTTTCACTGGCTGAGCTCTCCTTCTTGCAAACCCGCATATTCTCCAAAAATTTACCAACTGGCTCATGTTATCCTTTTTTTTTTTTTTTTTTTTTACACAGGGTTTGACAAGGTTAAGGATCCCTAGCTTTATTGACAAGCTATTTACAGGTTAAGGATTCCTAACTTTATTGGCAAACTAAGAGCTCTTACCTACATTAGCTCATTTGAAAGCATTTTTATTATGAGACATACAAGTAGGGAACAGGATGAAGTTGGAGCCATCTGTGGGCCAGCATTTTCATTTGATCAACTGACTTTATCTCGTTGACATCATTATGCCGTACGAATGTGTTCCATACTCGAGTCATCCTGGATATATAGGATCTCAGATGGAGTGAAGTTGCTGCTTTCTGCCCATCTTGTGGTGTAAAAGCTTGTTTCACGCTGTCCTCGAAGTGGATCCATTGGCCTTGTACATAACAGTAAGGCCACCCACATCCCTATGTTGAAGGCTCTGCTGATATGACAGATCTATCCAGGATGGGTCCAGGCGAGAGATGAGACGTCTTGCTCTCTTCTCTATTCTGTCAAGCAGTCCTATTGCCTTTATGATGCTTTTGATCGCATTTTCCTCCACTTGTCTTCTAGCTTTATAAGTTTCCTCTTCAACTTCCTGGAGCCCATAAACAAAGACTGATCTCTCCCTTTCATTCTCCCACTGCATATCCCTATGTATCCCTGATTTGGTTTAGTTTCCTCCATTGCAGCTTTCCTTTCTTCAGTTTCTTCACTATCTATTGTCCTTGGGCTCAGTGGCCTGTCATTTTCCCTTCTCAGCGTTCCCTGGGCTCTGCTGTGGTCTGTTAGGGCCTCCACATACAGCACAGTTCTTTCATTTACTACAGCTCCTCGATTGTTTCTGATGTTTTTCTTTCTTTTCCTCGGGCTCCACAATGGTCTGATAGGGCTTTTGCATGCAGTTTCACCCCTTCGTTCCCTACAGTCCCCTTGTTTGTGACTGAGGTAACAGTCTCTGATGTCATTCCCAAATTGTTCTTTAGTTCTTTAGGCTGTTTCAGATTTTTCAGTTCCTCTTCTAATCTCTCTATCCTAGCCTCTGCTATGGTAACTTGCATCTCCCACTTCTTGTTTTCTGCATCTAAGCTCTCTTCCATTCTCATGCTAAGTTCTTCTAGCTTCTTTCCCAATTCAAGTTCCTTTTTCATGAGCTTTGCTGCCCAATCTTCCTTTGCAGATTCATCCTCCAGTCCCTTGGTTTTCCTTTCTGCCCTGTGCCAACCCATTTTTTGTTTGTTTTGGTTGCCACAGAATGAAAAACTTACATAATTCTGTGTGTTCGTTTTGTAGTGTGTTTGTTTGAGTGTGAGGAGACCTAGGTAGAGGAGGAAGCTGTAGACAGTGGCTAAATGTGAGAGGGGTAGAGAGTGGGAATGACGGTGGAATATGGGGAGTGAGAAGACGGGAGAAGCAAAGGGGGAGAATGGGAGAGGTGGGGAGAAGGAGAGTGAGAGAGAGAGGGGGGATCAAGGGAAGGAGTGGGGGATTGGCACGAGAGGGTGAGAGGGGGAGAGAGTGTGAGTCTATGTAAGAATGTGTGGTTGTAAACGTGTGTGTGTGTGTGTGTGTGTGTGTACTCACCTATTTGTACTCACCTATTTGTGGTTGCAGGGGTCGATTCATAGCTTCTGGCCCCGCCTCTTCAATGATTGCTACTAGGTCCTCTATCTCCCTGCTCCATGATCTTTATCATACCTCGTCTTTGTCCACCTTGTCTATTCTATGCAGTATTTTATACATCGTTATCATGTCTCCCCTGACCCTCCTGTCCTCCAGTGTTGTCAGGCCGATTTCCCTCAACCTTTCTTCGTAGGACAATCCCCTTAGCTCTTGGACTAGTCTTGTTGCAAACCTTTGCACTTTCTCTAATTTCTTGACGTGCTTGACCAGGTGTGGATTCCAAACTGGTGCTGCATACTCCAGTATAGGCCTGACGTAAATGGTATACAGAGTCTTGAACGATTCCTTGCTGAGGTATCGGAACGCTATCCGTAGATTTGCCAGACGCCCGTATGCTGCAGCAGTTATCTGACTGACGTGTGCCTCAGGAGATATGCACGGTGTTATACTCACCCCCAGATCTTTTTCCTTGAGTGAGGTTTGCAGTCTTTGCCCATCTAGACTATATTGTGTCTGCGGTCTTCTTTGCTCTTCCCCAATCTTCATGACTTTGCATTTGGCAGGGTTAAACTCAAGGAGCCAGTTGTTGGACCAGGCTTGTAGCCTGTCCAGGTCCCTTTGTAGTCCTGCCTGATTCTCGTCCGATTTTATTCTTCTCATTAACTTCACATCATCTGCAAACAAGGATACTTATGAGTCTATCCCTTCTGTTATGTCATTTACATATACCAAAAACAGCACAGGTCCTAGGGCTGACCCCGGTGGAACCCCTCTTGTCACAGGCGCCCACTCTGACCCCTCGTCACGTACCATGACTCGTTGTTGCCTCCCTGTCAGGTATTCTCTGATCCATTGCAGTGCCTTTCCTGTTATGTGTGCCTGATCCTCTAGCTTTTGCAGTAACCTCTTGTGAGGAACTGTGTCGAAAGCCTTTTTGCAGTCCAAAAAAATGCAGTCGATCCACCCCTCTCTCTCATGTCTTACTTCTGTCACCTTGTCATAAGACTCCAGTAGGTTTGTGACACAGGATTTTCCTTCCCTGAATCCGTGCTGGTTGTCAATTATACACTTGTTTCTTTCCAGGTGCTCCACCAATCTCCTCCTGATGATCTTCTCCATGACTTTGCATACTATACACGTTAGTGATACAGGTCTGTAGTTTAGTGCCTCATGTCTGTCTCCCTTTCTAAAAATTGGGACTACATTTGCCATCTTCCATACCTCAGGGAGTTGCCCAGTTTTAATGGATGTGTTGAAGATCTTTGTTAATGGCACACACAGCATCTCTGCTCCCTCTCTAAGGACCCACGGAGAGATGTCTGGTACCACTACCTTTGAGGTGTCAAATTCACATAGCAGCTTCTTCACTGATTCATAAGATGACCCTCACCTCTTTTGATACGCCTATATATTCCCTGATTATGCCCTAGTAGATATTTCAGCCCATTATTCATCCATTTTGTGTCATTTCTAGTTGATCTAATTTCTTTATATGGGATAAACGTTCTTTGAGCAGCATGTATAGTGTTCAGAAAACTGTCATATTGATATCTCACTTCGTTACCCCAGTCAACAGATGATAAGTGTTCTCTAAGCCCATCGTAATCTGCTAAGCGAAAATCTGGGACTGTTACTGAGTTATCGCTACTATCGTACTTCCATTCAATGCTAAATGCAATTGATTTGTGGTCGCTAGCACCCAGTTCCTCTGAAATTTCAAATTATTAACAGGGTTTTATTGTTTGCCTAACAAATCAAGCAGGTTATTTCCCCTTTTGGGTTTTGTCCAAATGCTTCAAAAAAAAAAATCTGAATACTTTAAGAAGTCGTATGATTCTAAATTTCCCGTCAAGAAATTCCATCAATATGATAGAGTTAAAGTCTCCCCAGAATTACTTATCGTGCCTTGTGGCCCTTACAATTTCCCCCCTAGATTTCCCTGGTCCCTATCTAAGTTTGGGGGACGGTATTCACTCCTAAATCAGTTTTTATGCCCCCCTGAAAAATTTTATCCAAACAGACTCTGTATGTGTTACTCAGATTAATACCCCTTTTTATGCAAAAAGTTCAAGGATTCTGGACATACAAAGCCACCCACCCTCTTCCCCATACTTCCATTTTCTTGGAAAAATTTAAAACCCTGAAGTGGCATTCGCAGGGAGTCCCGACTTTTTAAATTAAACCAGTTAGTTTTGGCAAATACATCAATGTTTCCTGCACTAGCAAATAATCTCAATCGTCCTCCTTCCTGCACTACGGGAATTAGCACAATTAAATTTAAAGACTCTCCTTTCTCTTTACCCTTCCTGTCTTTTCTGTTTTTCTACTGAACCTATTACTGTCCTTATCACCCAGTGCCACTGGCTTTTCAATATCTACCTCTTTCTGCTTATTACTAGTTCCCCTAGAACTCGTAATATTACTACACTGGGACTTCACTGTTTTCCTGCCAAAACCCATACCACTAACTATTCCTAGTTTAAAGTCCTAACTGCTCCCTCCACTGCAGTTGCCAGTGCTACCACCCCAGACCTTGATAAGTGAACCCCATCCCCGGCATTCATGTCATTTCTGCCATAGAAGAGGTCCCAGTTGTCAATGAATGTTACCGCATTTTCCTTACAGTATTTGTCCAGCCAGCAATTGACACCAATTGCCCTGGACAACCATTCATTTCCAACTCCTCTCCTTGGCAAAATACCACATATGACAGGGTCGCCACCCTTCCTAATTATTTCTATTGCTGACCTATACCTGCTAATCAGGTCTTCACTCCTACGTCTGCCAACATCGTTGCCTACAGCACTGAGACAGATAATAGGATTGCTCTCATTACCTCTCATGATGTCATCCAGACGGCTAACAATATCCTCCATCCCAGCCCCAGGAAAGCAAACTCTCTGTCTCCTACTCCTGTCCTTCAAGCAGAACGCCTTATCCATATACCTAACTTGGCTATCCCCAACAACAACAATATTCTTACCTTCCTTAATGTCGTTCGTCGTGATGTTCCCAGTAGTCGACTCACATTCGTCGGGTAGCACTGAGAATGTATTAGATGTTTCCACAACAGTTTCCACGGCAGTCTCTTTCTTCTTCATTGTTTCTATCTTTCCATTCGTCTTCTTGATCGTCAACTTCGTTTCCTGCTGTCTAGCCACTGACCAGTTTCCCTTCTTGACCTGAGGACTCAAAACAGGACTACTACGAATCTTCTTGTTTTCCTCGGTCAGTCGCTGAATCTCCAACTTCGCTATCCTCAATTCTTCCTTAAGCTGTTGGTAAAGTTGCTCGATGGAGGGCATCTTGCTTCAATTCGTAGAGAGCGCGCAAACAGGTTTTCACAGAGCTAAGTACACGTCAACACTGCGCGAAAGCCAACTTAATCAGGAGCTACTGCGCAGCACGTCCGCACGGCCCAATAGTGATGGGAACACTCAAGGACTCAAAACAGGAGGACTACGAATCTTCTTATTTTCCTCGGTCAGTCGCCGAATATCCATCTTCGCCATCCTCAATTCTTCCTTAAGCTGTTGGTAAAGTTGCTCGATGGAGGGCATCTTGCTTTAATTCGTAGAGAGCGTGCAAACAGGTCTTCACAGAGCTAAGTACACGTCACCACTGAGGTGAGGTGGGTGAGGGTGGAAGATGTTCTCCCAGAAGTGTTTGAAGATGTTGTTAGCAGCCTGCCCTATTACAGGCTCTGATCACATCCCAGTCATCTTACACATCTCCTCTAACCCTCTCCTCATTCCAACCACACTTTCCTTCTCCTACAAGAACTGGGATGCTTTCAAACAACACATAGACAATATTAACCTCACCTATGACTACAACAACAAACCTATCTCTGACATCGATACTCAACTTGATCTCATCCAGGACACCATTACACAAGCAGCCAACATTGCAATACCAAAGAAAACTCACACCACTCGTTATTCCTTCAAACCGTCACTCAGAACATGAAGACTAATTATCTGCTACCACAACCGCTTCCTCTATAACACACATAGATTTAATCAAGTCCGATTAGATCTCACTTACCTTAGAAACGATATTTTACACAGCCTAGACCAAGACCACAACAATCACTGGTCACAACTCATACAACAAGCAAACAAACAGCGTATTAAAAACACTAAAGCCTTATGGAACTTTATCAAAAAATTCAGAGGCACAACTCCCACCAACAAATTCTAACATACAGAGGTATGCATGTATAATGTTCGCCAAGACCATAGTCCTGGCACGGGTCCCAATCTTGCGATGACCCGTTAACATACAGAGGTAGAAAGACATTATATATATAGGCGGAGAGTGAGGTGTGAGTGACGCACGTGACCTGAGGAATCTCATAAGAACATAAGAATGGAGGAACACTGCAGAAGGCCTACTGGCCCATGCGAGGCAGGTCCTTATCAAAAACAACCTCTACCTATGGTGAGGGCAGGTAGACGATGAAATCATGTGACTCCTGTGTTGTTGGGTTGGTGATGCTTAAGTAGCATGTATGCCAATGTTTTTGAAATTTTGTAGTTTCCAGTGTTGCGTTCTATAGTGTCAGTGACGGCGATCAGTGAGGCTTCTAGGAACCGTCGGCGTCTGAGGTCTGGTTCGGTGAGAACGAGTTGTGCCTCATTCCAGTTCATCAAATGCCCCGTGGAGTCTCTGTGGAGAACAAAGGCGTACCTTACACAGAGACAGAGACAGAGACTTCAACGTTCAACGTTCAAGCTCTCCAAGAGAAGCTCAACCAGGTCGAGCCCTCAATCCAGTTCACACTTGAAGAAGAAGTCGACAACACTCTTCCTTACCTTGATGTTCTTCTCTGCAAAACTAACCATGAACTTTGTTTTAAAGTCTATCGAAAATCAACCAACCAAAACGATCTTCTCCACTTCTACTCTCACCATGACACCAAAACTAAACGTGGTGTAATTATAGGCTTCTTCCTGCGGGCACTCAGAATCTGCAGAAATGAGTTCCTAGAGGAAGAATGCACTATAATTGAACAAGTATTTCCAAAACTCCTCTATCCTCGTCACTTCATCAGAGACTGCAGACGACGGGCATTAAACATCTTCAACAAACCCAGAGAAGACACTGCCGAGAAGAGATACATATTCCTCCCCACCAACTCCATTGCCAAACATGTTTCCAACATCTTTTCCAATACATCATTCCAAGTATCTACCTTCACAACTACGACCATCAAGGACTTCACTGTGAAGGCTTACTCAGCCCTGTAACAACTTCAGTCAGTATTACCAAGGCTGGCTCCTCCTCAGGAAAATTAATGAATAGAAAAAGAAATAATAACAGACAATGATAAACACTTTATTATTTAGAAACGGAAAATGTAAAACAATAAAACATGAATGGGTATCCTAACTTAAAGAAAAATGAAAAATGAAATAAAAAAAATTACATTTGAACTCAACGCTAATATAGTTATATCGTGGTAATAGGGTGTCAGGTGATGGTGACACTGCGTGTTGTTGAAATCGTAGCCGTTGCTGATGTGGGGGGAGGGGGGGGTAGCAGGTGTTGGTGACCACCACCGGCTCGTTCTTCACAGAGTGTAGCCGTGAATAATTGCTTCAGATGACATGAGGGATTAGGTCTTGTGCTGGCTTACATAACAGGTAAGTAGATTAAACATGGGACGTCTCAGGACGTTAGTCCGTCTCGTTCTATTCTTCTCGTTAGTGGCAGGTGATGCACTCTGTCATTCCAAGCTGTAAAGAGTGAGATTACCCACTGCTTAAGAAATCACTCTCCATGATAAGTACAATACCTAAAAGATGTGGTGATTATTAAAGCATTTTAACCTATCAAGACCATAAGGACTAAGTTAATTATTGGTCAAAAGTGAAGTTTTCAACCAAAAAGTCCACTAAAATATGATCAGGCATGTACTTACAGTAGTGTTGGGAACAGTGAGTCGAGTGATTTACTGTTTGACTGGAGCCCCACACGTCACCTTTCTGGGGGGGGGGGAAGAGGGAGGGGAAGGGATAGCACGAGCTAGACTACCCCTACCTTAACAAGCAGCCGGCAATCAAACTATCACTTTCGGGGAGGGGGAAAAAGGGGGGGGGGAAATAGCGGGAGCGGGACTTACCCTACCTTAACAAGTAGCCGGCAATGAAACTCTTGTTACTATATACTCCCTCGCTACTCCTATCTATTGAACTTTTCCCTCACACTCCCCCATACCACGACTTATAGTCAAGGAGTATAAGAAGAATAGGCGAGGAAAAAGTTCTAACATGTGGAAGTCGCGTAAGGCAACAAATCTTCTACTGACTGTCACGACTTAACCAATCAGAGAAATAATTGGATGAACCATTGATATACACAATATGGAACTTAAAAGCCTGGAGTGCCAATGTCCACCTCAAGAGGCGACTGTTGGTTCCCTTAAAAGTTTCCAGGTATATCAAAGGTTTGTGGTCCGTTTCTAAAATGAATTCTTTTCACATTAGATAAAATTTAAGTTTGGAGATACCCCACACAAGAGCCAAACATTCCTTTTCTATGGTGGAGTATCTTGTTTCTGCAGGAAGGAGTTTCTGGCTTAGGAAGCATACAGGGAAAGGAGTACCATCATGGTATTGAAGTAGCACTGCACCTAAGCCAGTATTGGAGGCATCAGTTCTTAAACAAAATGTTTTATTAATATCTGGAATCTTAAGTATAGGGACTTTCGAGAAAATATTTTTAATCTCATTAAACTTTTCCCGAGCTACGTCAGAAAGTTCAAGAGGTTCCTTCACAGACTTTTTAAGGAAGTCGGTTAAGATGCCTGTAAGATCAGTAAGGTTTGGGATAAACCGTGCATAAAAATTTACAGAACCAAGAAAGCTATGCATGAGCTTCTTGGTTTTGGGGAATTTAAATTCTAATAAAGCTTTGATCTTACTGGGGAGAGGCTGCAGAGAGTTATTAGAAATTATCAGTCCAAGATATCTAATCTTGTTATACCCAAGGAAGCATTTCTTCGGCTTGGCAGTGAGGCCATGTGAGCCTAACCTACGCAAAACTGATTTTAATATTTGGATATATTCGCCCCACGTCGATGTCATTACGTAAATGTTATCAAAATAAACTGAAACATTTGGCATATTACCCAAGACCTTTCTCATCAGTCTCACGTAGGTAGCACAGGCAGTTACTGCATCAGTCCTTGGTGTGTAGGAAAAGCGGTGTACAGCTTAGAAGAAGGATCTAGCATTACTTGATGATATGCCTGCACAATATCAATCTCTGAAAAGAAGGAAGCGTCATAAAATTTGTGTAAATCGCTATCTATTAAGGGCATAGGCTCAGCATCCCACCGAGTTATAGCATTAAGGCCTCTGAAGTCAATAGCAAATCTATATGAATTATCCTCCTTCTTAACCATGACTACTGGTGAGCAATATGCAGATACTGAAGGTTCAATGATCTTTAGTTTTAATAATTTGTCTACCTCTCGGTCAAATGCATCCCTAAGGTGAACTGGAACTGGGTATAATTTTCGTTTGATAGGATTGTCTGTCACTAAGTCAATCTCATGGACTACCGTGGAGGTAACACCTGGAATATCAGTAAAGACGTCTGAAAAGTTACTCACACATTGAAGTAGTTCATGTCTCTTATGGTCATCCAAAAATTCATTAATATTAATGTTGGTTGCGCCCGAGTGGTCAAGAGTCACCAAGTCATGTAGTTCTTCATCATAGTCTAAGTTAGAGGTGTCAATTACACACCCCTTACATTCTTCAGTTGTCTTATCAAGTTCGTGTGGAAAAGCTAAGTCAAAGTTATTAAGGCAGTTAACCGAATTTCTTCGGTAATATTTCTTAAGGATGTTGATATGATATAGCTTAGGTTTCCCCTTGACTTCTATGAGGTAGTCAACTTTCCCACAAATTTTTAATACTTTATATGGACCTTTCCATGCTACTAATAATTTATTTGACTTGATAGGCAAAAGTACCAGAACTTCATCCCTTATTTTTAAAATTTTTCTCCAATGATTTTTGGGAAAATCAAAAAAGGTTTTGTACGGGTCCATTAAAGTGTAAGTTTTTCAAAAACTATGTCGGGAGGTCTCCCCCCCCTTTTGGATCTAAGGTAAAGGAGAAATTTGGTTAAGAAGACTGAACCTCAGCTTTTAACCCCCTTTTTGCCCCATAAGTCATAAAGGGAAAGGGGAAAATGGCCCCCCGGCCTGTCTATTTTTGAAAAAATTAAAAAGGGAAAACCCCCAAAGGGGGCCCGGGGGAAAAACCTCTGTTTTCTACCCCCTTTAAATCACGTCTTTCACATGTCCCCGAAAAAAGCCCCGCCCTAAAAATTAACCCTTGTAGAGCTTGTACGTTCCATCTCGTCAGTACCATTACCGATGTTTCCTTCCGGTAAGGTGTACTTGATTCATTGCAGTTCATTTCTTGTTTTTCCCCCTGCATGCTTCTTAGTTTTTCCCCTTGTACATTTATTTCTAGCTCTTCCCTAATCTCGTTATTTTACTGATTTTTTATTTTCCCTATACATTTTCTGTTCTCAAACCCATTTTAATTTTGGGGCCACTTTTTCCTCGGGGGTGGAACCCAAGGGCCTTTTTCCCTGTTTTTCCCCATTCATTCATCCTGCTGCCCCCCGGGTTTTGGTTTTTCCCCTTTACCCCCTTTTGCATTTTGGGTCATGTTTTTTTTTTTAAATTTCATTTACTGAACTTTCCCACTAGTTCTTTTTCCCCCTGGTTCCTCATGAGGAAAAACCTCATACCTGTTTAGTCGCCTCTTTTGGGTTTTTTTACTTCTCCCCTTGTTACTGCTGTTTCTCTTTTCCATATTTTTTTCTCAAGAATGTATTACCAGTTCCAAAAAAATCGTAAAAGACCGATTTCAAAAAAACCATACCCCCCCGGCCGGGGTTGAACCCCCGGTTAAAAGTCTCTAGACTTATGACCCCGGGGTTTAATCCCGGGCCGGGGGGTTTGGTTTTTTGCAATCGTGTCATTAAAAGATTTCTTGAGTATGTTTTACGGGAATGAAGGGGGCTTGGGGCTTTGAGTTTCGGGCACGGGCCCCGCTGCTGGGAAATTTGTCTGTTTAAAAAATTGCATTTGTTGGGGCCCCAGAAGGTGCCTGTGCTAAACCTTTCCCATGGGGGTAGAAATTTTCCCAGTTGGATGAATCTTTTTTGTGGGCTAGTGGTCAGTGGCTAAGCGACGGGTGGGGGGGTTTTTTAGGGCCTATGACCGCGGGTTCAAAACCCGGCGGGGGGATTATGAAATTAAACCCCTCCCCTAGATACACGCAAATAATTTTTTTTAAAAGGGATTTCAGGTTCCATTGTTAGGGTTACTATTCATAGATTGTGGGTGTAAACTGTTTACCAGTCGGGTACCTGCCTGTATTTATTACAGAAGATTTACCTTATCCTGGTGTTGACCTACTACTAGGCAACAATATAATGGGTCTCCTCGAAAAGGAGGAATGTTTGGTTTGGAGGGACCCTGATTTACAAGGTTTAAGATAAAAACTGAAGCTCCTGTGACTTAAAAATATTCAGTGTGTACTATGACTAGCCAGGTGAGCAAGGGAAGAACTTTTATGCCTCGCCTTCACCTTTCTACTGATTGTGGTGACACTGGGTCTGGGAAGCTTGTTCATTGAATCTGACCTGCAGGAGACTGGGCAGTGATGAACCGGCCCAGGTCAAACTCGGTTTAGGGAGGTGGGGGTCTCGGGGCTGGCATGGGAGTGCATACCATGACTCTGAAGCAGCTGGTTTGAGGTCCAGGAATGTGGTGACTCCCTGAAGACTATTCGGTTGGCAGCTGTTACCGATGAAGTGGTTCCCGAAATTAACAAATGTTTATTTTACAGAGTATGTGACCAAGCAGTCATGTCAGAGCCATTTGATGATAAGGTTCTGAATATTTTACAGATTCCCAATGGAGGATATTTCAGTATTCAGAAGGGAGAGGTGGATAATAAATGTTTACCAATCATTTATCTTTTTACCAGGTTACCAGAGTTCCTGCCCCTTCTTAATGATTTTTTGTGTGGTTTTCATTTCTGGTGAAATATTTTTGTCAGTTTAGGCTTGCACAAGCCAACCCGAAGTCAAATTTTTTAAAATGTCATATAGTTTTTGAGAGACATAAATAAGAAACAGTCTACCAATGTTTATCACTCTCAGAGTCAAATAAAGTGGTTTCACCAGTCTCTCAGGGCGAAGAATGTTTACTGTACCAAGTACCAGTTTGGGGAAGCACTCTGGAATCATTAAATCATGGGTTAGGGTTAGGTAAGAATGGTGATGCTTCCCCATTGGAGTTTTTTCTCAGTTTCAGAGACTGTCTGGCTAGAATGAGGTGGACGGCATCAGTGAATCAGCTTGCCAGTCTGATCAGGATGAAGTGGGACCGTGAGGGTGGTGCTACATACTCTGAAGGCTTGAAAGGAGGCGTTGGAATCCGGAGCCGGCTTCTGGGGAACGCTCTGATTAGTAGTGAATGGTACCTGCTGGTGGATGAGGTCTCTGATGAAAATAAAACTCACATCCGATCAGAAAAACGCGTAGGGTTACCTTTATCAGCAGTCTGATATGACTAATATTATGGAAGGTAAAGTACAAGACCTTGATGCTGAAGTGGACAAGCTTGGTGCGCTGGCTCAGACACCATGGAACTTTGCAAATGAGTTTTATGACGTTAGAAAGGGGGCATGAATCCCAGTGTGGTAAATGTAGCTGATCAAATTCAGCAGGTTATGGGTAGAATAAAGTTAATTAAAAAACTGTGTATAAAGTCTTAACATAAGAATATCGTTACGCAGAAATGTGGGATACCTGGGGGCTAGAGCCTTGTCTAAGGGCAAAGGTAAAAGTTACACACATCTCAAGCATAAACAGGCCACCCAGGGCTATCCCAGTCAAAACAGAAAGCGCTAAATCAGTATGTGTTACTTCAATGGGTTCGTTAACAGAGGGTTAAGCAAAAATTCCAGTTAGGAAAATATATCTATTTATTCAACGTAACATTATATACACACTCTAGAAACACCTTAATCCTAAACGCCCAAATGAGGGTACACAAGAAACAGCTGGCTGGAGGTCCAGCCACCATAACCACTAGGCCTAGTCATTGCCAGGGCATCACTACTCTACTACCAACCCCATTTCTTATTTCCTCACTCAATCCCACAGCACCCTGACCATGTCAGAGCCTAGGAGGGCATACAGGTAATCCATAGAAGAGCCTATGGCTTGGGTTAGCTAAACAAAAGGAGTACACAACTACAACTTAGCTTAAACACACAGCAGCTCCGACACCAGCCTCCACACCATGCTGACCCCACGTGACTACCCCAGCCACGCTTACTCCGCGTACCCAAACACACTTGGAAAATAACTACCTAGAAGGATTTCTTTATAATTACAGTTAGTGTACTTTACGGTGCCCCCAAATGCACATTATGAATTATAAAATTATTCTTTACAATTATAGCATTCATACTATTATGACACCCTTCTCTACTGTATATACATTACAATGTCATGCAGAACCCTGCATAACACCCCCACCCCCAGACCATAGGTCTCACTCTGCTAGCGGAGTCCTTACGGACACCGCTAGGCAAAAGAAAAAAGAAAGAAAATAAATCCCACATTAAGGTCTGAGGCAACAGGCAAAAATGATAACTGGGGAATGATCACCATACAATCATGGTCTGGTTTGGTACTACAAATATGCAACATTAACAAACTGAGGTACTAGATTGCAGACATGTGAAACTCACCGAACATGAAAGTGATCAAGTTCTATGCCAAACGAGCCCACAGTCACACTCTTAGACAACTGTGTTAGGAAAAGGCACCATCACAACACAGCGCTGGCCAGGCACTGGCACTGATGCATTTTACCTAAATTACATCAACCAAACATATAAACGAGCAAGTTAACTTTGTACAAAAGTGCCCCTGAGGAATGCTGTTTTATGAAGTAACACCAAAGTTCAGTATGTTGCAAGGCAGACCAAACTGTATGTGCCACCAAAAAACTTTTAAACAGTAAGTACATTTTCCAGGAGTTCAAAGAAAAGGAAAACAGATTTTACATGTTAAATTCTACTTAGAAAGCAACATCACATTATCACTCCCATCTCACAGCAATTTTTTGTAAACAAAACTGGTTCCCCATGACACACCTCTGTGAGAATCAGGAGAGCACAGTAGAGGGGAAAAATACCAGGCCCCCAAAAACAACGGGTGGATAGTCACATAAATCTTGTTGGTGGGACTGTGGCCGTAAAACCCTGGAGTCATCACTGAAGACCCCCAAAAGGTGGACCTTCCAGGCCGACACCTACATGCCATTCCAAGGACCCTGGAGTCACCCCAGCAGCGATCCAAAAAGGAAAAATTGACAAGAGTCCTGGAGAACCAAAACACCTCGGATCAAGAGACATGACCCAAACAGTGGAGGGCATCACCGCCAGCCCCACATTCACTAAAACGTTAGGTCCAACAGTCCCTATACCAACATAAAACAGAGATGAGGCATTCCAGCCAACACCTAAAAAAAATGTAGCATACCTTACCTAGGCATGGCACTTGATGTGACTACCCCCCAAAACACACACACACTAGGGAATCCTGATACCTCCAGCTCCAGCTCAACCTGCCCTTCTCCTTTGGGTGATCCAGGGTTCCATCTACTCGTCTACCGCAAATCACTGCAAAATAAGAATAGATAAATGATCTATGCACTACATCATTCACTTAAATATGAGACAAGGCATCAGCAACCACTTTCTCTGCTCCCTTCACATAATGAATCACAAGATTAAGAGGTTGGAGAAACAAGGCCCTCCTCATAAGTCTCTGATTGTGGTTCCTAATTAAGTGAAGGAAACAAAGGATTATGGTCACTATACACAGTTATAGGGTGAACTGATGAAGATATATGCACCTCAAAATGTTGCACTGCCAACACTAAAGCAAGAGCCTCCTTTTCTATGGAGGTATAACTTCTTTGGTGCCTGTCGCTTTTTGCTGAGAAGCAGCCGAGTGGCATTACTTGCTCCGCTCTACCTGCAACAAGACTTCCCCAACCCCTGTATCATTTTGCAAAACCCAGGGTGGGTAACTCAGGATTATACATAAAAGATCTTGAGGGTTAATGGCATACAAAAGGTTCATGTACAGAGATATTAAAGTTACAAATATGGGTGTGTCCTTGGCACACATGGTCATGGGAATCAGATGATCCCTCCACGGTTCATTCACACACTTTGCATGTAGTTCATAAAGAGGAGACAAAACCTTATTTCTTAAATGTACCTGGCGGCAGTCAGTGCACGTGTTCAAGGTATCACCTAGTGTGAGACCAGTAAAAGACAGCATCCACCGACTCTCGCTGAATACAAACACAGTCTCTAGAAATAAACACTTCACTTCCTTCAAGGAACCTATTTCACCCCAGCTTACATCATGCCAGGCCTGCTGACGTTGCACAAATTCCGAAACCTCTACCTCATGGGGGTTAACATGGCCCCATTTTTCAGCATCCCAAAACTCTTTCACTAAGGTGCACCATGGCTGAGCCAACACTACAACCAGTCTCTCAGAAGATCCAAGTCTTCCACAATCTCTTACAATTTTCCTGCTTACATTATCTTTCTCAGGGGCCTTATCCACCATCATTTTGAAGCCCCCACACAGTTCCATCATAGCCTTCCCCAGGACCCGGCTCCAATGCCAATCCCATCTCTTCAGCTTCCAGAATGTGTAGCACCACCTCATGGTCCCACGTCATCCTGGGCGGACTGGCAGACTGGTGCACTAGTGCCATCGACCTCATCTTAGCCAAGCATTTTCTGAAACTGAGAAAAAACACCGCTGGGGAAACATCACCATCCTCACGTAGCCCATGACTTAATGATTCCAGAGTGCTTCCCCACACGGTAATGAAAAGGAGGGGAATTCCCTCCTCCCAGTCCTTCTGGTACTGGGTAAAGGAAGCATGCATTGCCCTGAGAGACTGGGAAAACCATGGTGCTTTTCTTTGACTCCTAGGATGATATACATTGGTAAATTTAACCTCAAGTAGACCTCTCAAAACTACATGACATTTCATAAAATGTGACTTCTGGGTGATTTGTGCAAAGCCTAAGAGACAAAAATGTTTCACCAGAAATCTAAAAACCACACACACAAAATTATTCAGAAAGGGTACAGGCTCTGGTAACCTGTTAGAAAAGGAATTTATTAATAAACGCCGATTATTTAGCTCTCCCGTCTTAACACTGAAATGCCGTTCCTTCAGAATCTGTAAAAAATACTGACAAAGACACTTTAATAGTTCTGCTGCGGCCACGTAAGCACAAGTCCTCTTAAAAAGAGTCTTGCTCAGTTGATCAACTCTGCAAAATAAACACTTGGTAAATTTGGGAACCACATCCTCCACAACAACTGATAAATGAATAGCATTCAGATCACAACCTTCCTGGGCCTCAATCAGCTGCTGCAGAGTCAGGGGATTCTTTCCCACATCAGCACCAAGACCACATCACCAACCGAGTTCCGGTTGAGCTGGTTCAGCACTGCTCCGAGTCTCCTGCAGGTCAGACTCAATGAACAGGCTCCCCAGGCCCAAACCATCACCACAGTGTGCAGAAGGGTCACAGGGAGGCACAGCTCCTGCCTTGTTTCCCTGTTTAGTCCTAGAACACACTGAAAAAATTTCAGGCACCGTCACTCCAATTAGGTCATTACCACCTTGTAAAGCAGGGTCCTGCAAAACCAAACATTCCTCACTTTCGAGGAGTCCCACAACGTTGTTGCCTAGTAGAAGGTCAACTCCTGCAAAAGGTACATCTTCTGCAATACTACAGGTAGGTACCCAGACTGGTATTCAGACTCTATCCATAACCTGTGCACTGGAGTCCTGACAGGGACTCCAGTTATCCCTTTAAGAAAAATGTCCAATCCAGTGTAGGTGTCACCCGACACTGGCAATACACCCCTGCGAAGCAAGGTGTATGTGCTACAAGTGTCCCTCAAAGACATAACACCCGTGACCCTACCTTCATTTTGGTGTAAGGCCACAGTAGACTTACTTGAATAGACCTTCATCCGAGGGTCAAAGACTGCTGGTCTTCTTTGGATACCTTGGGGAAAGACTGCAATGCAAGCAACATCATGTGTAACTGGTGTATTTACTGGAGAAGCATCTGCTGCAGCCTGGTCCCTAAGCATCTTTCGACAATATGGCTGTAGGTGGCCCTGTTTATTGCAATATGTACAGTGATAAGGTTTAAATGCTCCCTGCACACTTGACATAGGCTGGGGCCCATGATCTTGGGGAACTGGACTCTTTCTAATTGTCCCCGGTAGTCCTGGACCTGTAACAACTGACTTAAAACCTTCTCGGGTAGGTACTGGAAAATTAGGCTTATTAAAACTCTGGTTGTTATTAGGCTGGTAAATGGGTGGCTTAAACTTCTGAAATTTCTTATTCCTATTGGTGGGTGGAGAAAACTTACCATTATTAGTATGTGGGGGTGGTAACTACTACCAAATTTTTGGTTAGCTAAAAATCTGTCACCCAGCTCTAAAGCATTATTAAATCATCAAGATCCTTCTCCTCAAGATATGCCTTAAGGTCAGGAGGAACATTTCTCAAAAGATCCTCTAACAAAATTAAGGTAATTACACCTTCCTAATTGCCTACCATCCCCTTTGAGCGACACCACCTATTTAAAAGTGACATCTTCTTACCATATTAAACCAAAGACTGCCCTGACTGAAACTTTAGTCCTCTAAACTTCTGCCGGTACCTTTCCGGCAACATTTGATAAGCCAGTAAAACTACCTCTTTTAGTTTATGATAATCAGAAAAGGCCGATCCTTCTAAAGAACTAATGGCCTGTAACCCTTTACCAACTAATTGGGTTCTTGTTAATGTCACCCATTCCTTTTCTGGCCAAACTTGGGATTTGGCCATACTTTCAAATAACAGAAAAAGCTGGTCTGGGTCTTTCTCTAGGAATTTGGGCACAAATTTTATGGCTTTATCCAAATGAAAAACATCTACCCTCGTGTCTGTGTCTGGGTGAGAAGCAAGCTGCCTTTCTTCAGCTCTTTCTTGAGCCCTAAGCTCCTCTAAGGCTCTCTGTTCCTGGATCTTTGTACGCTCAATCCTTAACCGTTCCTTTTCTTCCGCAACTAGGGCTAATTTCATTTGTAAAATTACTACTTCCTTATCCAGGTCCCTAACATGGAAATTTGATTCAATGTCACCTTCCAAATGCATGTCATCCCCAGAATTTTCACCAGTGTCAGCCATTTTGGGAAATGATAGCACCAAATCTTGCTACCAGACACTGATATAAAATAATAAAGCACACAGCAAGGTACCTACACTGAAGTAGTATATTCACAAGGAGTGATTGTCATGTGACTCCCTCAAATTAAACAGGATTGCACACAAAAAGAAAACCCTGGCAGAAAAAATGGAGTTACTGCACCTGCAAAGGAAAATTATTCCCAGAAATTTAGGTAAACATAACCCCCTAAAAATCAGCAAGACTGAACCTGCAAGGGTAAATTATGCACAACATATCAGGTATTAATAACACCCTACAAATAAACAAGATGGCACAGAAAGGTAGATTATTCACAGAGTATTAATTAATAAGAACACCCTAAAAACCAGCAATATTGCACACAAAGGTAAATTATTCACAGGGTATTAGCTAATAATAACATTAAAAGCCAACAATATTGCACAAAAAGGTAAATTATTCACAGGGTATTAGTTAATAATAACACCCTAAAAACCAGCAATATTGCAAACAAAGGTAAATTATTATTTTAGTGTGAGTGTTATAGTGAATGCTTCCTCTGACCAACCCAGTAAAGAATGATCATTGACTTCCCAGGTTACAAACTTGAATTACCACCTAAAATTTGATAATTCTCCCATATACAGGCCCCCATGTTACTCAGAAATGTGGGATACCTGGGGGCTAGAGCCTTGTCTAAGGGCAAAGGTAAAAGTTACACACATCTCAAGCATAAACAGGCCACCCAGGGCTATCCCAGTCAAAACAGAAAGCGCTAAACCAGTATGTGTTACTTCAATGGGTTCGTTAACAGAGAGTTAGGCAAAAATCCCAGTTAGGAAAATATATCTATTTATTCAACATAACATTATATACACACTCTAGAAACACCTTAATCCTAAATGCCCAAATGAGGGTACACAAGAAACAGCTGGCTGGAGGTCCAGCCACCATAACCACTAGGCCTAGTCAGCGCCAGGGCATCACTACTCCACTACCAACCCCATTTCTTTTTTCCTCACTCAATCCCACAGCACCCTGACCATGTCAGAGCCTAGGAGGGCATACAGGTAATCCATAGAAGAGCCTATGGCTTGGGTTAGCTAAACAAATGGAGTACACAACTACAACTTAGCTTAAACACACAGCAGCTCCGACACCAGCCTCCACACCATGCTGACCCCACGTGACTACCCCAGCCACGCTTACTCCGCGTACCCAAACACACTTGGAAAATAACTACCTAGAAGGATTTCTTTATAATTACAGTTAGTGTACTTTACGGTGCCCCCAAATGCACATTATGAATTATAAAATTATTCTTTACAATTATAGCATTCATACTATTATGACACCCTTCTCTACTGCATATACATTACAATGTCATGCAGAACCGTGCATAACAAATATAAGAAAGAACACTGCAGCAGGCCTACTGGCCCATGCGAGGCAGGTCTTGGGGAAAGTTGTGAAAGATGGTGGAAGAGGTGAATTTTTTTATACTTTCACTGTACACAGCGAGTCAGTGAACATTGCCTTAAAAGGGTCTCACACTAGATGACACTCAGTATGTTCACTGACTGCCGCAAAGTAAATTTGATAAGTTAGGCTGAAAGGTTTCATCTTATGATTAATTTCATTGATGTACTATATGCAAAAGTTGTAGGTATGTAGCAGGGTTATTTGATGTCCATGACCCAGTGTGCCAGTTATATCTCTATGTTTGAAGCTGTACTCTACAGGTACTTTAAGTTTTTGTATTATTTTAATTAAATATAATGTGAAATTGCTTTACACAGCCTGGTTGCAAAGTGATAATAGTGTTAGAGCTCCTGTAATAACTACTTTCAATGTTGCACTGTGTGAAGGCTTACTCAGCCCTGTAACAACTTCAGTCAGTATTACAAGGCTGGCTCCCTCAGGAAAATTAATGAATAGAAAAAGAAATAATAACAGACAATGATAAACACTTTATTATTAGAACGGAAAATGTAAAGCAATAAAACATGAATGGGTATCCTAACTGAAAGAGAAATGAAAAATGAAATGAAAAAAATTACATTTGAACTCAATGCTAATATAGGTATATCGTGGTAATGGGGTGTCAGGTGTTGGTGACACTGCGTGTTGTTGAAATCGTAGCCGTTGCTGATGTGGGGGGGGGGGTAGCAGGTGTTGGTGACCACCACCGGCTCGTTCTTCACAGAGTGTAACCATGAATAATTGCTTCAGATGACAGGAAAACAGGTTCGTTACCACTGCTATGATGAGGGATTAGGTCCTGTTTTGGCTATAGGTCCTGTTTTGGCTTACATAACGCGGTAAAGTATATTAAACATGGGACTCTCAGGATGTTTTAGTCCGTCTCCTTGCTATCCTTCTACATTGTTGGCAGTGACCACTCTCTGTCCATTCCAAGCTGTAAAGAGAGACAGATTACTCACGTGCTAAGAAAGTCACTCTCCATGATAAGTATCAAGAAATACCATAACAGATGAGTATATTAATACATTTAACCGAATCACGACAGAAAGGACTAAGTTACTATTGGTCAAAAGTGAAGCTGTTCACCAATTTAAGTCCACTAAAATATGATCAGGGTATCGTGTACTTACAGAAGTGTTGGGGAGCTGTTGAGTCGAGTGATTACTGTTTGACTGCGCAGAGCCCCCCACACGTCCACGCTTTCCGAGGGGTGGGGAGGAAAGAGGGAGGGGGAAGGATAGCCGAGCTAGACTGACCCTTACTTAATCAGAGCAGCCGGCAATCAAACGTTATCACTTTCGGGAGGCGGGAAGAAAGGAGGGGGGGAACTAGCGGGAGCGTGAAATTTACCCTACACCTAACATGTAGGCCGGCAATGAAAACTGTTGTTACTATAATCCTCCCTCGCTACTTCTATCTATTGAACTTTCCCTTACCCTGACTCCCCCATAGCCAGACATAATAGCCTAAGGAGTATATGAAAATAGGCGAGAAAAAAGTTCAAACATGTGAGGAAGTCGCGTAAAGGCAAACAAACCTACTGACTGTCACGACTTAACCAGAGCAATTAATTGATGAACCATTGATATACACATATATGGAACTTAAAAGCACTGGAGTGCACTGTCCAAACCTCAAGCGGCGACTGTTTGGTTTCCCTTAAAAGTTTTCTAGTATATCAAAGGTTGTGGTACTTTTTCTAAATCG
>NC_069431.1:41038250-41059304 GCF_026875155.1 Cherax quadricarinatus
CTTTCTCATCAAAAGATTTTTTACTGTATCCACTTATTATTCCCTCGCCAATCCCCAAGATAAGAGTCCAAACTGTTCTGTTCATTTCCTCATCAATGTTTTTGAGAGCATTTACGAATTTGTAGTCCTGAGGTTCATAGATAGGAAATAGCCAAAAATTTATGAAAAGGTATTTGATTTAAAATACCCACAAAAGTAATTGATAAATCTTTTTAAAGTTTGCTAGGAACAACTTTTTATAATCCAAAAAATGGGCAACCAGTCCTTACATTCAACTAAAAATATTTGGGTTCTCCCTTACCATGGCAAAACTTGGTTGATTATGCCTCTCTCTTCACAAGACTTTTAATATTAAGTTTGTATTCATAAATCTGATACATATAAAAAAACTTTTGATTAAGAATTCCCCCCAAAATCTGATGGAAGTAGTCTATAAGATACCTTGTAAAATTCTGCGATAAGTTTTATTACGGTCAAACTGGTAAAAAAATCTCGAACTAAGATTAAAACAACATAAATATAGCATTAAACTGGACAAGCAATTCCAATGGCTCTATTTATTCATGTAAGTGATTATTAACCATACCAATTGATATTTCAAAAAGTATTGAGAAGTAGTATCAAGCAAGTCCAGGCGTCGACAGGATATAATTGAATCTTGTTTTCATAAAAAGCATTTTTTTGACAATAATATGAATATTTCCTCTGTATATATAATAGATCACCATTAAATAATTAAAGAATGTGTAAAGTTAATAAGGACACAAGTGCAACTAATGTGAACATTTATTGTGGCAAAACGATTTCCTCTCACAGAGCTTTATCAAGCACCATTACAAACATACATGGACACAGAGGGTATATAAAGGCACAGAGTGAGGTGTATACAGTGAAGTACCTATTTCGATGTTCACTAGTGGAGTAGTAGTAAAGTAGTAGTAGTAGGTTCGTGAACAAAAGTATACAAAATGGTAGGAGCAATTAATGATCGTACATGATTAAAAGGATATAAAGACTGATTCACTTGGTAAACATAAAAATGCTTGGCACCCAACATACTAAACTGGTATGAGGCATCAATTGTATCAGTGTTCACTCTCTGTGCTATTGTGAAGTATAACAGGATACAACTGTCTGGCAGGATTTACTGTTTTCAGGAGGATTCTTCGCTAAGACTTCGGAGATGGTGCGAAGAGCTGCATTGTTTTTGTTGAATGGTATTCGAAACAGCTGGATCAGTGCTGATTCAATGCCACATGCCGTGTGCTGAAATTAGTTTTCTTTATCACTAATTGGGCGTCTCTCTGAATTTCCTAAGATGAAATTCATCTGTGAACAAACCGAAATACACCAATCATCTATGAAAATTAATCGCGGAGACGGCCCAATAGTGATAAGAAACTACTACCGACCACCTAGTGAACATCCGAAATGTACCTCACTAGTATTACCCCTCAACCCCCCTCACTCTGAGCCTTATAAACCACTCTGGTCCAATGTATTGTTTTGTAATGCTTGATAAAGCTCCTCGAGAGCGAAACGTTGCCACAATCAATTCACATTAATTGCACTTGTGTCCTTTTACATACATATTGTCGTAATTCTCACCACTTTATGTATAATAGAATATTGGGAAGTAATTTAATAATACAACTGTACAAAATAATTGCTTGGCGGTGAGTTTTTGCCAAAAGGACCTATCCAAGTTTGGCTCGCCGCGCGTCAATTGTTTAATAAACCGTTGAGGATTCTGATAGTGAGGATCTAGGCCGACCCCTTATATAGCTTCTTGATGCTTCACTTTCATAGTTCCTTGAAAATGTGAGTAGTCCCGAAAGCGCTTGGAATTTCTCATAATCTTTCAGAGTGGTTTGTTTTGCATATTTGAGAAATCAACCTTTTACTTGTGATCTTATTGCATATAAAAATATATATATATATATACTATATAATATATATATATATATAAATAGATATATATATATCTTATGATATATATATATAATATATATACATGCATATCTATAACACGACACACACACAACACACTTATAAACTATTATATATATATTATATATCTATATATATATATATTATAAATAATATAATTATCATAAATGTGTGTATATATAGTATTATACGTTATATATATAATATTATTATATACTATAACCTATATATAATATATCTATACCTACTATATATATATAGTATATATAAATATATATATATATATATAAATCTAACTACATAATATAATATACTACTATAAATATCCCATATATAACTATATAGAGCACACACACACTATACTAATATTATATATATATAATATATAAATATAGATATGATAATCAATATATGATGTGGTATATAATATATACTTATGTATAATATATATATAATATATATAATATATCTAAATATAATATATAAATATATATAATATATATATATATAGAATAATATATATACTAAATATATATGTGTAATATACTCTAATATATCGCTCATATATATATAATATATAATATAATAAATATATAAATATTATATAAATATCTATATGTGTATATATCTACCATATATAATATAATATATATAATATATATATATATAAATATATAAAGTATACATATATATAGTATCTATATCTACGTACTATACTATAAATTTAAAATATATAAATAGAATCAAATTCTATACATATATGTATTTATATAAATAATATCTATACAATAATTACTATATATATATATATAAATATATATAATAAAAAATATATATATATATAACTACACACCGACACACTCCACAACACAACCACAACACACACTCACACACACACTCCCACACATACAAGTCACACCACCCTCACACAAACCTAACACCACACACACACACCCACACTCAACACACACAAAGCATCTACACACACACACACAGTCACAACACACACCACACAGCACCAACACACAACACACACCACACTACGACACACACACACACACACAACCCCAACTCACACACACAACACACACCACACACACCACACTCACTCACAACGACACACACGGCCTTCCCGTGTCATTTAAGGTTCACCCTGCCACGTGCCCATCGTTCAAGCGCCGGAGGGACCAACGAATATAGGCGTTGAACATTTAGATGCGCTATCAATACCTACCCAGTAAGGACCTGGACCTGCCGCCCCCCGGGATGTGTGCATGAGCGCAAACATAGAACCCTTAGACAACAGTCAAGGGGCTCCCATCGTAGTGCACCCACTGATAGGGGTGATCATCTGTCCTGAGTATCATGGGAACAGTGTCAGTAGAGTAATTATGCATCATACGTAGAACTGACTGAGACTAGATCAGCAGATGACCAACGGATCATTATTAAAGGGATGGGTGTTGTGGCCCAGGTGATTTGACAGTGAAACCATCTAAAGAACAAGTATTAGATACGGCTAAAGAGGTCTTTGCGAGTGCAATTTATGGAATTGGAAAAGTGCGTATGACAGGGTGGCTAGGGGGCAAATTTTTGGCAGAGTTGCAGGAGTTTTTATAGGTATTAGGAGGTAGTTTTACTGAAGCCAATGAATAGGAAATAGTTTTTACGAGGATGTTTAGGCTCAAGTTAGAGTAATGTAAGAAAGAGAGGGAAATTAAATTCCCAGTAAAATATATGCCTTTACACAAGATGTGTGATTCACCATGGTGGTTGTTTAAATATAAAATTTATGATGGGGTTGTAAGAGAAGTAAATGCGAGGGTCTTGCAAGAGGCGTGGATCTATTTAAAAGAATGAAGAATCACACACGAAGTGGGATTATGACACAAGCTGCTCTTCTTGCTGATGACACTTGTGTCCTGTGGGAGATTCTGAAAGAGGATGTGCCAAGAGATTGGGTGGATGAATTTGTAGGGTGTGCAAAAGAAGAAAATGAAGGTGCGAAATACAGGATAGAGTAAGGTTATGAGGATAATAAAAAGATTAGGTAAATGACAGATTGAATAGCAATTGGAGCCAGAGAGTCTGGAGGAGGTGAATGTATTCAAACTATTGTGAGGAGTGGACGTGTCAGGGCAATGGGTTCCTATGAAAAGTTGCGGTGAATCATAGAAAAGATGAGGGGAAACGAGTGATGTGCACTTAGGAGTCCCTGTGGCGACAAAGAACTTTGTCCCTTGGAGTACAAGGAGGGAATGTATGAGAGTATAGTTTTACCAACCAGCTCCTTATATGGTGGTGCCAGCATGGGTGAGAATGTTGCAGCCTCAAGGAGAAGGCAGGAACGCCGATGGAGATTCGTATGTCTCTGAGAGCAATGTGGTCAGGTGTAGAATATAATGCAGAGACAATTCGGTCGATGGAGTTAGGAGAAAGGTTGCGGGACTTGCCAAAACTCTGTGTCCAGAGGGCTGAGGAAGGGTTGTTGAGTGGTTTCGACATGTAGACGAGAATGAGCGAAACAGAGTGACTTCAACGAGTGTATCAGTCTCTGTCTAGGAAGGAAGGCCGGGTAGGGGTCGGCCTAGAAAGAGTTGGGAGGAGAGGGGGTAAAGGAGGATTTAGTGGTGCGAGGGTCTTGGACTTCCAGCAGCATGCGTGAGCGAGCTTGCTAGGAGTGAAAGGAGACACATGGTTTTTAATAACATTGGGCGTGCTTTGGAGTGTGAGCAACGTAACATTCTTATAGACGGGTTCTGGGGAGAACCGGCAGGCAGGACTTGAGATCCTGGAGAGTCAGCTTTAGGAAGGAGAAAGCACAAGATAAGAATGTGTAAATTCAAGAATTATGTGATTAAAGTAAAGCGATTGAGAGGATGACGAGAAGATGGTCATAATAACGAGAAATGCACACCTGGAGAAGAGAGGAATGCAGATGAGAGAGAGAAATTTAGAGGGAGATTGTTAAATGAATGCGTATAGGAGCCTTTGAAACCAAGTGAGAGAGTAAATTGTGGTAGGGACCTGAATGCTAAAGAAGGAGAAAACTTTTTATAGAGAGGGAGTGGTAGGTAAGTTTATGGGTGCCCAGTGTAAAGGATAATGGGAAGCCGTCGGATTGAACTTTGTATAGAAAGGGGTTATAGGTTATAGTAAGTCCATATTTTAAGAAAAAGAGATATAAATAAGTAGTACAAGGAGATGATGTAGGGCGAAATGACAGTAGTTTATTGATTGGATTATTGTGTTGAGTAGACTAAAAAGACTGTTGATAGACTTCAGGATGTACATGTTTATAGAGGGCCACGAGATATATCAGATCATTTTCTAGTTGAAGCAATCACTGAGAGTAAAAGTAGAATTTGCTACAAGGAGAATAGAAGTATCTGGACAGAGAGAGGTGAAGGTTTATAAACTAAAAGGGAGGCAGTAGTGGTAAGATATAAACAGTCTATGGAGGAAAGTTTGGGGTAATGAGAGCGCATAGGCCAAATGGGGGTCGAAGATGGTATGGGGTAGTTTAAAAAATGTAGTGTTATAAGAGTTGGTTCAGCAGAAGTTTGTGGTTATAGAAAGTGGGTGCGGAAGGAAGAGTAGCGATTGGTGGCATGATGATGTAAAGAGAGTAGTAAAGGGAGAAAAGAGTAAGAACGATATAGGAAGTTTTTACCAAAAGTAGAAGAACATGCAAGTAGGGAAAGTATATGGAGAAAAAGAGAGAGGTTAAGAAAATGGCGAAGCAAAATGTAAACCAGCAAGCAAATGAGAGATGGGTGAGATGTTTATCAACAAATTTGTTGAATATAAGAGAAAGTTTATTGGAAAGTGAGATTAACAAGTTAAGAAAGCCAAGAGAACAAAAAGGATTGGTCATGTTCTAAAAATAGGAGAGGAGAGTTATTAAAATGAAGAGTTCTTAGAGGTATTGGAAATTGGAGGGAATATTTTTGAGGAATTGTTAAATCTGTTGATCGAAGATAGGGTAAGCTTGATGATTTCGTGAATAGGACAAGGAAGGAATAACATCTATTTAAATAGTGAAGGAAAGCCAGTCTTGTGCGAGTGTGGGGAAGTATCGTAGAGGCACGCAGGTAAAATGAAAGGGGTTAAGGCAGCCGGGATTGAGACTGGAGAAAAGATAGAAACGTTAAAAAAGCTAGCAAGAGTTATTAGAAAGTAATCATCACAGATATCTAATCTTGTTATACCGCAAGGAAGCATTTTCTTCGCTTGGCAGTGAGGCCATGTGGAGCGTTGACCTAACCTACGCAAAACTGCTTTAATGAGTCTTCTGGATTTGTTCGCCCCAGTGAGAGATCGTCATTACGTAAATGCTTTCAATAAACTGAAAACATTTGGCATAGTTCCCAAAGACCTTTCTCATACAAGTCTCACGTAGGTAAGCAACCGTGCAGTTACCAAACCGAAGGAGGCAATAGTTCTATATTGCAACAGCCGCTTGGTGTGGGTAGGAGAAGCGGTGTAACGGCTTAGAAGAGAATCTAACATTACTTGATGATAGGCCTGCCCATGATCAATCTCTGAAAGGAAGGAAGAGTCATAAAATTTAGTGATAGACCACTATCTATTAAGGGCATAGGCTCAGCATCCCACCGATTTATAGCATTAAAGTTCTCTGAAGTCAATAGCAAGTCTATTAGAATTATCCTCCTTCTTAACCAATACTACAGGAGGTGAGAACAATTATGAAGATACTGAAGGTTGCAATGATCTATAGTTTTAATACTTTGTCTACCTCTCGTCAAATTCATCCCAAAGGTGAACTGGAACTGGGTATAATTTTCGTATGATAGAGTTGTCTGTCACTAAGTCAATCTTATTGGACTAACCGTGGAGGTAACACCTAGGAATATCAATAAGACAACTCTGAAAAGGTTTACTCTACACATTGAAGTAGTTCATGTTCTCTTATGGTACATCCAAAGATTCCTTAATATTAATGTTAGGTTGCACGCCAAGTGGTACACGAGAGTCAACAAGTCATGTAGTTCTATCATCATCGGCTAATGTTAGGAGTGTCAATTATACGCACACCTTAACCTGTCTTCAGTCTTGTCGAAATCAAGTTCATGTGGAAAAACTAAGTCACTAGTTATTAAGAGCAGTTAACCGAATTTCTTCGTAAATTTCTTAAGGATGGAGTGAATATAAAGCTGAGAGGATCCGGTTTTTCCCCCTTGACTCTAAATGAGGTAGTAAACTTTCCCGAACAAATTTTTAAATACTTTAATATAGACCTTTTTTCCGAGGCACTAATAATTTATTTTGACTTGTAATAGGCAAAGTACAAGAACTTTCATCCCTATTTTAAAACGTCTCTCTCTGACTTTTTGGAATCAAAATAGGTTTTGTACTGTCCATTGACAAGGTAAAGTTTTCGAGAAACTATGATCAGAGAGTCTCCCTCAAGTTTGGATCTAAGTCAAAAGGAGAAACTTGTAAGAAGAGTGAACCTCAGATTCTAACCCGATCCTCATTAGTCCATGAAGTCACCGAAGGATGGACAGTGGACCGACTGGCCCTTGTCACCATACAAGAAGTTCAAAAGGTCTGAAACCCAAAGAGTCCACTGGGAAACTTCAATTCATGGTAAAACAAGAGCACAGGTATGTAACGATGCCACACCTTAGAGGTTTTAAGGGAGCATCGTTTCTTTAAATTCTTGACTTTAAGAATCTAATGCCTGGCCGCTCAATCCTCCCATTAACAGCGGGGATAATAGGGTGTCTGTGAGAGAGGCTTCCCTCCCAGAAGTTAGGTATAGATGTTCATTAAGTCAGATGTGAATTGTGTCCCCGGTCAGACAAAATTCTCTAGGGTGCCCACTCTGGAGAATTGGACAAGAGGGCTTCAGCACCTCTGCAGTAGTTATATGTTTCTTAAGGGAACGAGGCATCAGGGAGCTCGAAGCATAATCAACTAATGTAATATATAGCTACGTCCCAAAGATGTAAAGTGGATATAAAGGACACCAACGATGTCAATCATACTACTCATAATCGAAAGGTACTCATAAAGACTGCATATTGTGACCCTAGGGTACTGCACCTTGTTCCTCGGGCGGATGACAGTTGCAAACATTACACGATCTACAATAGGTATGAATCTGAAGGATATTTTCTTGCCAAAAATAGGTTCCCTCCCCTAATTTATTTAAGGAGTTTTACGATGCGAGAAAATGTCCGGCCACATGGCAATGGTCATCTGAGCCATTTTAAGAACAGTCTCTCTGCATTAGCGACTTAAGAGCTACTAGGATGTGAATAATCTGTCTCATCTGAATTTATTGAATACCTGAGCTTGTACAAAGATACCTTTTTATATATTCCAAACTTGATAATGAAAAGTTTTTCCTTGGATTTAAAACCTTGATTTTGTTTTAGTCGGTCATCATGGCAATTCTTAAGAGAAGGGCAATTACGTTGTAAATTGAAGAAAGAGTCCCATTCGATAAATATCAAAGCTTAAAAGTCAGGGAAAAACCAAAGATGGATAGTAGGAAGAAGCCTGGGCTATATGGTCTGAGCCCTATCAAGTACATTTATGTATCGGAGGTGATATCTTCACTTAATCTAACAATGAGACCGGTGAACTACTAACCTCGCTTTCAAGATAGCCTCACTGTTTTTAATCCTCATGAATCTCACGAGACATTGTCCAATCCCCCAAAACTGAACTTTCGAGGGCCTTCTCTGAGACCTACAGAAAAGGGTCCTGAAACACCGTATTCCATCTTTGTTGATGAAAGGTCAACGTCAGAAAGGAAGAAATGGCAATCTTTATATAAACTTACCTATTAGCACGGTAGCAAGAAGTGATGAGGAGCTAAGTACTGCTTCAGACCAACCTGTGAACCATTAAGGACCTAATGTAACAACGATGGTTAGGAAAAGTGTCCCGAACGAGAGCCCAAGTAAGTCTGAAAACGTATAGCAGAGGAAGAATTTCTTTAAGGTTAGGGAACAGCTGTATCAAGAAAAGACTATACAAGTGCATCCAGTGTCCTCGTAAAATGAGGTAGAATACATTAAGTAAATAAACTGTTCCTGATCAGAAGGGTGCTTGTCATTTACAGTGACTTTAAAACATCTGAATCTTCCAGTACTTTTTTGACCTTCTAGAAAGGCCAAACTGGACGTATTTATATGTCCCTCTACCACACAAATTACAAACAGGAATAAAAAAAGTCCTTTACTTTCCGCTAGAGGCTTTTGATTTCTAAGTCGATTGAACCCTTCCCTTAGGGTTCGATCCCTTTAGGTCTTTAGGGAATTGAGATGAGCCACCGCATACAGGACAGGCAGCCTCAGCAACTTCTTCAGCTTTAATCCGGTTATATGTTCTCTGATGAAATTGAATGTATCTGGTGAGGAAGAGCTGTCAGGAACTGGTCAGCAACCTTGAAGGTCTCTAAGAGATTCATAACTGTGATCAATTCCCTGAACTATTCTATCCAAAGTCGAACAAACGAAGGCTGTGATAAACCAGTAACTGCTGAAAGTTACTTGGCCAGATCTGTAAGGTGGCATACCTGAAACTCCTTTCCTCTAAGAATTAGTGGGTTTTCATTGATAGCTTTTAAAAGGATTGCCATTCTTCAGAGTAGGATTATAATTACATAAAATATCCTACACAAAGTGCATAGATAATTTCAAAAGCATACCAGCAAATAACATCCCTAGACCTGGGTGAGCCCATGTGTCAGCAGGCCATTCACAGAGGGTAAGCCGGTATTTTCAAACCATGAATAATGTATGAAGTAATATCTTCCCCTCTGTGAAAGGGAGAGGGTAAATTAGGTGATTGAATATGTGCACATAGTCTGCATGATGAATCAATTACTCCTTCCTCTAATTAGTAGTTTGTGTAAGAGATAACTTTTTATTCTCTAATGTCAAGCGAGCTTTTTCGAGCTCTCGATCCTTTTCACTCACTATTACTAACTCAGTTTCTCTTGCTTTTTCCTCAAACTTCATCTATCATTTGCTCTTTCCTCAAGTTCTCTATAATTATTCCTTGCTATGCTTCACTTACTCTAAGCTCTCTCCTCACGATCAAGTCTCTCAACACTTCCATTCTTGTCATATCTCTCTGTCTTTCTTGGATTTCTCTCATCATTCTACTGTCCTCATCCTTTCTTTGATCTTCTCTTTACCCTTAAAGAAATAATAAACAGACAATGATAAACACTTTTATTATTTAAACAGGAAAATGTAAAGCGCAATAAAAACATGATGGGGGTATCCTAACTGAAAGAGAAATGAAAAATGAAATGAAACAAAAATTACATATTGAACTCAATGCATAAATAGGTATTTCGTGGTAATGGGGTGTCAGGTGTATGGTAGACACTGCGTCTTGTATGAAATCGTAGCCGTTGCTGTTCTTGGGGTGGGGGTAGCCAGGTGTTGGTGACCACCACCGGCTCCGTTCTTCAAAGAGTAGTAAACCATGAATAATTGCTTCAGCATGACAGGAAAACCGTTCGTTACCACTGCATGATGAGGGATATAGGTCCTGTTTTGGCTTACATAACGCGGTAAAGTATATTAAACATGGGACTCTCAGGATGTTTTAGTCCGTCTCCTTGCTATCCTTCTACATTGTTGGCAGTGACCACTCTCTGTCCATTCCAAGCTGTAAAGAGAGACAGATTACTCACGTGCTAAGAAAGTCACTCTCCATGATAAGTATCAAGAAATACCATAACAGATGAGTATATTAATACATTTAACCGAATCACGACAGAAAGGACTAAGTTACTATTGGTCAAAAGTGAAGCTGTTCACCAATTTAAGTCCACTAAAATATGATCAGGGTATCGTGTACTTACAGAAGTGTTGGGGAGCTGTTGAGTCGAGTGATTACTGTTTGACTGCGCAGAGCCCCCCACACGTCCACGCTTTCCGAGGGGTGGGGAGGAAAGAGGGAGGGGGAAGGATAGCCGAGCTAGACTGACCCTTACTTAATCAGAGCAGCCGGCAATCAAACGTTATCACTTTCGGGAGGCGGGAAGAAAGGAGGGGGGGAACTAGCGGGAGCGTGAAATTTACCCTACACCTAACATGTAGGCCGGCAATGAAAACTGTTGTTACTATAATCCTCCCTCGCTACTTCTATCTATTGAACTTTCCCTTACCCTGACTCCCCCATAGCCAGACATAATAGCCTAAGGAGTATATGAAAATAGGCGAGAAAAAAGTTCAAACATGTGAGGAAGTCGCGTAAAGGCAAACAAACCTACTGACTGTCACGACTTAACCAGAGCAATTAATTGATGAACCATTGATATACACATATATGGAACTTAAAAGCACTGGAGTGCACTGTCCAAACCTCAAGCGGCGACTGTTTGGTTTCCCTTAAAAGTTTTCTAGTATATCAAAGGTTGTGGTACTTTTTCTAAATCGAATCTTGCTTTATCCCAGCAATAAAGTTTAGAGAGCCTCAATACACGGGCCAAACATTCCTTTTCTCTATGGTGGGATTATCTGTTTTTCAGCAGGAGAGAAATTTTAGATATTCTAATAAATATACAGAACTAGCGAGTGGTGTGTATATTGTGCAGTAAGCACCTGCACCTATAGCAAGAACTATACTTCTTCTTTTTGTATACCTGAGAATGCATGCTTTGCCAAAAATAAAGTGTGGCTTGACAGTTTATCCACAGTCTTAACGAGTGGTGCCAAGTTGTTCTGTCAACTGGCAAATCATGAGCCAATTCTATGAAGTAACAGCTCTCTCAGCAATGGTTTATGAACACAAGGAGGAAATAATCTATCACTGTACGAATGATATTAAAGACCGCGACTTAGTATCACAAGATTTCACATTAAAATATTCAAACTCATGAGATACCGTAATCTCCCATGGATAACTTTGTTGTTAAAAGCTTTATTTGACAATCCCGAAGTGAATGACAATTTAGTGCTGTATTGGACAAATCATACCTTGGACATAAAATCTGGAAAATAAAAGGACTCACGGCTGGAGGAAAGAGGAGGTAGGAGAAGCAGGGTTATGGTCTGACGCCTATCAAGACATGATAGTGCCTGAGGCGAAATACCCTTACTTTCACCCGACGAGTGGACAGGTGATCCTGCTACCTCACTAGCGCGAGAGCGAGTATCATCTGTTTCCACCCCCAAAATGGAACAGTGCGAGACAATGCAGCTTCCGTGCAGATTGTTAAGAAGATATTATTTTAAAACTTTTGCAAGGAAAGAGGGAGCTGGAAAACTTTTGACCCACTGGTGTGACGAAAGATCCGCCTCTGAAGGAAGAACTGCACCTTTAATGTTCTTACCCACTATTAATAGAACAAGTAATTGGGGACTATTACCGCATTAGTCCAACCCGGTGAACGATTTAAGTAATTTCAAATAACACATATTGTAGGGAAGGTATATTCACGACCTAAGTAATCCTGAAAAGAATTAGTGGACACACGAAGAGTTTTCAAAGTATGGGAAAGTTTTTATCCGACAAATTACGATGCACATACATCCAGTGTCACGTAATATGTCTGAGACTCTTTATACCATAAAACTCGCGCTCAGCGAACAGAAGGGCGGCCTGGCATTACAGTCAACAAAACATCTAACCAACTTTCTCTATTTTTTTGCGAAGGTCACAATCTGGAACGTTTATGTCCGATATCACCACAGACCGATTGACAGGTTGCTATAATAGCTGGTGACTTTGCTTCTACAATAGGCCTTACTTCTAATCGTTGTTCAGGTGAACCATTGCCCATACGGTTTCGCCGATCCCTTTAGTTTTTAAAGGAATTGTGAGCCTCAGCATACAAGTCCAGCGGCCTCAGCAACTTCCTCTGCATATTCAGGTTACGTCTCTCTAATGAATGTTAATAATCTGGTGGAGGAAGAGGCTGTCAAGGAACTGGTCTCTAGCAACACATGAAGTCTCTCACTCTCTCTCTCACGTCTCTCCATCTCTCACAATATATATATATAATATATATATCATATATATATATATATATCTATATATATATATACTATATATATATATATATATATATATCATATATATATATAATATATATATATATAATATATATAATATATATATATATATTAACATATATATATATAATATATATCTAATAATATTATATATATATATATTAAATATAATATAATAGAAATATACATACAGACATATATATAATTAAATGTATATAATAAATATATATATAATATATTATATAATATACTATATAAATAAATTATATATATATATATATATTTTATAATATATATTGTATATACATAAAATAAATATATAAATATATATATAATAAGATTATATATATACTATTATTATAATAATAATATAGATATATATATAATATATATAATATATAAATTAATATATATAATATGTGATGTATAGATATATATTATATATATAATAACTAATAGATATTAAATCTAAATACAAACATATAAATATAAATATTATATATATATAAATATAGATATATATATATATAAATATAAATATAAATATATATAGTAATATACATATAATATATATATATATATATTATATATATATATATATATATATAATATAATATATATTTAATATATATATATTTATATATATTAATAGATCTATTAATATATATATAACATAATATATACAAATATACATATATAGATATATATATCTATATATATATATATATAATATATATATATATATATCTATATCTGATATATATTATACTAAATCAAATACAATATATATAGATATATATATATATATATATTATATATATTCCACTTACATATATATATATGATATAAATAAAAAATATTGTATATATATATATTATATTATGATATAATTAGTATACATTATATATATATATATATATAAATATATATATATATATATATATAATATATATAATAAATAATATATAAAACAATAGTATAATATATAAAATATATAGGTCAATACGAAAATAATTTAAGCCTAATCGAAGTCATTAGTAACATGGTTCTCAGACAAACTGTTGGATTAAAACCAAACAAATCGCCTGGCCCTGATGAACTATTCGCAAGAGCTATAAACGCATGTATTGAGGAAGATGACTCACGAAATCATAATGACACGATTGCAAACAAACCATACCACGGGTGGGCTTGAGCCCGCGGTCAGAGAGTCTCAAAACTGAAGCTACCTGGCCCAGTGGCTGATGCGACGGTCTGGAGTTCTGAGACTCTGACCGCGGGTTCAGACCCCACCCATGGTATGGTTTGTATTGGAACCTAGCAAACCATTAGTAGGTCTAGTCATCATATCATTACAAGCTGACAAAGTGCTTGATATGTGGGAAATGGCATACGTGATACCTGTCTGAAAGCAGAAGGCAGGTCGTTAGCTTCAAATTATAGACCAGTCTAACTTCCATTGTGGAAAATTTATGGAACTAATAATTACCGAGGCTATTCAAAGCCACTTTGACAGACATAAAATGATCAATGACTCTTAACACGGTTTTACAAAGAATCGTTTTAGCCTTCCGAATATAGTAACTGTTTTCACTAAGGTTTTTGAGGATGTAGATCATGATAATGATCTACATCCTTAAAAACCTTATGATATTGTGTATATGAAATTCAGAAAGTCCTTTGATTGAGTTCAGCATTGTAAATTGTTGTGGAAAGTAGAGGCACATGGAATAGCAGGGAAAATTTCAATGGATAGAGGCGTGGATGACAGATAGGCAACAAAGATTTTATAATGGGAGAAATCACAACGGGGATGCGTCACAAGTAGTGTTCCACAGGGTTCAGTGTTGAGCCCATTGTTGTTTAAAATATACAGTGCTAGTCACGGCATTATGCCAGGTGACAAAAACCAAAAGCCTACCATACATTTTTTTTCGTCAGTGCATTATGCCGGGTAGCAGCCGTTAGCATGACGTCACGACCTGCTGCCACACTCCACAGTGACTCCTCAGTGCTCACGTGGCTGCCGTGGTGAGAGGAAGTGTTGCACTTTTGTCTCTCATCCGCCCCATCTTTTGTCCAGTGCTCCCTTTGGATTTAGGGCTATACATGTTTGATTATGATTAAAATGAAGTCTTTAGCACCTGAAACTATAGCTCAAATCATAGGGCTTCACAAACCTTGGCACCAGACGAAAGAAATAGTGGAGAATGTTGGTGTGTGTGAGCGTTTCAAGGCTGGTGGCGGTGTCGAGTTACTATCTGCCAAACTCGGCCTGGCCCCTTGAAGAAGACATCTATTCGTACCTTAACTGTATTAAAGAAGCAGTTAGATAGTACACATAAGATAACTGCTGGAGTGTTGAAAGAAAAGAACCCACATCTTCTCTCAGAGGTGTCTGTAAGTACTGTTAACAGACGTGTGTCAGAACCGGGCTTCAGTAGTCACCACCAGGTTAAGAAATCGATCCTCTCCAAACCACAGAAGAAACGTAGGCTGGATTATGCAAAGAAATATCTCCACTGGAATCCTCAACAGTGGTCTGAAGTACTTTGGAGTGATGAAGCATCCTTCACCGCCACCTGTAACCGTGGAGCAAATGTGTACCGGCCCAGAGGTAGTGACCCGCTAGACCCAAGCTACACCTGTGGGACCACCAAACACCCAGACTCGCTCATGGTTTGGGCGTGTTTCAGTGTTCAGAGTGTTGGTGAACTCATTGTGCTTCCCAAAAAAACAGTATAAGAACCAGTATAATTACCTGGAGTTATTGTATGACAATTTACGTGAGGCATTTGACAAGTGTGGGGCTACGGTTTTTATGCAGGACAGTGCACCGTGTCATACCACTAAATCTGTAGTTCAGTGGCTTAAGGCTTATGAAGTGAGGTTCTTTAATGACTGGCAGGCAATTCCCCAGACCTAAACCCTATTGAGAACCTCTGGTCAATAGTGAAATGAAGTTTACTGGGCAAGGATATCAGTTCCATCTCCTGGCTGGAGGCTGCTCTACATGAGGCATGGAATAATATACATCTTCAAACCTTAAGAATTTGTGTGAGAGTCTTCCTACACGGCTGATGGGCGTGATTAAGCGTAAAGGACGCAGCAGCAAGTATTAAAATCTCAGTAAGTGTACAGATATACATATATTATAATCTTTCATGGTATGTGTTTGTGTTTTGGTACGTGTGTGGGGGAGGGGCGGCATAATGCCGTGACTAGCACTGTATATAAACGACAGAGAAGAGGGAATTAATGACACCAAAATAGTCCATCAGATTAATTCTAATGCAAATTTTAGTGCTACTGGAAGATATAAACAGATTGATGCAGTAGTCGGAAAACTATAAATTGCAGCTTAATGAAGACAAATGAAAAATTCAAAGCCTTCGAAGTGGGAATAACCATGATACTTATAAACTAAATAATATAGGCCTTAATTTCTCTGAATGCGAAAATGATTTAAGAGTTCCGGTTAGCTCTAAAGCCAGGGCAACAGAGCATAAGTGTTCGTAATAAAGCGAACAGATCTTTTAGCTTCATATGAAGAAGTATAAATAACAGGAGTCCTCAGGTTAAACTTCAGATCACTACAGTAATGAAGCCCCTTGAAGAGGACCTCAACACTATAGGAGTCATTTAGATTATACTGTCAGTTCTGGCACTATATTACAGAAAGGACATAAATACACTGGAGAATGTACAGAGAAGAATGACACAGGTGATCCCGTGTTTTAGAAATATTTCTTACGAGAGCAGACTGAGGCACTAAATCTGCAATTTGTAGAAAGGCTTAGAATTAGGTGGGGATATGACTGAGGTTTAAAATGGAAAACAGGAATAAATAAAGGGAGGGGGCTTAAATAACGTGCTAAGCCAAGCCACAACTAGTAACAAAAGGTTAAAGTTCCTAAAAATTAGATTTAGAACGGATATAGGAAAACAATGGTTTGCTAATAAAGTTATGGATAAGTGTAACAAACTCCCGAGGAGCTTCATTGAAGTGAAAACCTTGTGTTGCTTTAAAAATAGGTATTGATAAGTACACTAGTGGATATAGGTTGGTGTGAGTTGGGCCTGCCTAGCATGGGCCAGAAGGCCTGCTTCAGTGCTCATTCCTTCATATGTAATATGTAGTCTTACAAAACTGTTAAATCTGGTCCAACACAGTTGCATTTCACTCTCCCCCATTCTGGAATTTTTGGCATATTTTTTCAAATATTTGAAGCTGCCACTAAAGATTTCGAAAGTTAACTGAGCCATTCCTGAAGGATGGGAAAGAGTTAAGAAACTTTTGTATAGGTCAGGAGAACATACCAGCTTTAAGAATCTGGTCACCGTTACTGTACACAAGTGTTGAAATTTTGAAGTCATTTGAATAAAGTGTTCTAGTATTATGAGCAAAATAATGCCGAAAAAAAGATACAAAAGAAAAAAAATCAGGTAACCTCTTCAAGGGATACCTAATTATCCTGATTGACTCACGATCAACTATTCATTCTTATGTAGCTGCTAAACAAAAATCAGGAAACCGTTGACTTGAATTCGCCCCACAGCTGAGTGTCTGGTTGTATTCTATACTCGTCCAACTCCTTCTTAAGTGGGTGGTCTTCTCATAACATCACAAGGAAGTTTGCCTCATTCTGTTATAGCTCTATTTTTCCATTTTTTACACATATCCTTGTTATATCTGCTGCCTCGTAGTTTCAAACTATTGTCTGACTTTAAATATTTCTATATATGTGAATATTAAAACCATTGAGTATCTTAAAAGTTTGAATGAGTCCTCGTAGTCTGTGTTTGCTAAGACAGTACAGGATGTGTACTGTGAGTCTTCGTATGGTTTGCTTCTCACTGATGGTATTAGCTTGGATGCTTTCCTCTATACTATTGCCAGTTTATCTTCATCTTTGAAGTAATTTTTAGAGCAAATCTGGATCCCATTTTCGAGATGCGGTCTAACATATGCATTACAAGGACAATATAATATCTGGTGTTATGCACTAGAAATTTCTAACTATAAAAGTTAGACTCTTGTTAATTTTGCTGCTCTCAGATAATCATTGTTTAGTACTTTTCAGGTCGTTATTTATAATTACTTCAAGGTCTTTTTCTCATGTTGTATCGGTTAATATATTCATAACATTTTGTTGTCATCCTCGAAGTCTGACCGCGGTGTCGCGCAATTCACGTCACTCTATGTTCAAAAAACCCGTTTTGAATTCTGCCTTTTTTTCAAATAGGTGGCTCACATAATAGCAGGGGAATTTTAAATATTTTTAAACTATCTCTTCAGAAATACTCATCATGCCTCAGTCATCTAAAGTGATGAACAATACTCACGTACAAGGTCGGGATATATTTATTGGAGAGACATTTAGCTTGTACATTACTTTTACCTCATGCAAAGGCGTGAGGTAAAAATAATGGAAATATTATAAGTAAAAGTGATCACATCAGATCACATCTTAGAAGAGATGCTCTCTTAACCTTGATAAAAAATTAAAACATGAAAGGTGTTCAGTCCCTTAGTAATGATCATATTAATAACACTCTACAAAAGGTGCTCAAACCCTTAGCGTAGGAGAATCTAATAGCGTCATGAAGTCGTAATAATAGCACTATTTCAGATGGAGCAGTGAAGCAGTTGAAGAGTTCATAACGGGTGAGTGGGTCCCACCATGGGAAGTAGGTCATGTCCATAAGGTGGGTCAGATGTTAGTAATTAAGTTGCAGAAGATATCCTCTGTGCCAAGATTACATGGTGCTGCTGCGTCAGACAAGTACCATCAGATAAAACACGTGTGCAGCAAAACCTTGGTATCTTTAGTGAGAAAGAGACTTTGTTTTCACAAAAAGCTTTGCACGCTAATACAGGCTCTGCCCACTCTAATGTGACCACTCACCCTGTCTGTAACTGGAAGTCAACTGGAAATTATGTTCTTCAGGTTATGCATAAACTCTAGTACCTCTGTACATGCATGTGAAATGTACAGACCTCGATGGCAGCAAGTAGACTCCATTATCATTCTGATGGAAAATGTAAACTTTCTTCTGCTTCAACATAAATATCAATATATTATAATTGCTGGTGACCTCAGCCAGCATTTTATACACAGAGATTTAGATGAACTCCTTTCAGTGTTTGACATGAGCAACTTTGTTGACTTCCTTTCTCACATCTCCAGCTCCTCTTTTAACCCAGTAATGAGTAATCTATCTGAATGCACAGTCACTTGTAAACCTCTTGACCATGTTGGATGATTTCCCACAAGGTTGCCTTTACGACTTTGAACATACCAACAGAATGAGGTGAAGAATCATCACGCACAACCTGGCTGTGGGAAAATGGAAACTGGCCACCCGTTTGCTCGGAGTTTCCCACATTCGATTGGAATGCTCTTCTCAAAAGTGAAATTGGTAATCAAGTGAATGCCTTCTCTAAACATATCCTTAATCTCCAATACTAATACAACCCTCACCAGTAGTATGTAGCGAAGCCTTCAATCTGCCTTGGCTGCTGAGAGGCCGCTACTGCTAAGTACAAGGTTTGGAGAAGCAATAAGAGGCATCCCATTATCTATAACAGTAACCGGTACAGACAAGTTTGTCGGGAAATGGAAGAAGTCCAGAAGTAGGCCATCTCTAAATGGGAAGCTTACACAAAAAGAAAACTGGCATCAGGTTGGGTGTGTTAAAAACTCTGGTTCTCCTTGGTCAATGCCAGACAAGGTTATTCACGAGATGAAATTAGTATTCCATCTTTAAATCGACAGGATAGTTCTGTCTCCACTGGCATTCAGAAGAAAGCTGACCACCTTTGCTGCCAAGATACAAATTTATGATCTATTGCCAATCTCAAGCACTGTGTCAAAGTTGTCAGAGGAAAATAATAAGGCATGAAGAAGTATATCTCCTTAAATCCCTGTACAAAGACAAGTCTGTGAGAGCAGATAAAATGAGCTCAAGATTGCTAAATAGATGGACGAACTAGTTAGTATTACCTCTAACTTGCATAAGTCAGCAATACCTTGAACAGTGTAAATGGACTTCTGTGTGGGAAGAGGTAATTGTACTCACTGTTTGCAAAAAGAAGAGCAGACTGGAAATCAGCAATACAGACCAATGTTACTAGTGTCAATCACTGGCAATATCCTTGAGACATTATTTTCACAACAATTGGCAGAGTTTCTCGACTGCAACTAGCTTCTTTGTGACCGTCAATGTGGCTTCGGAAAAGTTAACTCTGCTGCTGATAAACCTCTTCACTATTTGCCACCAGTCGCTCGATGAATTCAGTATTAGCTGTGTAGCAGAACTAGACATTTCTTGTTCATTCTTGCGACTATGGCACCAAGGACTCTTTGTAAAACTGGAAGTACATTAGGATTCTCTGGTTCTACACATTGATTATCTTCAAAGTCGATCTCTGAAGGTAGTTTTCAATGGGATAGAGCCGACAAGACACCCAATCGTTGAAATTGTTCCACAGGGAAGTGTGCTTGGGCTATTGTTATGGATGACAACGTATCCCAGAGTCGCATGCAGATGGAAATGCTAGCTGCTTTCAGTTATAGCTGGAAATGCTAGCTGCTTTCAGTTATAGCTGGAAATGCTAGCTGCTTTCAGTTATAGCTGGAAATGCTAGCTGCTTTCAGTTATAGCTGGAAATGCTAGCTGCTTTCAGTTATAGCTGGAAATGCTAGCTGCTTTCAGTTATAGCTGGAAATGCTAGCTGCTCTCAATTATAGTAATCACCAGCTTACAGCTATATCAACCTTGGGAAAACGCTGGCATGTTAAATTTGCTTCTGAGGAAACAAATGATGGTCTTTTAGGCGCCTTAATAGTAATGCTGGAGTCCTGGTTAGAATGAATGGGAGAATGTTAGAACCCGGAAATGATGTTGATATGTTAGGGTGAAATTTGATTCCCAATTATGAAGAATCATGTATTAAATATTACAATCAAGGAGACTAGGAAGCTAATATCACTTAGATGTATTCTATGTCTGCTCGATATTAGAGGCCGCAAGACTGTGTGAGGAACAAGTTCGTTTACATTTTGAGTATACTCCTCTTTCTTGGCTC
>NC_069431.1:41059804-41103211 GCF_026875155.1 Cherax quadricarinatus
AGTAGATGGAACTCTGGATCACCCAAAGGAGAAGGGCAGGTTGAGCTGGAGTTGGAGGTATCAGGATTCCCTAGTGTGTGTGTGTTTTGGGGGGTAGTCACATCAAGTGCCATGCCTAGGTAAGGTATGCTACATTTTTTTTAGGTGTTGGCTGGAATGCCTCATCTCTGTTTTATGTTGGTATAGGGACTGTTGGACCTAACGTTTTAGTGAATGTGGGGCTGGCGGTGATGCCCTCCACTGTTTGGGTCATGTCTCTTGATCCGAGGTGTTTTGGTTCTCCAGGACTCTTGTCAATTTTTCCATTTTGGATCGCTGCTGGGGTGACTCCAGGGTCCTTGGAATGGCATGTAGGTGTCGGCCTGGAAGGTCCACCTTTTGGGGGTCTTCAGTGATGACTCCAGGGTTTTACGGCCACAGTCCCACCAACAAGATTTATGTGACTATCCACCCGTTGTTTTTGGGGGCCTGGTATTTTTCCCCTCTACTGTGCTCTCCTGATTCTCACAGAGGTGTGTCATGGGGAACCAGTTTTGTTTACAAAAAATTGCTGTGAGATGGGAGTGATAATGTGATGTTGCTTTCTAAGTAGAATTTAACATGTAAAATCTGTTTTCCTTCTCTTTGAACTCCTGGAAAATGTACTTACTGTTTAAAAGTTTTTTGGTGGCACATACAGTTTGGTCTGCCTTGCAACATACTGAACTTTGGTGTTACTTCATAAAACAGCATTCCTCAGGGGCACTTTTGTACAAAGTTAACTTGCTCGTTTATATGTTTGGTTGATGTAATTTAGGTAAAATGCATCAGTGCCAGTGCCTGGCCAGCGCTGTGTTGTGATGGTGCCTTTTCCTAACACAGTTGTCTAAGAGTTGTTCCTAAACCATGCTGAGAGACTGTTATTCAAATGGCTCATGATTTGCCAGTGACCGAACACTTGGCCCATCGTAAGACGTGGCATAAACTCAAGCACACTTATTTTTGGCCAAGCATGTACTTACAGGTTACAAAGAAGTATAGTTCTTGCAATAGGTGTTAGGTGCTTACTGCACAAAATACACACACTCCTAGATCCTGTATATTTATTAAATCTAAAACTTCTCTCCTGCAGAAACAAGATACTCCACCATAGAAAATGAATGTTTGGCCCTTGTATGGGGTATCTCTAAACTTTATTTGCTGGGAAAAGACTTCATTTTAGAAACAGACTACAAACCTTTGATATACCTAGAAACTTTTAAGGGAACCAACAGTCGCCTCTTGAGGTGTACATTGGCACTCCAGGCTTTTAAGTTCCATATTGTGTATATCAATGGTTCATCCAATAATTTCTCTGACTGGTTAAGTCGTGACAGTCAGTAGATTTGTTGCCTTACGCGACTTCCACATGTTAGAACTTTTTCCTCGCCTATTCTTCTTATACTCCTTGACTATAAGTCTTTGTATGGGGGAGTGTGAGGGAAAAGTTCAATAGATAAGAGTAGCGAGGGAGTATATAGTAATAGTTTCATTGCCGGTTACTTGTTAGGGTAGGGTAAATCCAGCTCCCGCTATTCCCCCCCCCCTTTTTCCCCCTCCCCGAAAGTGATAGTTTGATTGCCGGCTGCTTGTTAAGGTAGGGTCAGTCTAGGTCCCGCTATCCCTTCCCCTCCCTCTTCCCCCCCCCTCCCGAAAGGTGACGTGTGGGGCTCCAGTCAAACAGTAAATCACTCGACTCACAGCTCCCAACACTTCTGTAAGTACACGCCTGATCATATTTTAATGGACTTATTGGTTGAAAGCTTCACTTTTGACGAATAATTAACTTAGTCCTTTCAGTCTTCATCTGTTAAGTGTTTTAATAATCACTACATCTTTTAGGTATTGTACTTATCATGGAGAGTGATTTCTTAAGCAGTGGGTAATCTGTCTCTCTTTACAGCTTAGAATGACAGAGAGGGTCACCTGCCAACCAATGAGAAGAATAGAAGGAGACGGACTAACATCCTGAGACGTCCCATGTTTAATCTACTTACCTGTTATGTAAGCCAAAACAGGACCTAATCCCTCATCATAGCAGTGGTAACGAACCTGTTTTCCTGTCATCTGAAGCAATTATTCACGGCTACACTCTGTGAAGAACGAGCCGGTGGTGGTCATCAACACCTGCTACCCACCCCCCACATCAGCAACGGCTACGATTTCAACAACACGCAGTGTCACCAACACCTGATACCCCATTACCACGATATACCTATATTAGCATTGAGTTCAAATGTAATTTTTTTCATTTCATTTTTCATTTCTCTTTCAGTTAGGATACCCATTCATGTTTTATTGCTTTACATTTTCCGTTTCTAAATAATAAAGTCTTTATCATTGTCTGTTATTATTTCTTTTTCTATTCATTAATTTTCCTGAGGAGGAGCCAGCCTTCGTAATACTGACTGAAGTTGTTACAGGGCTGAGTAAGCCTTCACACAGTGCAACATTGAAAGTAGTTATTACAGGAGATCTAACACTATTATCACTTTGCAACCAGGCTGAGTAAAGCAATTTCACATTATATTTAATTAAAATAATACAAAAACTTAAAGTACCTGTAGAGTACAGCTTCAAACATAGAGATATAACTGGCACACTGGGTCATGGACATCAAATAACCCTGCTACATACCGACAACTTTTGCATATAGTACATCAATGAAATTAATCATAAGAGGAAACCTTACAGCCTAACTTATCAAATTTACTTTGCGGCAGTCAGTGAACATACTGAGTGTCATCTAGTGTGAGACCCTTTTAAGGCAATGTTCACTGACTCGCTGTGTACAGTGAAAGTATAAAAAAATTCACCTCTTCCACCATCTTTCACAACTTTCCCCAAGACCTGCCTCGCATGGGCCAGTAGGCCTGCTGCAGTGTTCTTTCTTATATTTGTTGTGCACGGTTCTGCATGACATTGTAATGTATATACAGTAGAGAAGGGTGTCATAATAGTATGAATGCTATAATTGTAAAGAATAATTTTATAATTCATAATGTGCATTTGGGGGCACCGTAAAGTACACTAACTGTAATTATAAAGAAATCCTTCTAGGTAGTTATTTTCCAAGTGTGTTTGGGTACGCGGAGTAAGCGTGGCTGGGGTAGTCACGTGGGGTCAGCATGGTGTGGAGGCTGGTGTCGGAGCTGCTGTGTGTTAAGCTAAGTTGTAGTTGTGTACTCCTTTTGTTTAGCTAACCCAAGCCATAGGCTCTTCTATGGATTACCTGTATGCCCTCCTAGGCTCTGACATGGTCAGGGTGCTGTGGGATTGAGTGAGGAAAAAAGAAATGGGGTTGGTAGTGGAGTAGTGATGCCCTGGCGCTGACTAGGCCTAGTGGTTATGGTGGCTGGACCTCCAGCCAGCTGTTTCTTGTGTACCCTCATTTGGGCATTTAGGATTAAGGTGTTTCTAGAGAGTGTATATAATGTTATGTTGAATAAATAGATATATTTTCCTAACTGGGATTTTTGCCTAACTCTCTGTTAACCAACCCATTGAAGTAACACATACTGGTTTAGCGCTTTCTGTTTTGACTGGGTGGCCTGTTTATGCTTGAGATGTGTGTAACTTTTACCTTTGCCCTTAGACAAGGCTCTAGCCCCCAGGTATCCCACATTTCTGAGTAACATGGGGGCCTGTATATGGGAGAATTATCAAATTTTAGGTGGTAATTCAAGTTTGTAACCTGGGAAGTCAATAATCATTCTTTACTGGGTTGGTCAGAGGAAACATTCACTATAACACTCACACTAAAATAATAATTTACCTTTGTTTGCAATATTGCTGGTTTTTAGGGTGTTATTATTCACTAATACCCTGTGAATAATTTACCTTTTTGTGCAATATTGCTGGCTTTTAGTGTTATTATTAGCTAATACCCTGTGAATAATTTACCTTTGTGTGCAATATTGCTGGTTTTTAGGGTGTTCTTATTAATTAATACTCTGTGAATAATCTACCTTTCTGTGCCATCTTGTTGATTTGTAGGGTGTTATTAATACCTGATATGTTGTGCATAATTTACCCTTGCAGGTTCAGTCTTGCTGATTTTTAGGGGGTTATGTTTACCTAAATTTCTGGGAATAATTTTCCTTTGCAGGTGCAGTAACTCCATTTTTTTCTGCCAGGGTTTTCTTTTTGTGTGCAATCCTGTTTAATTTGAGGGAGTCACATGACAATCACTCCTTGTGAATATACTACTTCAGTGTAGGTACCTTGCTGTGTGCTTTATTATTTTATATCAGTAAGTTTTGTGTCTGTTAGCAAGATTTGGTGCTATCATTTCCCAAAATGGCTGACACTGGTGAAAATTCTGGGGATGACATGCATTTGGAAGGTGACATTGAATCAAATTTCCATGTTAGTTACCTGGATAAGGAAGTAGTAGTTTTGCAAATGAAATTAGCCCTAGTTGTGGAAGAAAAGGAACGGTTAAGGATTGAGCATACAAAGATCCAGGAACAGAGAGCCTTAGAGGAGCTTAGGGCTCAAGAAAGAGCTAAAGAGAGGCAGCTTGCTTCTCACCCAGACAGACACAAGAGTAGATGTTTTTCATTTGGATAAAGCCATAAAATTTGTGCCCAAATTCCTAGAGAAAGACCCAGACCAGTTTTTTCTGTTATTTGAAAGTACGGCCAAATCCCAAGTTTGGCCGGAAAAGGAATGGGCGACATTAGCAAGAACCCAATTAGTTGGTAAAGGGTTACAGGCTATTAGTTCTTTAGAAGGATCGGCCTTTTCTGATTATCATAAACTAAAAGAGGTAGTTTTACTGGCTTATCAAATGTTGCCGGAAAGGTACCGGCAGAAGTTTAGAGGACTAAAGTTTCAGTCAGGGCAGTCTTTGGTTTAATATGGTAAGGAGAAGATGTCACTTTTAAATAGGTGGTGTCGCTCAAAGGGGGTGGTAGGCAATTACGAGGGTGTAATTACCTTAATTTTGTTAGAGGATCTTTTGAGAAATGTTCCTCCTGACCTTAAGGCATATCTTGAGGAGAAGGATCTTGATGATTTTAATAATGCTTTAGAGCTGGGTGACAGATTTTTAGCTAACCAAAAATTTGGTAGTAGTTACCACACCCCACATACTAATAATGGTAAGTTTTCTCCACCCACCAATAGGAATAAGAAATTTCAGAAGTTTAAGCCACCCATTTACCAGCCTAATAACCACCAGAGTTTTAATAAGCCTAATTTTCCAGTACCTACCCGAGAAGGTTTTAAGTCAGTTGTCACAGGTCCAGGACTACCGGGGACAGGTAGAAAGAGTCCAGTTCCCCAAGATCATGGGCCCCAGCCTATGTCAAGTGTGCAGGGGGCTTTTAAACCTTATCACTGTACATATTGCAATAAACAGGGCCACCTGCAGCCATATTGTCGAAAGATGCTTAGGGACCAGGCTGCAGCAGATGCTTCTCCAGTAAATACACCGATTACACATGATGTGGCTTGCATTGCAGTTTTGCCCCAAGGTATCCAAAGAAGACCAGCTGTCTTAGACCCTCGGATAAAGGTCTATTCAAGTAAGTCTACTGTGGCCTTACACCAAAATGAAGGTAGGGTCACGGGTGTTATGTCTTTGAGGGACACTTGTAGCACATACACCTTGCTTCGCAAGGGTGTATTGCCAGTGTCGGATGACACCTACACTGGATTGGACATTTTTCTTAAAGGGATAACTGGAGTCCCTGTCAGGACTCCAGTGCACAGGTTATGGGTAGAGTCTGAGTACCAGTCTGGGTACCTACCTGTAGGTATTGCAGAAGATGTACCTTTTGCAGGAGTTGACCTTCTACCAGGCAACAACATGGAGGGACTCCTCGAAAGTGAGGAATGTTTGGTTTTGCAGGACCCTGCTTTACAAGGTGATAATGACCTAATTGGAGTGACGGTGCCTGAAAATTTTCAGTGTGTTCTAGGACTAAACAGGGGAGCAAGGCAGAAGCTGTGCCTCCCTGTGACCCTTCTGCACACTGTGGTGATGGTTTGGGCCTGGGGAGCCTGTTCATTGAGTCTGACCTGCAGGAGACTCAGAGCAGTGCTGAACCGGCTCAACTGGAACTCGGTTGGTGATGTGGTCTTGGTACTGATGTGGGAAAGAATCCCCTGACTCTGCAGCAGCTGATTGAGGCCCAGGATGGTTGTGATCTGAATGCTATTCATTTATCAGTTGTTGCGGAGGATGTGGTTCCCAAATTTACCAAGTGTTTATTTTGCAGAGTTGATCAACTGAGCAAGACTCTTTTTAAGAGGACCTGTGCTTACGTGGACGCGGCAGAACTATTAAAGTGTCTTTGTCAGTATTTTTTACAGATTCTGAAGGAACGGCATTTCAGTGTTAAGACGGGAGAGCTAAATAATCGGCGTTTATTAATAAATTCCTTTTCTAACAGGTTACCAGAGTCTATACCCTTTCTGAATAATTTTGTGTGTGTGGTTTTTAGATTTCTGGTGAAACATTTTTGTCTCTTAGGCTTTGCACAAATCACCCAGAAGTCACATTTTATGAAATGTCATGTAGTTTTGAGAGGCCTACTTGAGGTTAAATTTACCAATGTATATCATCCTAGGAGTCAAAGAAAAGCACCATGGTTTTCCCAGTCTCTCAGGGCAATGCATGCTTGCTTTACCCAGTACCAGAAGGACTGGGAGGAGGGAATTCCCCTCCTTTTCATTACCGTGTGGGGAAGCACTCTGGAATCATTAAGTCATGGGCTACGTGAGGATGATGATGTTTCCCCAGCGGTGTTTTTTCTCAGTTTCAGAAAATGCTTGGCTAAGATGAGGTCGATGGCACTAGTGCACCAGTCTGCCAGTCCGCCCAGGATGACGTGGGACCATGAGGTGGTGCTACACATTCTGGAAGCTGGAGAGATGGGATTGGCATTGGAGCCGGGTCCTGGGAAGGCTATGATGGAACTGTGTGGGGGCTTCAAAATGATGGTGGATAAGGCCCCTGAGAAAGATAATGTAAGCAGGAAAATTGTAAGAGATTGTGGAAGACTTGGATCTTCTGAGAGACTGGTTGTAGTGTTGGCTCAGCCATGGTGCACCTTAGTGAAAGAGTTTTGGGATGCTGAAAAATGGGGCCATTTTAACCCCCATGAGGTAGAGATTTCGGAATTTGTGCAACGTCAGCAGGCCTGGCATGATGTAAGCTGGGGTGAAATAGGTTCCTTGAAGGAAGTGAAGTGTTTATTTCTAGAGACTGTGTTTGTATTCAGCGAGAGTCGGTGGACGTTGTCTTTTACTGGTCTCACACTAGGTGATACCTTGAACACGTGCACTGACTGCCGCCAGGTACATTTAAGAAATAAGGTTTTGTCTCCTCTTTATGAACTACATGCAAAGTGTGTGAATGAACCGTGGGGGGATCATCTGATTCCCATGACCATGTGTGCCAAGGACACACCCATATTTGTAACTTTAATATCTCTGTACATGAACCTTTTGTATGCCATTAACCCTCAAGATCTTTTATGTATAATCCTGAGTTACCCACCCTGGGTTTTGCAAAATGATACAGGGGTTGGGGAAGTCTTGTTGCAGGTAGAGCGGGGCAAGTAATGCCACTCGGCTGCTTCTCAGCAAAAAAGCGACAGGCACCAAAGAAGTTATACCTCCATTGAAAAGGAAGCTCTTGCTTTAGTGTTGGCAGTGCAACATTTTGAGGTGTATATATCTTCATCAGTTCACCCTATAACTGTATATAGTGACCATAATCCTTTGTTTCCTTCACTTAATTAGTAACCACAATCAGAGACTTATGAGGAGGGCCTTGTTTCCCCAACCTCTTAATCTTGTGATTCATTATGTGAAAGGAGCAGAGAAAGTGGTTGCTGATGCCTTGTCTCATATTTAAAGTGCATGATGTAGTGCATAGATCATTTATCTATTCTTATTTTGCAGTGATTTGTGGTAGACAAGTAGATGGAACTCTGGATCACCCAAAGGAGAAGGGTAGGTTGAGCTGGAGTTGGAGGTATCAGGATTCTCTAGTGTGTGTGTGTTTTGGGGGGTAGTCACATCAAGTGCCATGCCTAGGTAAGGTATGCTACATTTTTTTTAGGTGTTGGCTGGAATGCCTCATCTCTGTTTTATGTTGGTATAGGGACTGTTGGACCTAACGTTTTAGTGAATGTGGGGCTGGCGGTGATGCCCTCCACTGTTTGGGTCATGTCTCTTGATCCGAGGTGTTTTGGTACTCCAGGACTCTTGTCAATTTTTCCTTTTTGGATCGCTGCTGGGGTGACTCCAGGGTCCTTGGAATGGCATGTAGGTGTCGGCCTGGAAGGTCCACCTTTTGGGGGTCTTCAGTGATGACTCCAGGGTTTTACGGCCACAGTCCCACCAACAAGATTTATGTGACTATCCACCCGTTGTTTTTAGGGCCTGATATTTTTCCCCTCTACTGTGCTCTCCTGATTCTCACAGAGGTGTGTCATGGGGAACCAGTTTTGTTTACAAAAAATTGCTGTGAGATGGGAGTGATAATGTGATGTTGCTTTCTAAGTAGAATTTAACATGTAAAATCTGTTTTCCTTTTCTTTGAACTCCTGGAAAATGTACTTACTGTTTAAAAGTTTTTTGGTGGCACATACAGTTTGATCTGCCTTGCAACATACTGAACTCTGGTGTTACTTCATAAAACAGCATTCCTCATGGGCACTTTTGTACAAAGTTGCTCGTTTATATGTTTGATTGATGTAATTTAGGTAAAATGCATCAATGCCAGCGCCTGGCCAGCGCTGTGTTGTGATGGTGCCTTTTCCTAACACAGTTGTCTAAGAGTGTGACTGTGGGCTCGTTTGGCATAGAACTTGATCACTTTCATGTTCGGCGAGTTTCACATGTCTGCAATCTAGTACCTCAGTTTGTTTATGTTGCATATTTGTAGTACCAAAACGGACCATGATTGTATGGTGGTCATTCCCCAGTTATCATTTTTGCCTGTTGCCTCAGACCTTAATGTGGGATTTATTTTTTCTTTTTTCTTTTGCCTAGCGGTGTCCGTAGGGACCCTGCTAGCAGAGTGAGACCTATGGTCTGGGGTGGGGGTGTTATGCAGGGTTCTGCATGACATTGTAATGTATATACAGTAGAGAAGGGTGTCATAATAGTATGAATACTATAATTGTAAAGAATAATTTTATAATTCATAATGTGCATTTGGGGGCACCGTAAAGTACACTAACTGTAATTATAAAGAAATCCTTCTAGGTAGTTATTTTCCAAGTGTGTTTGGGTACGCGGAGTAAGCGTGGCTGGGGTAGTCACGTGGGGTCAGCATGGTGTGGAGGCTGGTGTCGGAGCTGCTGTGTGTTTAAGCTAAGTTGTAGTTGTGTACTCCTTTTGTTTAGCTAACCCAAGCCATAGGCTCTCTATGGATTACCTGTATGCCCTCCTAGCTCTGACATGGTCAGGGTGCTGTGGGATTGAGTGAGGAAAAAAGAAATGGGGTTGGTAGTGGAGTAGTGATGCCCTGGCGCTGACTAGGCCTAGTGGTTATGGTGGCTGGACCTCCAGCCAGCTGTTTCTTGTGTACCCTCATTTGGGCGTTTAAGATTAAGGTGTTTCTAGAGTGTGTATATAATGTTATGTTGAATAAATAGATATATTTTCCTAACTGGGATTTTTGCCTAACTCTCTGTTAACCAACCCATTGAAGTAACACATACTGGTTTAACGCTTTCTGTTTTGACTGGGATAGCCCTGGGTGGCCTGTTTATGCTTGAGATGTGTGTAACTTTTACCTTTGCCCTTAGACAAGGCTCTAGCCCCCAGGTATCCCACATTTCTGCGTAACAATATTCTTATGTTAAGACTTTATACACAATTTTTTAATTAACTTTATTCTACCCATAACCTGCTGAATTTGATCAGCTACATTTACCACACTGGGATTCATGCCCCCTTTCTAACGTCATAAAACTCATTTGCAAAGTTCCATGGTGTCTGAGCCAGCGCACCAAGCTTGTCCACTTCAGCATCAAAAGTACACTTTTCAAGGTCTTGTACTTTACCTTCCATAATATTAGTCATATCAGACTGCTGATAAAGGTAACCCTACGCGTTTTTCTGATCGGGTGTGAGTTTTATTTTCATCAGAGACCTCATCCACCAGCAGGTACCATTCACTACTAATCAGAGCGTTCCCAGAAGCTGGCTCCGGATTCCAACGCCTCCTCTCAAGCCTTCAGAGTATGTAGCACCACCTCACGGTCCCACTTCATCCTGATCAGACTGGCAAGCTGATTCACTGATGCCGTCCACCTCATTCTAGCCAGACAGTCTCTGAAACTGAGAAAAAACTCCAATGGGGAAGCATCACCATTCTTACCTAACCCTAACCCATGATTTAATGATTCCAGAGTGCTTCCCCAAACTGGTACTTGGTACAGTAAACATTCTTCGCCCTGAGAGACTGGTGAAACCACTTTATTTGACTGTGAGAGTGATAAACATTGGTAGACTGTTTCTTATTTATGTCTCTCAAAACTATATGACATTTTAAAAAATTTGACTTCGGGTTGGCTTGTGCAAAGCCTAACTGACAAAAATATTTCACCAGAAATGAAAACCACACAAAAAATCATTAAGAAGGGGCAGGAACTCTGGTAACCTGGTAAAAAGATAAATGATTGGTAAACATTTATTATCCACCTCTCCCTTCTGAATACTGAAATATCCTCCATTGGGAATCTGTAAAATATTCAGAACCTTATCATCAAATGGCTCTGACATGACTGCTTGGTCACATACTCTGTAAAATAAACATTTGTTAAATTCGGGAACCACTTCATCGGTAACAGCTGCCAACCGAATAGTCTTCAGGGAGTCACCACATTCCTGGATCTCAAACCAGCTGCTTCAGAGTCATGGTATGCACTCCCATGCCAGCCCCGAGACCCCCACCTCCCTAAACCGGGTTTGACCTGGGCCGGTTCATCACTGCCCAGAGTCTCCTGCAGGTCAGATTCAATGAACAAGCTTCCCAGACCCAGTGTCACCACAGTCAGTAGAAAGGTGAAGGTGAGGCATAAAAGTTCTTCCCTTGCTCACCTGGCTAGTCATAGTACACACTGAATATTTTTAAGTCACAAACATTCCTCCTTTTTCGAGGAGACCCATTATATTGTTGCCTAGTAGTAGGTCAACACCTGGATAAGGTAAATCTTCTGTAATAAATACAGGCAGGTACCCGACTGGTAAACAGATTACACCCGCAATCCATGAATAGTAACCCTAACAATGGAACCTGAAATCCCTTTTAAAAAAATATCTTCTGCAGTGTATCTTCAGAGACTGGTAATACATTCTTGAGCAAAAAATGTGGAGAGAGAAACAGCAGTAACAGGATGGGAGAAGTCAAAAAACAAAAGAGGCGACTAAACAGGTATGAGGTATTTCCTGCATGAGGTACAATGGAAAATAGAACTAGTGGGAAAGTCAGTAAATGAAATGATGAAATACATGACCTCAAAATGCAAAGAGGCGTAGGAGAAATTCATACCCGAGGGCAGCAGGATGAATGAATGGGAAGAACAGAACAAGGCCTTGGTTCACCCAGATGTGTAGAGTGGCCCAAATTAAGTGCGTTAGAGAACAGAAAATGTATAGAAGATAAAGAATCAGTAAAATAACGAGATTAGGTGAAGAGCTAGAAATAAATGTACATGGCAAAAACTAGAGAAGCATGCAGGAATAACAAGAAATGAACTGCAATGAATCAGAGTACACCTTACAGGAAGGAAGCATCGAGTAATGGTACGTGACGAGGTGTAACGTACATAGCTCTACAAGGGTAGATTATAGGGCGGTGCTGTTTCTGGCACATGTGAAAGACGTGATGAAAGGGATAGAATCAGAGGTATCCCTGTTTGCAAACGACGTGAAGCTAATGCGGAAAATTCAAGTATCAGGTGCGACTACAAAGGGATCTGGACAGGCTGTAAGCCTGGTCTAACAACTGGCTCTAGGACTCTAGCTCCACCACGTGGAAAGTCATAAAGATTGGGGAAGGTCAAAGATGATTGCAGGCGGAGTACAGGCTTGGGGGCCAAACTCTGCAAACCTCACTCAAGAAAAAGGATCTCGGGGTGAGTACAATACCAATCACATCTGATTCGATCATCAACCAAATAACTGATGCAGCATATGGGCACCTAGCAAACCTAAGATTAACGTTTTGACACCTTAGTAAGGAATTGTTCAAGACTCTGTACTCCGTGTACGTCAGAGCCATTTTGGAGTATGCAGCACTAATATGAAACTCCTACCTAGTCAAGCACGTCAAAAAATTAGAGAAAGTGCAAAGGTTTACAGCAAGACTAGTCCCGGACGTAAGGGGTATCTCCGACGAAGAAAAATTAAGGGAAATCGACCTAATGACATTGGAGGATAAGAGGGATACAGAGGACATGATAACGACAAGGTGGATAGGGACAAGATATTTCAGAGATGGAACACAGCAACAAGAAAGTTGAAGACTCGGATGAGTCACAGTGATGTTAGGAAGTATTTCTTCAGTTATAGAGTCGTCATTAAGTGGAACAATCTGGAGAGATGTAGTGGAGGCAGGATCCACACATAACTTTAATAAGAGATACAATAAAGCTGCTGGAGCAAGGAAAGTGTGCACCTAGTAGCTACCAGCGAAGAAAAGAGGCCAGTAGTAAATTAGCACAGCTTGTAACGACGATGGTGATTGATTAACTAAGTTAATTGCCAGTCCTTTCTGTGCATCTATATAAAAGTAGATTTATGAAAGCGTATATGAATTAATTACCGAAAGGTAATTAATTCATATATGCATTTTGGATATTTCTTCATCTATGAACTCTGGACTAAAAATATGTTGGTTCTCCCTTACCATGAAAACTTGGTTGATATGCCTTCTCTTCTTAAGCCTTTAAATATCAAAGTTGTATTTAAAAATCTTGATACAGTAAAAAAAACTTTTGATAAAGAATTCCCCCCAAAATGTTGACGGATGTGTCTATAAGATTCCTTGTAAAATTTGCGATGAAATTTATTACGGTCAAACTGGTAAAAGTCTCGAACTAAGATTAAAACAACATAAATATAGCAGAACTGGAAAAGATTCTAATGCTCTATTTATTCATGTGAGAGATTTTAACCATCCAATTGATTTTAAGATAGCTGAGAAAGTTGTATCAAGCAAGTCCATGGTTGACAGGAATATAATTGAATCTTGTTTCATAAAAAGCAGTTTTGACAATAATATGAATATTTCCTTTGGTTTATATAAATTAGATCCATTTATAATTAATAGAATTTGGGAAGAATTTAATAATACATTGGACAAATAATAAATCTTAATTCTTGGGTAGAATAGTTTGTGGGTTGCATAAAGGACGTGTCTAGTTGGGCCAGCAGGCCTGCTGCAATGTTCTCTTTCTTATGAGTGGCGCATCAGGTGTTGCTTTGTTGTGGGACGTGATGGTGAGGCGTGGTCTAGACCCTTGATATGCCTTCCTTTGATGAATTACTTTTATTGCTCCTTGATAATGTGAGTAGTCACGAAATCGCTTGTAATTTCATTATTCTTTTGCAATGGTTGTTTTGCAAATTCTGAAATCACCTTTTTACTGTGATCTTATTAAAACACACACACACACACACACAACACTTATATATATATATATATATATATATATATAAAATATATATATATATATATTATATATATATATAAAATATTTTATATATATATATGCAATAAAATCACAGTAAACAGGTGATTTCAAAATAGTTTCCTTGATAATGTGAGTAGTCACGAAAGCGCTTGAATTTCTCTATTCTTTCAGAAGTGGTTGTTTTGCATATATTTTATATATATATATATATGCTTAAAGTGCGTGGATGTAGTGCGGATGACAAGAAACAGATGATTGTGATGTTATGAATGAAAAGAAGTTGGATTGTCCTGGCTCTAAGCGAAACAAAGCTGAAGGGGGTAGGAGAGTTTCAGTGGGGGGAAATAAATGGGATTAAATCGGGAGTATTGAGAGAGTTAGAGCAAAGGAAGGGTAGCAGTAATGTTAAATGATCAGTTATGGAAGGAAAAAGAGAAAAATGAAAATTGTAAATTAAAGAATTATGTGGTTTAAAAAAAAGGGTTGGATGCGAAAAAGGGGCATAAAAAGCGTGTATCCCCTGGAAAAGAGAGGAATGCAGAGGAGAGGAGAGATTTTGGGAGATGTTAAGTGAATGTATGGAGCCTTTGAAAAAAGTGAGAGGAAATTGTGGTAGGGGCCTGAATGCTAAAGTGGGAAAAAAACTTTTTGAGAGGGTGTGGAGGAAAATTTTGGGGGGGGGGGGGGGGGGCAGGTGTAAAGTAATGGGATTTTATTGCTTTGTATAGAAATTTAGTTATATAATACAATTTAAAAAAGAGGATAAAAAAAAAGTATACAAGATATGTTTGTAGGGCGAATGCAGTGTTTGTTGGATTATGTTTGGGTTTAAAAATAAAAGACTGTTGAGTAGCTTCAGGAATGTACATGTTTATGGGGGGCCACAGATATACGATCCTTTCTATTTGTATCACTGAGAGAAAAAGGGTAGATGGGATACAAGGAAATAAAGCATCGGGAGGAGAGGGAAAAAAGGTTTTAAAACTAAAAGAGGGGGGGGGGGGCAGTTTAGGGTAAGATATAAAAGCTTTGGAGGATAGATGGGTAATGAGGCATAGGCAAATGGGGTCGAAGAGGTATGGGTAGGATTAAAAATAAGTGTTAGGTGTCAGCAAAATTTGTGGTTACGGGAAAAGGGGGTGCAGGGGGGAAGAGGAGCGATTGGGGGAAATGATGTTGTAAAGAGGGGTGTAAGGGAGAAAAAGTTGGGTTATGAGAAGTTTTTTTACAAAGTAGAAGTGATGCAAGGAGGGAAGGTTTTTGGGAAAAAGAGAGAGGTTAAGAGATTGGGGGAAGCAATGAAAAAAAAGAGAGCAAAGAGGGAGTTGGGTGAGTTGTTATCAACAAATTTTGTTGAAAATAAAAAAAAAAGGGGTGGAGTTTTAAACAGTTAAGAAAGCTAGAAAACAAAGGATTTGTCAGTTAAAAATAGGAGGGGAGTTTTAAATGGGAGTTGGGTATTGGGAAGATGGAAGGAATATTTTGAGGAATTTTGTTAAATTTTTGGAGGGAAAATAGGGAGCTGTATTTGTGTTGGGCAAGGGGAAAATAAATCTTGTAGGAGTGAGGAAGACCCAGTTGTGAGGGGGGGGAAAGGGTTTCGGGGCGTAGGTAAAAAATGAAAGGGGGGGAAAGGCACCCGGGTTGATTTGGGAAAAAAGATGAAATTTTTTAAAAGCAGGTGGGGATTTTTATTTTGGAGTGGTTGGGGGGCAATTTTTTAAAATAAAGGGGAAAGGGAAGAGGGTAAGGTTACCTGGGGTTTGGCAGAGAGCATGCATAGTTCCTTTGTATAAAGGAAAAGGGGATAAAAGAGAGTGAAAAAAATTTTTTAGGGGGATAGTTGTTGAGTGTACCTGGTAAAGTGTATGGTAGATTTTATAATTGAAAAAATTTAAAGAGAAAGAGGGGAGAATAGGATGCAGATGGAAAAAGGAGGCTTTGGAAAGGTAGGGGGGTGTGTGGACGGTTTTTTACAGTGAAACATAAAGTGAACAGTATTTAATAAGGCAAAAAAGGGGTCTTTGTGGCTTTTTTAGGTTTTGGGGAAAAGGCGTTATAAAAGGGTGGATGGGGGGGGGTTTAAATGTGGCAGATGTTGCAAGTGTATGGTGAGGAGGTAGGTTTTCTGAAAGCAGGAAGATTTTTTTACGGGATAGTGAGGTAAAATAGAGTTTGTAGGGAAAGAGGGAAATTTTTCCCAGAAAAAGTGGGGCCTTAGACAAGGATTGTGATGTCCCCGTGGGTTGTTTATTTTTTATAGATGGGGTTGAAAGAGTAAATGGGGGTCTTGGCAAAAGGCCGGGGATTTTTAAAAATAAAGAATTACAAAAAAAAGTGGGAGTTGTCACAGCTGTCTTTGTGATGACACTGTGCTCTTGGGAGATTCTAAGAGAAGTTGCAAAATTTGGTGGATGAATTGGGTGGGGTGTGCAAAAGAAAAAAAAAATTTAAAGGTAAAAAGGAAAGGAAAGGTTTGAGGTTAAAAAAAAAGTTTAGGTGATGAAAGATTGAATATCAATTGGGGGGAGAGAGTATGGAGGAGGTGAACGTATTCAGATATTTTTGGGGGTGGGGCGTGCAGGGATGGGTTATGAAAAAATGGTGAATATAGAATTTATGGGGAAAAAAGTGAGGGTGCACTTAGGGTTGTGGGACAAGAACTTTGTCCTTGGGGGCAAAGAGGGGGATGTAAGGTATAGTTTTACCAAGTCTTATATGGGGGAAAGGGGGTGATGAATGTTGCGCGAGGGAAGGCTGGGGGCAGTGGAGATTCATGTCGAGGGCAAGGTGGTGTGAAAATAATGAGAGAATTCGTAAATTTGGGGAAATTAGGGGAGGGGCGGGATTACCAAAAGTTGTCCAAGGGCTGAGGAAAGGGTTGTTGAGGGGGTTCGGACATGTAGAGAGAATGGAGGAAACGAATGCTTCAAGGTGTATCGTCTGTAGTGGAAGGGGAAGGCGGGGAGGGGGGCGGGCCAGGAAAGGTTTGGGGGGAGGGGGGTTTTAAAAGGGGGTTTTGTGGCGAGGGGGTTGGACTTCCAGAGGCAGCATGAAACGTGTTTTATAGGGTGAATGGAGACAAATGTTTTTTTTTTATTTACGTGCTGTTGGGGGTGTGAGAAAATAAAAATTTATGAAGGGATTCGGAAACCCGGGGCCGGGCTTTAGTCCTGGAGATGGGAAGTACAGTGCCTGCACTTGAAGGGGGGTGTTTAAAGTTGCAGTTTAAAACTGTAGTGTAAAGCACCCCCTTTTGGCAAGACATGAGGGGGTGAATTGGTGAAAGTTTTTTTTTTTTCGGGCCACCCCGCCCTTGGGGGGAATCGGCCATGTGTAATAAAAAAAATAAAAAATAATATATATATATTATTTTAAATTTTTTATATTATATATATATATTTATATATAATATATATATATTATAAATATATTATTTTTATTATTAATTATTGAACCCCGAACAATGGTATTGACAATAACAACACTGCTCTAGCCCGTTTCGAAACCCATGCTCCTTTGAGTAATCGTATTGAAAGGGTGCCAGGGTTTGGGGAAAAACGCTCGGTTATGACTCCAAAATGCCCCCCCTTAAAAGAGAAAGAAAAAAAAAGGGGATTAGAAGGGTAAAAGTACTATCAAAATTTAAAATTGCTAATGAACAAAAAACTAACCCAAAAGGGGTTCTTTCAAATGTATAGGCGAAAAGGGGAAGGAAAAAGAGGACCTCTGAAAATTGGGGTGGACCCGCTGATGATAACGAGCTGGAAAAATGTTCCTTATTTAATGACTATTTTTTTTCGGTTTTTTACAACAGGAAGATGTAAATGAGATTCCGTAATTAAAAAATATTTAGTTCCTGATGAAATTTTAAAAGAACAATATACTGTCCGGGGACTGGTTATTAAAAAGATAACAAACTGAAGCAAAATAAGTCCCCGGGACCCCTGAGTTTTTTTCCAGGTTCTTAGGAAAGCAAAATGGAGCTTGTCACCTTACCCAGTGTGGGGATAAAACACCCAGGGAACATTTAGGAACTTTATTTGGAAAAAAGTTACCTTAAAAGATGCTATTGCTTATCTACCCACTTGCGGTTTTTGGGATTTCTTTTATAATGGGTTAACGAGTGTGTTTAATATATCCCCCTTCCGGTGTTTTGCCAAGTTGTGGAAAAATGGGTAATGTGGGTTTCCCTTTTTTAAAATTAAGGGATAAGCTCAAGTACATTTTTGGTGACGGCACTTAGCTCTGTGAAGACCTGTTTGCGGCCTCTACGAATTTTAAACAAAATCCTCCCTCGAGCAACTTTACCAAAAGCTTAAGGATGAATTTTAGGATGGCGAAGATGGAGATTTGGCGGGTGACGAGGAAAATAAGAAGATTCGTAGTAGTCCTCCTGTTTTGAGTCCTCAGGTCAAGAAGGGAAACTGGTCAGTGGCTGGACAGCAGGGAACGAAGTTGACGATCAAGAAGACGAATGGAAAGGTAAGAAACGACAAAGAAGAAATAGACTGCCGTGGAAACTGTTGTGGAAACATCTAATACATTCTCAGTGCTACCTGACGAATGTGAGTCGACTACTGGGAACGTCAGGACGAACGACATCAAGGAAGGAAAGAATATTGTTGTTGTTGGGGATAGCCAATTTAGGTATACGGATAGGGCGTTCTGCTTGAAGGACAGGAGTAGGAGACAGAGGGTTTGCTTTCCTGGGGCTGGAATGGAGGATATTGTTAGCCGTCTGGATGACATCATGAGAGGTAATGGGAGCAATCCTATTATCTGTCTCAGTGCTGGAGGCAAAGATGTTGGCAGACATAGGAGTGAAGACCTGATTAGCAGGTGTAGGTCAGCAATAGAAATAATTAGGATGAAGGGTGGGAACCCTGTCATATGTGGTATTTTGCCAAGGAGAGGAGTTGGAAATGAATGGTTGTCCAGGGCAATTGGTGTCAATTGCTGGCTGGACAAATACTGTAAGGAAAATGCTGTAACATTCATTGACAACTGGGACCTCTACTAAGGCAGAAATGATATGTATGACAGGGATGGGGTTCACTTATCTAGGTCTGGGTTGGGAGCACTGGCAACTACATTGGAGGGAACTGTTAGGACTTTAAACTAGGAATAGTTAGTGGTATGGGTTTTGGCAGGAAAACAGTGAAGTCCCTGAGTAGTAACATTATGAGTTCTAGGGGAACTAATAAGCAGAACAAGGTAGATATTGAAAAGCCAGTGACACTGGGTGATAAGGACAGTAATAGGTTTAGTAGAAAAACAGAAATGAGCATGAAGGGAAAAGAGAAAGGAGAGTCTTTCAATGTTTATTATGCTAATAGCCGTAGTGCTAGGAATAAGATGGACGAGTTGAGATTAGTTGCTAGCGCAGGTAACATTGATTTATTTACCTTAACTGAGACGTGGTTTAATTCAAAAAGTCGGGACATGCCTGCGGAATGTCACATTCAGGGTTTTAAATTGTTCCAAGTAGATAGAAATATCGGGAAGGGAGGTGGGGTGGCATTGTATGTCCGAGATCGCTTGAACTGTTGCATAAATACTGGTATTCAGTCTGAAGTAACACATACAGAGTCTGATTGGATAGAATTTTCAGAGGGGCATGAAAAACTGATTTTAGGAGTGATATACCGTCCCCCAAACTTAGATAGGGACCAAGGGAGACTACTATGGGAGGAAATTGTTAAGGCCACAAGGCACGATAATGTAGTAATTCTAGGAGACTTTAACTTTAGTCATATTGACTGGAATTTCTTGACTGGGAATTTAAAATCATACGACTTCTTAGAAGTAGTTCAGGATTGTTTTTTGAAGCAGTTTGTGACAGAACCTACAAGGGGAAATAACCTGCTTGACTTAGTTCTGGCAAACAATGAATCCCTTGTTAATAATTTAGAAATTTCAGAGGAATTGGGTGCTAGCGACCACAAATTAATTACATTTAGCATTGAATGGAAGTGCGATAGTAGCGATAACTCAGTAACAGTCCCAGATTTTCGTTTAGCAGATTACGATGGGCTTAGAGAACACTTATCTGTTGACTGGGGTAACGAAGAGAGCTATCAATATGACAGTTTTCTGAACACTATACACGTTGCTCAAAGAACGTTTATCCCGTATAAAGAAATTAGATCAAATAGAAATGGCCCAAAATGGATGAATAATAGGCTCAAATATCAACTAGGGAATAAGAAAGGAATTTATAGGCGTATCGAAGGAGGTGAGGGTCACCTTATGAATCAGTATATTGACATTAAGAGGGACATTAAAAAGGGGATAAGAAAAGCTAAAAGGGACTATGAAATTAAAGTTGCTAGGGGTTCTAAAACTAACCCAAAAAGTTTTTACTAGGTCTATAGAACAAAAGTTATAGATAAGATAGGTCCCCTTAAAAATAACTATGGGCATCTTACTGACAAAGGCAAATTTCTTGGGATCTTAATACTTGGGAATTCTTCGCTTGCCTAACCCTTGGGCACGACCTACTTCCACATTGGGCAAATGTGACACCACCTACGACTGCTGCACCTCTCCTGTCTACGGTTTATAAGCTGCTTCTCCGCTCATGTGCCGTATTCTATTCAAGATTGATGGACTGACCACATCGACTCAAGGTTGAGGGACTGATTACCTCATTCTTCTCCTGTTCTTCAAGTTTCTCCTGTGTATGGACTGATGAAGCCACTGTATGGCGAAACGTTTCCTTAGTAAAGATACCCAAGAGTTGCACATGTGTCTAATTTATCAACGTGTCGGTTATGTAAACCATTCATCTATGTGGCATGCAAAGAGTACGTAACCTTTATTCGGCGATGTACACACCCCCATTTACGGCTATCTACCCCAACCAGGGACCAGGTTGCTAAGAGTTTAGGAGGAAATTACCTGCCTGGGCGGTTGTCTATTAACCGACTACCAACACGCGGTAGTACCTGCCTGGGTGGTTGTTATACCAAACCTTACTACCACAGGATGGTAGTACCCTGCCGGGGGGGGGGGTGGTTGTTGTTACGAACTACTTCTAAAAGGATGGTAGTCCTGAATGGGTGGTTGTCTACCCAACTACTACCACAGAACCGGTAGTACCTGCCTGGGTGGTTGTTGTCTACGAACCTACTGCCCACAAGACGGTAGTACCTCCCTGATAACACAGGATGTTGTACCTGCCTGGTGGTTGTTGCTCTACCCGCTTACATACAACAGGACGGTAGTACCTCCTGTGGTGGTTGTTGACTACCAACCTAATCCACAGGAAGGTAGTCATGCCTGGGTGGTTGTTGTCTACTAACCAACTACCACAGGACGAAGTACCTGCCGGGTGGGGGGCGGTTGTTTTGTCTACCAACCTTCTACCACACGCCGGTAGTCCTGCCTGGTAGTTGTTGTCTACCATCCTGCTCCACAGGGCGGTTAGTATCTGAATGGGTGGTTGTTGTCTACCAACCTGCTACCACAAAGACGGTAGTACCTGCCTGTGTGGTTGTGTCTACCAATATGCCACAGGACGGTACTACCTGCCTGGGTGAAATGCTGTTTACTAACCTGATAACACACGACTGTAGTACCTGCCTGGCTGGTTGTTGTCTACCTGCCTACTACCACAGGACGGTACTACCTCCCTGGGTGGTAGTGTGTCTACCAACCTATACCACAGGACGATTTAGTTATCTGCCAGGGTGGTTGTTGTTACCACTACTACCACAGGATAGTAGAACCTGCCTGGGTGGTTGTTGTCTTACCAGCCTACTACCAAAGGATGGTTGTACCTGCCTGAGTGGTTGTTGTCTACCAACCTACTACCCACAGGTTGATAGTACCTGCCGGGTTGGTTGTTGTCTACCATCCTGCTGCACTTGATGGTAGTATCTAATTGGGTGGTTGTGGTCTACCAACCTCCTACACAGGACGGTAGTACCTACCAAACCTGATTACTCAGGGCTGCAGTACTTGTCTGTGTGGTTGTTGTCTACCTACTACTTCTAAAGAAGGGTAGTATCCTGCCTGGGGCGGTTGGTCTACAAACTAACTACGAAGGATGGTAGTACCGGCCTGGGGAGGTTGTTTGTACCAACCTACTACCCACAGGATGGTAGTAATGCTGGGTGGTTGTCTACCAACATGCTACAAAAGGACGTTTAGTACCTGCCTAAGTGGTTTTCTACCAACCCACTACCACTGGGACGGTGTTACTGTCTGAGTGGTGGTTGTTGTTACCAAACCTGCTACCTCAGAACGGTAGTACCTGTCTGGGTGGTTTTTGTCTATTCAACCTATGCCACAGGATGGTCGTACCTGCCTGGGATGTTGTTGACTACCAAACCTACTACCACGGACTGTTAGTACCTGCATGGGTGGTTATGTCTACTAAACCTACTATGACTGGACTGAAAGTACCTGCCTGGGCGGTGTTGTTCAATACCTACTACCACACGCCAGTAGTACCTGCTTGGGTGGTTGTTGTTTACCAACCTTCTAACAAAGGACGTAGCACTCTGCCTGGGTGGTTTTTGTCTACCAACCTACTACCAAGATTGGTATTTCCTGGCATGGGGTGATTGTTGTCTGACCCAACTACTACCACAAGTTGGTAGACCCCCCCCCCCCCCCCCCCCCCCCCCCCCCATACTGCCTGGGATGGTTGTTTATAACAACCTGGCTACCAAGACGGTAGTACCAGCTGGGCGGTTGTTCTACCAACGCATACCCCAGGACGGTGTTACCTGCCTGGGTGGTTGTTGTCTACCAAAAACCTACACAGGGATGGTAGCACCTGCCTGGGTGGTTGTTGTCACAACCTATTCCAACGTCGGTAGTACCTGCTTGGGTGGTTGATGTCTACCAACTTACTACCACAAGATGGTAGTACCAGCCTGGGTGGTTGTTGTCTACCATTCCTACTCCATATGACGGTAGTATCTAAGTGGGGTGGTTGTTGTCTACCAACTGCTAACCACAGGATGGTAGTACCTGCCTTGGTTGTTGTTGTCTAACAACCTACTCACACGGATGGTAGTACTGGACTGGGTGGTTGTTGTCTAACAAAACCTGCTACCATAGGACGGTAGTACTTGCCTGGGCGGTTGTCTACCAACCACTACCACAGGACGGTGTTACCTGCCTGGGTGTTGTTGTTCTACCAAATACTGCCCACAGGATTGATATTACCTTGCCTGGGCGGTTGTTGGTCTTTTTTTTAACCAACTTACTTCCAAAGGATGGTAGAAATAATTACCACCTTGGTGGGTGTTGTCTACCATCCTGTACCAATGACGGCAGTATCTAAGTGAGTGGTGTTGTTGTCAACAACTTGCTACAACAAAATGGTAGTACCTGCCTGGGTTGTTGTTGTCTACACACCTGCTACCCAAAAGATGGTGTATCTGCCTGGTAGTGTTTCTCTACCAACCTTACTCCACAGGATGGTTGTACCTGCCTGGGCTGGTTGCTGTCTACTCAAACTGCTTCCTCAGGACGGTAATACCGCCTCTTGCTGGTTGTCTCCAACCAACTACCACTGACGGTATTACCTGCCTCGGTGGTTGTCTACCAAAATCTACCTCAGGACTGTAGTATCTGCCTCGGTGGTTGTTGTCTACGAACCTGCTACCAAGGATGGTAGTACCTGCCTGGTGGTTGTTGTCTTCATCCTACTAACACGGGACGGAAGTACCTGCTGCGTGGCTTGGTGCCTTCCAAATGCATACTACAGGTTGGTAGTACGCCGGGTGGTTGTTGTCTACCATACTGCTTACAAGGGACGGTAGTACCTGCCTGGGTAGTTGTTGTCTACTTACTGCTACCACATGACGGGTAGTATCTAAGTGGGTGGTTGTTGTTTACCCAACCTGCTACCACAGGATGGTACGTCCTTCAGGGTTGTTGTTGTCTTACCAACCTAACTACCACAGATGGTAGTGCCCTGACTGGGTTGTTGTTGTCTGCCAACCTATACTAAAGGAATGGTAGAATACCTGCCTTGGTGGTTGTTGTCTACCTACCTACTTACCACAGATCGGTAGTGCTGACTGGGTGTTGTTTGTCTACCAACCTACTACCAAAGGATAGTAGTAACACTGCCTGGGATGGTTGTTGTCTGCCCAAACTACTACAAAGTTGGTAGTTCTTGTCTGGGTAGTTGTTGTCTACAATCCTGCGGCCATATGACGGTAGTGTCTAAATGGGTGGTTGTTGTCTACCAACCTACTGCCACAGAACGTTAGTACTTGCCTGGGTGGTTGTTGTCTGAAAACTACTTCCAAAAGACGGTAGTGACCTGCCTGGGTAATGTTTTCTATCAACATGATAACACTGGACTCCAGTACTTTGCCTGGGTGATTTTTGTTATCAGCCTATACCACAGGACAATAGTTCCTCCTTTGGGTGGTTGTTGATACCAAACCAAACTACCACAGGAAGGTAGTACCTGCCTGGAGTGGTTGTTGTCTACTAACTTCTGCAACAGGACGTAAGTACCTGCCTGGGTGGTTGTTGTCTACAAACCTCTACCACAGGATGATAAGTCACCTGCCCCTGGTGTGGTTGTTGTTCTACCTACCTAACTACAACCGGAAGGTAGTACCTGCTGGGTGGTTGTTGTCTACATAACCTTTACCACAGGATGTAGTACCTGCCGGGTGGTTGTTGTCGACCAAAACCTACTTCTCAGGATGATAGTACTGCCTGGCGGGTTGTTGTCTACCAACCTACTACCCACAGGAAAGGTAGTACCTGCCTGGGTGGTTGTTTTGTTACTAACTTCTACCACAGGACGTAAGTACTGCCTGGGTGGGTTGTTTGTTCTACCATCCTAGTACCACAGGATGGTAGTACTGCCTGGGTGGTTGTTGTCTACCAACCAGTTCACAGGATGGTATACCTGCCTGGCGGTGGGTTGTTGTCTACCAACCTAGTACCACAGGATGGTAGTACCTGCCTGGGTGGTATGTTGTCTGCCAACTACTTCTAAAGGATGGTAGTACCTGACTGGGTGGTTGTTGTTCAAACCACCTACTATGATAGGAAGGGAGTACGTCATGGGTGGTTGTTGTCTTTCCTACCTACAACCAAACCCCCCAGGGGTGGTAGCACTGCCTGGGTGGTGTTATCTACCATCCTTGCTACCACATGACGGAAAATATCTAAGTGGGTGGTTGTTGTCTACCAATCTGCTACCACAGGATGGTAGTTCCTTTCTGGGTTGTTGTTGTCTACCACCCTACACCATAGGATGGTAGTGCCTGACTTGGGTTGTTTGTTGTCTGCCAACCTACTACTAAAGGATGGAAGTACCTGCCTTTGTGGTTGTTGTCTACCTACCTACTACCCACAGGATGGTTAAGATGGAGTGGCTCTGCCTGGGGGTTTGTTGTCTACCAACCACTACTACCAAAGGATGGTGTACCTGCCTGGGTGGTTGTTGTCAGTCCCAACCTTCTACTAATGATTGGTAGTTCTTGTATGGGTATTGTTGTCTACAATCCTGCTGCATATGACGGTAGTGTCTAAATGGGTGGTTGTTGTCTACCAACCTGCAAACATAGAAGGGTAGTAGCTGTCTGGGTGGTTGTCTACCAACCTACTGCCACAGAACGTTGGCTTGCCTGGGTGGTTGTTGTTCTGAAAAACCTATTCAAAAGACGGTAGTACCTGCCTGGGTAATTGTTTTCTATCAACCTGATAACACTGGACTCCAGTACTTGCCTGGGTGATTTTTGTCTATCAGCCTACTACCACAGGACAATAGTACCTCCTTGGGTGGTTGTTGACTACCAACCAACTACCACAGGAAGGTAGTACCTGCCTGGGTGGTTGTTGTCTACTAACCTTCTACCACAGGACGTAAGTAACCTGCCTGGGTGTGGTGTTGTCTACAACCTAAGTACCACAGGATGGTATTACCTGCCTGGGGTGGTTGTTGTCAACCCAACTACTATGAAGGAAGGTATACCTGCATGAGGTGGTTGTTGTCTCCTTCTACAACCACAGGATGGTAGGCACTGCCTGGGTGGTAGTTGTCTTACCATCCTGCTACACATGATGGAGTATCTAAGGTGGGTGGTTGTTTGTCTTCCAACCTGCTCCCACAGGATGGTTACCTGATAGGGTTGATTGTTGTACTACCAACCTTCCTACAAAGGATGGTAGTACCTGCTAAGGAGGTTGTTGTCTACCAAACTACTTCCATAGGATTGGTAGTTACGTGTCTGGGTGGTTGTTGTTACCCAAACCTACTACCTCAACAGGATGGTTTGAATATTTAAGAATGGAAAGGGCTTCCTATACAGATGGTGTCTTCCATGTCCCAGACCAGGGAGTTCTACGGAAGGGGGTTTAGGACGGCTTGGGTCAAAGATCTCATCACCAAGATGATCAGAGCCATGGTCATATCAGAAGAAAAAGCCCCAGGAGGCAATAAATCCTTTGTTTTTCCCGAAGACAAGCTGGGATTGACAAGCGATACGTTAGAACTTAGCGGTGATACCGGAAGGTAGTTAACCTTTAAGACAGGACTCCTCCCATATATTAACCACACTTACACGAAATAGTGTTCTCTTGGGAGGCCTAAGGAGGGCCGCAGTCTCTTAGAAGTCGGTAATTATAAGGGATTAGGTGGTGTCGTTCATATCCGACGGAGGGTTTCCTATCAAGTCTACCGGACCTGCTGATAGGTGTATGACCTAGCTGCGAAGGAATCAGGAAGGATCCCTTTCGTGATAGAGGGAATGCCTCGGGGATGAATTCATGCTTTTGAGGCTTATAAGAAAAGGCCTATTTCTTATTTCCTCTTGGAGCAAGTTACAAGGTCCATGGCGAAACCTCTGCTGTCTCCGATTCGTCGGAGGAAGGAGGAGGACAATGCTGATCTGGTCTAGATCTGTTGTTCAGCGCGACACACTTGGACTAACCCCGAGACTGCTGTGCCTGTGGAGTTAGTTGCATATTCAGACTCCTTGTGTGTTAGAAATTTTAGGCCAGAGGGCCTAATCACAAAGCGAAGTTTGAAGATCCCACTCTAGAGAAAATGAGAAAATACGGTGACTGAAGGGGAGGTTAGAGAGCTGGAGGGACTGTATAAACTCTAGCAGTTGCATCACTGATGAAGAAACCCACGGTAAAAAAGTTCGCCAAGAACGGCCTTTGGCTAAGGCTAAATTCGTTTTAAAACCTACCCAGGCTTTTCGCGAATGGCCAGTGGAAGGTTGCCCATTAATAGTCCTATCGGGGGAACATCTGGGGAGTGAATAGGGAAACGTTGAAGGAGCTCCTCCGCTTTTGTCGGGTCTGCAGACCATAAGTAAACCTTTGTGGTCATACCCCTGGAAACCATTTTCCCAGTTGATTTTAGATGCGTTGTGTGCCCACTTCCCAAGACCAAGTTAGGGAATCAATATCTATTAACATTATAATGGACTCTTGCTACCTGCTACCCCGAGTCCATCCCCCCATGAGAAAGATAAACCCCCTAGTGTAGTAGTTCGAGTTTGTCAAATTTTTCTCTCAGGTGGGATTACCTTGTGGAATCCAAAATTTTCAAGGCGGCCTTGTCCCCGCCTCAGAATAAAATCTATTTCATGTCACATGTTACAGGCTCAAGTCCCAGGGGGCCTTTGAAACGATTCCATCATACCACTTTGCTTCAATAGGTTGATGTATTCTTACTGCAAACAGTTCAGTGAAGGACTGGGGACGAGGGCATTTCCTTTCCTCTTTCTGGGCTATAAGGAAAGTGTGCAGGGAAGCTTGGGTTTAGAGTCCTTTCGAGTTGATATGCGGACATTCTGTACGAGGGACCCCTTTGCCAGTATTGAGGAGACGTGTGGACGGGGAGGGTGTACGCCGTCGTTCTAGTGTCCCTCGCCTTAATGCCGGAACAACCTTATCGTTTACAAAGAGACTAGCCGCAAAAGGAAACTTGGGAAGAGCCCAGGATAAAATGAAACGTGATACAACAAAACGTGCGGCCTCCCGCGCTCTTTGCCAAATCGAAGATAAAATACTAGTTAAAACCAAGATACGAGATACCCTTTGGAAATAGTTAAAAAAAGCTAAGTGCAGTAAATTATCTGGTAAGCACGCCAGGGAAGAGAAAGTGAATAATAAGTACCATGTGAACCAGTTAACGAGATATTACAGGGGTAGTTCCGACTGCTTGCCGTTCACCCAAAAATCTCCGGAAGAAGCGGAGTGTTTGGAAGAACTGACTCCAAGGATTAGAAATCTGTCTCAGAAAACTCTGAAGTTTTGCAAGTCCTGGATGATTATATGAGAGATCTATCCGCCAACCGGGCCCTTGGAAGTGAAAAGTATGATACTGAGATATCTATCTTTGTTTAGCGACCGACACCAAGTGCTATAGTTTAGGACTTTGGATGTGACGTCCAAGGCTCACGCCTCTCAAGCAATCACCTTATCACATAAGCCCCGTAAAGTACCAGCGTTAGGGTAGATGAAATCCGATTTTCTACTGACCATGGGCGAACTGGAAAACTGCTTGTGTATTGTTTATTAGTCCCGAAATCGAATGGTACCTATAGAATGTGCACCGATTACAGAAAAGTGAATCCATAACTATTATGGGAAATGAATGATTTGATTGACTGAGTCGCTGGAAGCCAAGTACGTGAATCGACTTGACCTGCTACAGGGCTTCTATCAAGTACCTCTGACGAGCCGTGCACAGGAAGAATTTTAGCTTTACAGTGCTGGGAGTTTGTTTAACTACAAGGTACTCTTACGGCTTGTGCGACTAGCATCTAAATTTTTCTGCCGCTGATGAATGATCTTACTTACTATCTAGAGGGGGTAGAAACCTACTTAGATGACCTGGTAGACATCAGTGATGAGTGGAGATCACATTTTTACTCGGATAGAGCTCTTTCAAGAATTGAGGAGATTATAATTTTACCATTATTTTGGCCCTAAATGTAAATTAGGGCACGGCCAAGATAAAATATTTTGGAATTCAATATAGGACAGTGTATAGTGGTTTCAATCAATGCAACAGAAAGAGCCATTTCAGAGTTTCCTGTCACCAAGACAGAAAAGGGGAGCAGAGATTTTGCGGGAATGGCAGGTACTCCGGAAGAATTCAGCCATAACTTTTCGCAGGTGGCTGCTTCCCTTTTAGAGCTCACTAATACTAAAGTTAAGTTTCACTGGTCTTACTGTATGTGATATGTCTTTTGTTAGGTAAAACGATTATGGTTTCTTTCTCTGTTTCGGAAAATCACCTAAACTTTAAATGTTTTCCCTTTCCTTTCGCAATTGGCGCACTTATGCTGTGGGGAGCAGTACTGCTGCAGTCCTCCCCAATCTTCTGATATTCTCCACCGATTTGTTTCATTCCTCTTCCCTAAAACCTCACCAAAAAAATTATGCTATGGTGGAAAGCGAAAGCTCTAGCCCTGGTTATCGTCTAGAACATTTGAGGTTACTTGGAATTTCTCACAAAATCACTGTCTATTCGACCACAACCCTTTAACATTTATTAATATCATGAAATCTAAAAAAACTACTAGGATAAGAGATAGGCCCTCCAATTTCAACCCTTTTTAAATTAAATTATTCAATAAAGGGCAAACATAATGTTATTGCTCCATGCTTTGTCCGTCCATAAGACAGACTGAAAATAGATTAATGATGGAGGTTCCTGAGTTAAGCTCGCTAATAAAATGAGTAATGGCCTTAATTATCTACCCATGTTCTATCCTATGCTTAATGTTTCCACCTTTTCACAGTTATGAGAATGGAGAGATACCCATTTACAGTACAGTAATGGGTAGGACGGCTGCCTCCACTTCTGGTTAGTGTTGACTTTGGTAAATGGTCAAGTCGGACCGAAACGTCATCGGTAAGATTCTCTCTTTTATGTGCTGTACTGGTTATTTGTGTATCGTTCCAGTACGGTATTGTGCCCTTTTTTTTTTTTTGTTATTTTTTAGTAATGGAGTACGAAGTTTTGAGGTTAGGGGTGTTGCTGTAAGTCTGGACAACCTCTGAATCTCTGAGGTGGACGGGAAGAGTGCTTCGAAGTTTCTAGTTATGTTGAGTTGGACGTCTGTGAGTCTACATATCTTTTCCCGATCGAGTCTCTGAAGTTGTGGGGGACCATATGATTGTCGGTTGAAATATTGTCGAAGGCCGTGAAAAAATTTAAATGTGCCAGGTCTGTCATATTTATATTCTAGTGGTACAACTGTGCTGGTTGGAGGTTTAGGTATACTGCTTGCTGTTTTTTAGTGGCGGACTGTTTGTCGTGAAAAGGAGTGTTTCGCTCTTTTTATTTAACTAAAATTGGACGATATATTTCATGTGTTGATTGGGCTTTTTTCGCTTAATATTATATTAAGCAGCATCTTCATTATAGCTAAATGGAAATATTCAGCTTTACAATTTATCTCGCCATGAATTATTTAGTTAAGTTGTTATGTAGGATGTTTTATAAGCTTGAAATTATCTAGGTACTTCAGTCGTGTTGATTTCAAGCAGGGAAACCTTACCCCAGGTTAGTTCATTTTCACCTCTGGACGAGAGAGTGGTTAGCCGTGGGCTCATATTTAGTCTCCAATTGAGGTACGGTGAACTCTTGGGGAGCTTGAGGTCCCCTTGGATGGAGGATCTCTTGAAAACTGAGGCAAGTGGTCGGCGAATTTTCCGGTATTAAAAATACTATGTGGATAGAGCGTGTGAATTTAACCACCCTGTGGTTATAAGGATCTAGATGACAAAAAGAATAAGTTTATGTTCTTTGTAAACGACTGAAGATTCTTGGAGATGTGTTACTGACAGTCAGGATTTTAGAGTGAAACCATACCCCGGCCGGGATTGAAACCCCGGCGGTCAGAGAGTCTCAAAACTCCAGCCGTCGCGTTTAGCCACTAGACCGTAGCCACAATAAGATTCATCCAACTAGTATATTTCTACACCCCCATAGGAAGGTTAGCACAGGCACCCTGTGACCACAAATGCATTTGTGGTCACAGTGGTGCCTTGTGCTAAACCTTCACTTTGGTGTAGAAAATATACCTAGTTGGATGAAAATCTTATGTGGCTAGTGGTCTAGTGGCTAACGGACGGGCTGGAGTTTCGAGGACTCTCTGACCCCGGTTCATATCCCGGCCGGGGTTTGGTTTGTTTTTGATCGTGTCATTACGATTTCGTGAGTCAGGTTGTAGTGTAATTTAGTGTAATCTATTGGTGAGCTTTACGGCCCATCTTGTTGGTATTAAATATCGAAAAATTTAAAGGGTCATCAGGGAATGATTGTGATTATTTAATTTGAAACTATCATTATTCTTAAGTGTTTTCTTTGTGAAGTATATCAGTATTACTCATTACAACCATATGAGTGCTGTGTCTGTGTATGTACTATGGATATTATGTAACTTAGATATTAAATTAAAACTTGAAAATAACAGTACAGAGCTTATTTCTCCAGATAAAACTTTAAGGGGAAAGAAGAAGAATAAGGTTTAATTTTTTTTCCTAGGCCTCAAACAAGTTAGGAAGGGCCCTGTAATAGCACTTAAGGATTTAAATATAAATAGGGGGCCCATCGTTATATTTGTACCTCGTTCACGGCCCATTAACAGACAATCCCGCCAAGCTGTGAAAGCAATGTGGTTCACTTGTAATGCGAGTTTTGGCGACTTGTTTTACGGCCTGCTGGCCTTCCACGGTGTTTTGTCTGGGCTCTTACATTTTTCCTCCTTTTCACTACCATTTTATTAATTAATATTAATATATTCCTACAAAGTAAATGTACTCGGTATACAGTCCTAGCTGACATCAATGACATACTACTGTATAGAAAGCCGCTTGTTATGTAGAGCATTTGGGCAAATTAGGTTAGTTTTGCTCCCAGGATGTGACCCACACCAGTCGGACTAACCCTAGGTGACCATTTTACTGATGCGTAAACACAGGAACCCGGTTGTTAAAGGAAACACGCCAATGTTTCTACACTCGCCGGGAATCGAACCCGGATCCTGGCCGTGTGAAGCGAGAGCCTTAGCCAGCAGATCATGGGGCACCGTGCATTTGCTTTTGCATTACTGTACATATTGTAAATACCTGCTTGCTTATATGAAGGAAATACAAGTCTATTTTTCCCATTACAACAAGGTGCGCAGGTCTTTCAGCATCTTGGTACATGTATGAAAAGTTAGTCTCTGTGTTGTGGGTTTGTTGTGAATAGTTCAAGCCACGATACTGTGGGTTTGTTGTGAATAGTTCAAGCCACGATACTGTGGGTTTGTTGTGAATGTTTCTAACTACGGTATTGTGGGTATACATACAGGGTTTCGCAGTCTACTTGTAAATTGTTTCAGCCAGGCCTGTTGCTCCGCGAGGATATGTGGTAGTGGGAAGTTTAAAGGTAATTTCATCCACGTGCCGTTTGAATACCAGCCTCCACAAGCAATTTATATAGTAATGAAACCACGAAACGAGTGTAATAAATCACTTAGCAAACTTTGGTGGTGGTTAGGGTGGTGTTGGGGTGTTCGGGTGGGGGTTGGGTGGTGGTGGGGGTGGTTGTTGTAGTGGTGGCTGTAGTGATTGTAGTTGTGGTGGACACATGCACAATTATGCATAAAAAAGTGTTTATACATAAAATTTTATGCACGTTATATATGTTACATGAAAATACAAAGTGTTACACATATGGAACATGAAGAAAAGAAGAGGTATTGTAGCAGGACTACTATGGTCAGGTCTAAGTCACCTCCCACTAACCCACCCTAGTCAGGTCCAGTCACATCCCACTTAAGGAGGGAGAGCAGTATCAGACCTATTCGTACACGCTAGTCCGGTCTATCTCACCGACACCCACTTATGTTTTTTATCTAACTATTTTTTAAAACTACACAAGGTTTTTCTCTGCAGTGTCGTACTCGGGAGTTTGTTCATCTTCCTCATTCTTTTTACTAAACCCAGAGTTTTTCTATACATTTTCTGAATTTAAATTTTTCCAACTTGAATCATTGTGCGAGTCTGTCTTCGTTAGATATTTTAATACTTTGTGTACATTCTTGTTCTTTTCCCGTTTTCCATTTATACCTTCAAGTCATTTCATCCCTAATTCTACGCCTTTCTAGGAGTGCAGATTCAGGGCCCCTTAGTCTATCCTAGGTAGAAAAAATTTTCTGATACACGGGGTTGATTCTTTGTCATCCTCCTTTGTACGTTTTCCAAGTCTTTATATACCGATGGAAATAAATGGGTAAAACACGGAACAATGGAAAACTAAACACATAAGATTATTATGTGAGCCTTTATTGACAACGTTTCTCGTCCACACAGTGGGCTTGTATCATGCTCAGTCACAATACAGATCTACCTGGGTGAAACGTACGTGAGTATTTATTAAGGGTCAGAGGTCAGGTTGTGAATTGCTGGTTAGGTTGGACTTGATAAGGGACCTACACGGGACTGGCGGGTGTTGTATGAGTATGTGGGATGATGATGACGAGTTTCTTGGCTAAGGGGTTCAGCTATGTTTTTAGAAGCAGTTGGTTTGTTGGTTTGAAAGTTGGTTGGATTTACAGATAAGTGATGATTCCGGATTCTGCGGTTACTGGTGTTGTCTTCTCTGGCGTTATGTCTGCGTTTCTATGGATGTTTAATGGTTGTGTGAATTTCGGTTTGAACACAGGCATTCCTTTTCGATAGATCTGCTGCGTACTGGTGTTCTGAATTACGTGTTGGAGGTCTCTGGTTGTTTAGTCCCACGTATATTTACTGCAGTCATTTACAAGAGATTATGTATACCCTGCAGAGGATTAAGCTTGTACTGTCTTTTATGGTATATATCCGTTGATGGTGGTGGATGTGGAAGTAGATACTTGGAATGAGGTATTGGGAAAGGATGTTGGAAACGTGTTTGGCAAAGGAGTTGGTGGGGGAGGACTATGTATCTTCTTCAGCAGTGTCTTCCTGGGGTGTGTTAAAGTATGTTATATGCCGGCGTCTGCAGTCTCTAAGTGCCGAGGTTATTGAGGTTTAGAAAATTCTTTGTTCAATCAGCGTGTTCTTTCTCAAAGAACTCACTGCTGCAGTTCGGAGTAGTGCACGCAGGAGAAAGTCTATAATTACACCACGTTTAGTTTTGGTGTCGTGTGTGAGATAGTAGAAGAATCGTGTTAGTTGGAAGGTTTTCGATTGACTTTAGACTAAATTCTTGGTCAGCTTTTCACGATCTTCCTCCACTTCTACTGGTCACCACGATACCAAAACTGAACGAGGTGTACTTACAGACTTTTTTCCTGTGTGCACTCGAATCTGCAGCAAATGAGTTCCTTAAAGAATGAATGCTCTCTAATTGACAAGTATTTTTCTAAACCTCACTATCCTCGTCAGTTCATTAGAGACTGCAGAACTCCGGACATATTACATCTGTCTCCTTTTTAAAACTTGTGACTCATTTGCTGTCTTCCATACCTCAGGTTAAATCGCCCTGTTTCATGTACATGTGTTTGAAGATTGTTGTGGTAGTGGTACGAGCGACACTGGTCCCTCTGGAAGGACCTTGGAGGGGTGTTGTTTGGACCCCCTTCGCCTCTCCTTGGTTTATGTATTGTGTCCAGACTTGATGTCGGGTGTAACCCCATCACTCTGGCTCTTGGAGTTCTTTTCTGTCTCACAGTAAATGCTCTTTAATCTCTAGTTGAGATCTTCACATAACTTCTCGGTCGTTTTTGTGATCTTCCCTCCTTCCTTCTTCAGCCTGATTATCAGGTCTTCGTCTGTCGTTTTATCCTGATGTGACTGTTACAAGGGAGCTTCGGGTAAGACGTTGGTTCGCTGCTATGTCATTTTCGTTTGTCGTGGGCCTCCATAGCAACAATACGAGAAGGTACATTCATTTCTGGCTCTTCAAATATACTCCTTATTTTCTGGGTCCTTTGCTTTTCTATAATTCTTCCATTCATTAGCCATACTTGTTTTGACCTCTTTGCATCTTTGGGTGATCCTAAGGGCCTCGTTTCCTGGCCTTCTCTTGATTTCTGCTGCCATTAGATACGAACCTCTTTCCTGCTTCCTTTGCATATTGTTGTACATTTTCCATCATTTATTTACTATGTTTACTTGCCAATTATCTTTCCCACTGATTCTCCACGTAGGAAGGTTCCTCGTGCCTGTGTAGTCATCTCTTTTGTAGTTTGGTTCATTCTGCCCTTCCTACTTCCCTCTCCACTTGCAACTCTTATATGTATTCGAATCACAGGACCACGTGATCTCTAGCTCCAAGGGGCCTTTTCATAGGTGGGGGGGATGTCCTCAATATTTGAACAACTCAAGGTGTATACAAGGTCCTGTCATGCTACCATCGTCCTCTTTCTCCGTTCTGGTAGTGTCCTAACGTGATGTGCATGTGAATTTCCAGTACACCTCATCATCTTCAGCCCTCCAACGTTTCTGGGCCTGTGTGGCTCCAGGTTTTTTATAGTTAATTTCCTAGTGATTAAAAGTCCACCCATAACCCAGTATTTTGCCCTTACCACATGGGGCCTTATTGCCACTTCAGCCAGCGTGTCGGAACACGTCTCTTTTATTCTCTAAATTCTTGTCTTGGCTCCTGCTTTATGTGGTGCGTTATCCAATCATGCATCAACCTGGGATCTCCTGTTCTGAAGTGTTCCTTTTATGTTGTCCTTTTCATCTCCCTCTGTCTCCCTTTGCCATCTCAAAATTCCATTAGTTGTTGAAGAACAGTGCTTACGCTCCACCCGTCTAATTCCCTCTGTGTTTCCACAGGATGTGATAATCCATTTGCCAGTTGGCGTTTGTTGATTATTACTGGCACTTGGTTTCTGTGAGGGTTATGATGTCTGGTGATGCCTGTGTGTGTGTCTGTACACTTACATTATTTTCATAAGCAGGTACTTATTTCTACACATATAACCGCATACATAAGGATGCATCTGCATGTGCACAAACATAATAATTTGCATATGAAAATTCACACATTCACATCAAAATACATTTTTTAACGTCGGGCCGTCTCTCACCGACGCATGTTACCTCAATAAAAAAATGAAAAGATTCTCTTTCAACTGCAATTATTCAAGAGAGTGATACTTGCCCATTTCTCGTCGGATTTTTAGTGGACTCCTTCCGACAAGGCTTGGGCTTAGGTTATGGGAGGAAGATTCTGTCCCATTTTCCATGAAGATGAAGAGAAATTGAAAAAGAACAATAGCTTAAGAAAAAGAAAGAAAGATGGGTTGGTGGTACAGTATGGGTACCATTCCTGTGTATTATGACCTAGAGTGAGTATAGAAGTAGCAAGACATTAGCCGTCGCTTAGCGACTTTATAGCAAAAAAAAAAAAGACATCAAACAGTGTTACCACGAGTTAAAACAATTACAGGTTTCCGTTTCACAGTCTATATGACAGAACGGTAGTACCTGCCTGGGTGGTTGTCTACCCAACCTATGCCACAGGATGGTAGTAACATGCATGGGAGGTTGTTGTTACCAACCTACTGCCAGAGGACGGTAGTTACCTGCCTGGGTGGTTGTGCTTCCAAACCTACTGCCAACAGAAGGTAGTACCTGCCTGGGTGGTTGATGTTACCAAAATTACTACCATGAAGGTAGTACCTGCCTGGGTGGTTGTTGTTCCAACCTACCTGCCAGAGGACGGTTTTCAGTACCTTCCTGGGAGGTTGTCTGTCTACCAATACTGCCAGAGGACGGATGTACCTTCCTGGGAAGATGGTTGTTCTACAACCTTCTGCCAGAGGACGGTAGTACCTGCCTGGGTGGTTGTTTGTTCTACCACCTACTGCCACAGGAAGGTTGTACCTGCTGGGTGGTTGTCTTCCAACTACTGCCACAGGAGGTAAGCACTTGCATGGGTTGTTGTCTCCAACTACTGCCACAGAACCGGTTGTAACTGCCTGGGTGCATGTCGTTGGTCTACCAAACTACGTACCACAGGAAGGTAGTACCTGCCTGGGTGGTGTTGTTCTACCAACCTACTGCCACAGAAACGGTATTTCCAGCCTGGCTGGTGTTGTTGTCTACCAAACCGTCTGCTACAGGACGGTAGTTACCTGCCTGAGTGGCTCTTGTCTACAAACCTTCTGCCACAGGACGGTAGTACATGACATGGGTTGGATTGTTGTCTACCATCCTGATATCACAGGATTGTAGTACCTGGCTCTGGGTGAGTGTTAAATACCGGCCAACTAGCACAGGACGGTAGTACCTCCCTGGGAGTTGTTGTCTACTAATCTACTACCCACAGGAGGAAATTACCTGCCTGGGCGGTTGTCTATTAACCGACTACCAACACGCGGTAGTACCTGCCTGGGTGGTTGTTATACCAAACCTTACTACCACAGGATGGTAGTACCCTGCCGGGGGGGGGGGTGGTTGTTGTTACGAACTACTTCTAAAAGGATGGTAGTCCTGAATGGGTGGTTGTCTACCCAACTACTACCACAGAACCGGTAGTACCTGCCTGGGTGGTTGTTGTCTACGAACCTACTGCCCACAAGACGGTAGTACCTCCCTGATAACACAGGATGTTGTACCTGCCTGGTGGTTGTTGCTCTACCCGCTTACATACAACAGGACGGTAGTACCTCCTGTGGTGGTTGTTGACTACCAACCTAATCCACAGGAAGGTAGTCATGCCTGGGTGGTTGTTGTCTACTAACCAACTACCACAGGACGAAGTACCTGCCGGGTGGGGGGCGGTTGTTTTGTCTACCAACCTTCTACCACACGCCGGTAGTCCTGCCTGGTAGTTGTTGTCTACCATCCTGCTCCACAGGGCGGTTAGTATCTGAATGGGTGGTTGTTGTCTACCAACCTGCTACCACAAAGACGGTAGTACCTGCCTGTGTGGTTGTGTCTACCAATATGCCACAGGACGGTACTACCTGCCTGGGTGAAATGCTGTTTACTAACTGATAACACACGACTTAGTACCTGCCTGGCTGGTTGTTGTCTACCTGCCTACTACCACAGGACGGTACTACCTCCCTGGGTGGTAGTGTGTCTACCAACCTATACCACAGGACGATTTAGTTATCTGCCAGGGTGGTTGTTGTTACCACTACTACCACAGGATAGTAGAACCTGCCTGGGTGGTTGTTGTCTTACCAGCCTACTACCAAAGGATGGTTGTACCTGCCTGAGTGGTTGTTGTCTACCAACCTACTACCCACAGGTTGATAGTACCTGCCGGGTTGGTTGTTGTCTACCATCCTGCTGCACTTGATGGTAGTATCTAATTGGGTGGTTGTGGTCTACCAACCTCCTACACAGGACGGTAGTACCTACCAAACCTGATTACTCAGGGCTGCAGTACTTGTCTGTGTGGTTGTTGTCTACCTACTACTTCTAAAGAAGGGTAGTATCCTGCCTGGGGCGGTTGGTCTACAAACTAACTACGAAGGATGGTAGTACCGGCCTGGGGAGGTTGTTTGTACCAACCTACTACCCACAGGATGGTAGTAATGCTGGGTGGTTGTCTACCAACATGCTACAAAAGGACGGTAGTACCTGCCTAAGTGGTTGTCTACCAACCCACTACCACTGGGACGGTGTTACTGTCTGAGTGGTGGTTGTTGTTACCAAACCTGCTACCTCAGAACGGTAGTACCTGTCTGGGTGGTTTTTGTCTATTCAACCTATGCCACAGGATGGTCGTACCTGCCTGGGATGTTGTTGACTACCAAACCTACTACCACGGACTGTTAGTACCTGCATGGGTGGTTATGTCTACTAAACCTACTATGACTGGACTGAAAGTACCTGCCTGGGCGGTGTTGTTCAATACCTACTACCACACGCCAGTAGTACCTGCTTGGGTGGTTGTTGTTTACCAACCTTCTAACAAAGGACGTAGCACTCTGCCTGGGTGGTTTTTGTCTACCAACCTACTACCAAGATTGGTATTTCCTGGCATGGGGTGATTGTTGTCTGACCCAACTACTACCACAAGTTGGTAGACCCCCCCCCCCCCCCCCCCCCCCCCCCCCCATACTGCCTGGGATGGTTGTTTATAACAACCTGGCTACCAAGACGGTAGTACCAGCTGGGCGGTTGTTCTACCAACGCATACCCCAGGACGGTGTTACCTGCCTGGGTGGTTGTTGTCTACCAAAAACCTACACAGGGATGGTAGCACCTGCCTGGGTGGTTGTTGTCACAACCTATTCCAACGTCGGTAGTACCTGCTTGGGTGGTTGATGTCTACCAACTTACTACCACAAGATGGTAGTACCAGCCTGGGTGGTTGTTGTCTACCATTCCTACTCCATATGACGGTAGTATCTAAGTGGGGTGGTTGTTGTCTACCAACTGCTAACCACAGGATGGTAGTACCTGCCTTGGTTGTTGTTGTCTAACAACCTACTCACACGGATGGTAGTACTGGACTGGGTGGTTGTTGTCTAACAAAACCTGCTACCATAGGACGGTAGTACTTGCCTGGGCGGTTGTCTACCAACCACTACCACAGGACGGTGTTACCTGCCTGGGTGTTGTTGTTCTACCAAATACTGCCCACAGGATTGATATTACCTTGCCTGGGCGGTTGTTGGTCTTTTTTTTAACCAACTTACTTCCAAAGGATGGTAGAAATAATTACCACCTTGGTGGGTGTTGTCTACCATCCTGTACCAATGACGGCAGTATCTAAGTGAGTGGTGTTGTTGTCAACAACTTGCTACAACAAAATGGTTGTACCTGCCTGGGTTGTTGTTGTCTACACACCTGCTACCCAAAAGATGGTGTATCTGCCTGGTAGTGTTTCTCTACCAACCTTACTCCACAGGATGGTTGTACCTGCCTGGGCTGGTTGCTGTCTACTCAAACTGCTTCCTCAGGACGGTAATACCGCCTCTTGCTGGTTGTCTCCAACCAACTACCACTGACGGTATTACCTGCCTCGGTGGTTGTCTACCAAAATCTACCTCAGGACTGTAGTATCTGCCTCGGTGGTTGTTGTCTACGAACCTGCTACCAAGGATGGTAGTACCTGCCTGGTGGTTGTTGTCTTCATCCTACTAACACGGGACGGAAGTACCTGCTGCGTGGCTTGGTGCCTTCCAAATGCATACTACAGGTTGGTAGTACGCCGGGTGGTTGTTGTCTACCATACTGCTTACAAGGGACGGTAGTACCTGCCTGGGTAGTTGTTGTCTACTTACTGCTACCACATGACGGGTAGTATCTAAGTGGGTGGTTGTTGTTTACCCAACCTGCTACCACAGGATGGTACGTCCTTCAGGGTTGTTGTTGTCTTACCAACCTAACTACCACAGATGGTAGTGCCCTGACTGGGTTGTTGTTGTCTGCCAACCTATACTAAAGGAATGGTAGAATACCTGCCTTGGTGGTTGTTGTCTACCTACCTACTTACCACAGATCGGTAGTGCTGACTGGGTGTTGTTTGTCTACCAACCTACTACCAAAGGATAGTAGTAACACTGCCTGGGATGGTTGTTGTCTGCCCAAACTACTACAAAGTTGGTAGTTCTTGTCTGGGTAGTTGTTGTCTACAATCCTGCGGCCATATGACGGTAGGGTCTAAATGGGTGGTTGTTGTCTACCAAACCTACTGCCACAGAACGTTAGATACTTGCCTGGGTGGTTGTTGTCTGAAAACTACTTCCAAAAGACGGTAGTGACCTGCCTGGGTAATGTTTTCTATCAACATGATAACACTGGACTCCAGTACTTTGCCTGGGTGATTTTTGTTATCAGCCTATACCACAGGACAATAGTTCCTCCTTTGGGTGGTTGTTGATACCAAACCAAACTACCACAGGAAGGTAGTACCTGCCTGGAGTGGTTGTTGTCTACTAACTTCTGCAACAGGACGTAAGTACCTGCCTGGGTGGTTGTTGTCTACAAACCTCTACCACAGGATGATAAGTCACCTGCCCCTGGTGTGGTTGTTGTTCTACCTACCTAACTACAACCGGAAGGTAGTACCTGCTGGGTGGTTGTTGTCTACATAACCTTTACCACAGGATGTAGTACCTGCCGGGTGGTTGTTGTCGACCAAAACCTACTTCTCAGGATGATAGTACTGCCTGGCGGGTTGTTGTCTACCAACCTACTACCCACAGGAAAGGTAGTACCTGCCTGGGTGGTTGTTTTGTTACTAACTTCTACCACAGGACGTAAGTACTGCCTGGGTGGGTTGTTTGTTCTACCATCCTAGTACCACAGGATGGTAGTACTGCCTGGGTGGTTGTTGTCTACCAACCAGTTCACAGGATGGTATACCTGCCTGGCGGTGGGTTGTTGTCTACCAACCTAGTACCACAGGATGGTAGTACCTGCCTGGGTGGTATGTTGTCTGCCAACTACTTCTAAAGGATGGTAGTACCTGACTGGGTGGTTGTTGTTCAAACCACCTACTATGATAGGAAGGGAGTACGTCATGGGTGGTTGTTGTCTTTCCTACCTACAACCAAACCCCCCAGGGGTGGTAGCACTGCCTGGGTGGTGTTATCTACCATCCTTGCTACCACATGACGGAAAATATCTAAGTGGGTGGTTGTTGTCTACCAATCTGCTACCACAGGATGGTAGTTCCTTTCTGGGTTGTTGTTGTCTACCACCCTACACCATAGGATGGTAGTGCCTGACTTGGGTTGTTTGTTGTCTGCCAACCTACTACTAAAGGATGGAAGTACCTGCCTTTGTGGTTGTTGTCTACCTACCTACTACCCACAGGATGGTTAAGATGGAGTGGCTCTGCCTGGGGGTTTGTTGTCTACCAACCACTACTACCAAAGGATGGTGTACCTGCCTGGGTGGTTGTTGTCAGTCCCAACCTTCTACTAATGATTGGTAGTTCTTGTATGGGTATTGTTGTCTACAATCCTGCTGCATATGACGGTAGTGTCTAAATGGGTGGTTGTTGTATACCAACCTGCAAACTAGAAGGTTAGTAGCTGGTCTGGGGTGGTTGTCTACCCAACCTACTGCCACAGAACGTTGGCTTGCCTGGGTGGTTGTTGTTCTGAAAAACCTATTCAAAAGACGGTAGTACCTGCCTGGGTAATTGTTTTCTATCAAACTGATAAAACTGGACTCCAGCCCTTGCCTGGGTGATTTTTGTCTTCGCCCTATCCCACAGGACAATATACCTCCTTGGGTGGTTGTTGAATCCCAAACAATGCCTGGGTGGTTGTTGTTTCAAACCCTTTACCACAGGACGTAAGTACCTCCCGGGTGGTTGTTGTCTCCCAAAACCTAGTCCCACAGGAGGGTGTCTGCCTGGGTGGTTGTTGTCTGCCAACGTATTCAAAAAGGTGGTAGTACCTGCTGGGGGGGTGTTGTAAAACCAAAACTACTATGAAAGGAAGGTAGTACCTGATGGGGGGTTTTTTTGTCTTCCTCCCTAAAACCAAGGATGGTAAGCCCCTCCTGGGTGGTTGTTGTCTACCTTCCTGCTCCACATGAGGGAAAGTATTAAGTGGGTGGTTGTTGTTTTCCAACCTGCCCCACAGGTTGGTGTACCCGAGGGTGATTGTTGTTCCAACCTACTCCAAAAGGATGGTGTACCTGCTAAGGGGTTTGTTGTCTACCCCCACTTCCCAAGGTGGTAGTCGTGCCGGGTGGTTGTTGTTTTCCCAACCCTATACAAAGGGGGGTTTTTGTACCTCCCGGGGTGGTTATTTTTCCCAACTTACTACACAGGGGTAGTCCCTGCCGGGTAGTTTTGTCTACGTCCTGCTGTACATGCGGTAGTACTAAAGGGGTGTTTGTTGTCTCCCAACCACTGCCCAAGGCTTTTTAGTACTGCCTAGGTGTTGTTTATTATTTTATTAAAAAAGTTTGGCGGTTTTTCTCCCGGCCCCGGGCCCTTTTCCAATTGGTGGCCCGTCCTTGGCCCCCTCTTTGGGCGTATCGGGGGACCTAAGTCTCCCGGGGAGGAGGCAAAAGTACCTCCTCTCTTTGGCCAACGGGCCCCCAGGCCTAGCCAAAAAGCTAGGTCCTCGGGTTTCTGCCACCCCCCGCCCTAAGGGGGCAAATGGGAGGCCCCAGTTTATGAGCTAAAGGCTCGGGCTCAGGCCCCTACCTTACCCTAGAAGGGTTAGTGGTTCGAGTCGGGTGATTTGTTGTTACACTGAAAACACGGACTGCTTACTTCCTGGGTGGTTGTTGTCTCCACCCTATTCCCCAAGGATGGTATTTTCCTTTTTGGGGTTTTTTTGATACCAACCTACTACCCCCAAGACGGTAGTACCTGCCAGGGTAGTTGTTTGCCTACAGCCACTCCCACAGGAGGGAAGGTTACTTGCCGGACGGTTTTGCCCCAAACCTACTCCCAAAAAAATGGTAGTACCTGCCGGGGTATTTGTTCCCTATAGTTTTGCCACGGAGGAATACTTGCCTGGCGGTTTTTGTATACAAATTACAACCAGGCCCCGGGTAGTATTCCCCGGGTGGTTTTTGTCTCCAACCTACTACCAAGGATGGTAGTACCTCCCTGGGTGGATGTTTTCTCCCAAGTACTTCAAAGGATGGTAGTATGCGGGGGGGTTGTTGTTACCACCCTGTACCACGGAGGGTGTATCTGAATGGGTTTTTGTTGTCTCCCAAACCCTGCTACCAAGGACGGTGGTACCTGCCTGGGGGTTGTTTTTACAAAATTTATACCACCGAAGGGTAGTATCTGTCTGGGAGGTTTTTTTTCTACCAACCTAATAAAACGTGTTTGTAG
>NC_069431.1:41103711-41171846 GCF_026875155.1 Cherax quadricarinatus
ACACTCTACCAAACATATTTGCTAATGTGTACACATACCATCACAAAAAAAACCACATTATACATCATGTATACACTTAACATCACTAAAATCACACTACTACCAACCATTTTTGATCATGTGTAACATACACTCTACAAACACACATTTAATAATTTACACTTCCCAAAATCCTAAAATCACAACTCCCAAAACACTATTTGCATACATGTGTACACATACACATCACTACAAACACACATATATGCATACATGTATACACTTACACATCACTAAAATCACACTACTACCAACACATATTTGCATACATGTGTACACATACACATCACTACAAACACACTACTGCCAACACACATATATACATACATGTGTACACATATACATCACTACAAACACACTACTACCAACACACATATTTTCATACATGTGTACACATACACATCACTACAAACACACTACTGCAACCACATATATACATACATGTGTACCCCATAACATCACTACAAACACACTATACCAACACACATATATACAATGTGTACACATATCCCATCACTACAAACACTATACCAACACACTATATACATACATGTGTACACATACACATCCTACAAACACACTACTCCAACACACATACATACATGTGTACACAAAAGCATCACTAAACACTACTACCAACTCAACACAATTCATAGTGTACACTTTAACATCACTACAAAACACATTACTACCAACACACTTTTAAATTTTACATGTGTACACACATGCATACTACAAACACACTACTACCAACCACATTTAACATACAGTGTACACACATACATCACTACAAACACACTACTACCCACCACAATATACATAACTGTGTACAAAATTTACTCCCCTACAACACACTACTACCAACACACATAAACATACAGTGTACACACATACATCATACAAACACACTACTACCAACACAACATATATACATACACGGTACACACATACATCACTACAAACACACTACTCCAACACACATATATCATACATGTGTACACACATACATCACTACAAACACATACTACCAACACTTTATATAACATACAGTGTACACACTTTACATCACTACAAACCCCACTACTACCAAACACAATATACATACATGTGTACACACATACATCACTACAAACACACTATACCAACACACATATATACATACATTGTACACGTTTCTAGACATATAAACACTCTCCCTCACCATTGTTTAATTAAAATTAATATTGTAATAAATTTGTGTATAAGAATTTAGATAATTTTTGTTTTTATCATTTAATTTTTCTAAGAAGTGCAATAAGGGTTATAATTTTTTGATGAAATTTAATGTGGTTTTAAAAAATGTAAATATGTGAAGAAAAATTTCTAACTTGAGAGAATTGTGGTTTTAAAATAAAGAAGATATTCAGAAGAATAAACACTTTGTTTTTAAATAGAATTAATTATTTTAAAAAACTTTCTCAATTCTCATACTTACACTTCTCTCACCTCTTTATTAATGACTTAAAAAAACATTCACCACAAAAAGACAAAAATAAAAACTTTCCGTTTATGAAAAAAAAAACTCGACTTGGATGATTCGATCTTGTTGACAATAAGAATTTTGGTGGTGGTGCCACAACCCGGCCAGTTCGACTGTTTTGTTGCCACAACCTGGCCAGTACGACTGTGTGTTGCCACACCTGCCCAGTACGACTGTGGTTGCCACATACCTGGCCAGTACGGGCTGTGTGTTGCCCCAACCCGGCCAGTACGACTGTGTTTTTGTCACAACCTGGCCCAGTCGACTGTGGTTGCCACAAAACCCGGGTTACGACGTGTGTTGCCCCAACCTGGCCAGTAGACTGTTGTTTCCACAACCTGGCCGGGACGCTGTGTGTTGCACAACTGGCCCGTACGATGTGTGTACGTCTACAATAAAGCCACTGGATGGCGAGACGTCTACAATAAAGTCACTGGATGGCGAGACGTCTACAATAAAGTCACTGGATGGCGAGATGTCTACAATAAAGCCACTGGATGGCGAGACGTCTACAATAAAGCCACTGGATGGCGAGACGTCTACAATAAAGCCACTGGATGGCGAGACGTCTTACCAATTAAGCCACTGGAATGGCGAGACGTCTTACAATAAAGCCACTGGATGGCGAGACGTCTACAATAAAAGCCACTGGATGGCGATGACGTACTACAATAAAGCCACTGGATGGCGAGGTCGTCTACAATAAGCACTGGATGCGCGGACGTCTACATTAAAGCCATGGATGGCGAGACGTCTACAATAAATCCACTGGATTGCGAGACGTCTACAATAAAGCCACTTGGATGACGTGATGTCTACATAAAGCCACTGGATGGCGAGACGTCTACAATAAAGCCACTGGATGGCGAGACGTCTACAATAAAGCCACTGGATGGCGAGACGTCTACAGTAAAGCCACTGGATGGCGAGACGTCTACAATAAAGCCTCTGGATGGGAGACGTTACAATAAGCCACTGGATGGCGGACGTCTACAATATAAAGCCCTGGATGGCGAAACGACTACAATAAAGCCACTGGATGGCGTAGACGTCTGCTACAATAAAGCCATGGCGATGGCGAGGCCGTTACAATAAAGCCACTGGATGCGACGTCGAGAGTCTACCAATAAAGCCACTGGATGGCGAGGACGTCTACACTAACGCCACTGGATGGCGAGAGTCTACAATAAAGCCACTGGATGGCGAACGACGACCTTCTACAATAAAGCCACTGGATGGCGAGACTTCTACAATAAAGCCACGGATGGCGAGACGTCTACAATAAAAAGCCACTGGATGGCGAGACGTCTACAAAAAGCCACTGGATGGCGTGATTCTACAATAAAAGCCACTGGATGGCGAGGACGTCAACAATCAAAGCAATGGATGGCGAGGACCGTCCACAATAAGCACTGGGATGGCGAGACGTTACAATAAAAAGCCACTGGTTGGCGACCGACGTAACAATAAAGCATGGATGCGAGACGTCTAAATAAAGCCACTGGATGGCGAGGACGTCTTACAATAAAGCCACTGGCTGGCGCGACGTTACAATAAAGACCATGGATGGCGAGGGTTACAATAAAAGCCATGGATGGCGAGAGTCTACAATAAGGCACTGGGATGGCGTCGAGGACGTTACAATAATAGCACTGGATGACGAGAGGTCTACATAAAGCCACTGGATGCGGAGACGTCTAACAAATAAAGCCACTGGATGGCGGAGACGTCTACAATAAAGCCACTGGGATGGCGAGGACGGCTACAATAAAGCCACTGGGATGGCGAGACTTTACAATAAAAGCACTGGATGGCGGAGTCTACATAAAGCACTGGATGGCAGACGTTCTCCAATAAGCCACTTGGATGGCGAGGACTTCTACCAAATTAAAGCCACGGATGGCGAGACGTCTACTATAAAGCCACTGGATGGGCGAGACGTTCTACAATAAAGCCACTGGGATGGCGTGACGTCTACTAAAGCCACTGGATGGCGAGACGTTTACAATAAAGCACTGGCTAGCGAGACGATCTAAATAAAGCCACTGGATGGCGAGGGACTTCTACAATAACAGCCACTCTGGATGGCAGATACGTCTACAATAAAGCATTGGATGGGCGAGGACGTCTACAATAAAGCCAACTGGATGGCGCGAGACTCTACAATAAAGCCACTGGATGGCGAGGACGTCTTCAATTCAAGCACTGGGATTGGCGAGACGTCTACAATAAAGCCACTGGTGGCGAGTTCTACAATAAGCCATGGATGGCGAGGACGTCTTCAATAAAGCCTGGATGGCGAGACGTCTACAAAAAGCCACTGGATGGCGAGACTTTTTATACAAGAAAGCCACTGGATGGCGAGACGTCTACAATTAAAGCCTCTGGATGGCGAGGACCGTCTACAATAAAGCCACTGGATGGCGGACGTCTACAATAAAGCCACTGGCTGGCGAGGACGTCTACATTTAAAGCACTGGATGTGCGAGACGTCTCAATAAAGCTCTGGATGGCCGAGACGTCTACAATAAAGCCACTGGAGGGCGCGCGTTCTACATAAAGGCCACTGGTATGGCGAGACCGTATACAATAAGCCACTGGATGGGCGAGGACGTCTACAATAAAGCCACTGGATGGCGAGACGTCTACAATAAAGCCACTGGATGGCGAGACTTCTACATTAAAGCCCTGGATGGCGAGACGTTACAATAAAGCACTGGATGGCGCGGACGTCTCAATAAAGCACTGGATGGCGTAGACTTCTACAATAAAGCCACTGGATGGCGAGGACGTTCTACAATAAAGCCACTGGAATGGCGAGAGTTACAATAAAGCAACTGGATGGCGAGAGTTACAATAAAGCCACTGGTTGGCGAGACGTCTACAATAAAAGCACTGGATGGCGAGACGTTCACAATAAAGCACTGGATGGCGAGGACGTCACAATAAAGCCACGGATGGCGAGATGTCTACAATAAGCACTGGGATGGCGAGACGTCGACAATAACAAGCCACTGGATGGCGAGACGTCTACAATTAAGCCACGGGGAAGACGAGATGTCTACAATAAAGCCACTGGATGGCGAGACGTCTACAATAAGCCACTGGATGGCGGACGTCTGACAATAAAGCCACTGGATGGCGAGACGTCTACAATAAGAGCCACTGGATGCGAGACTTCTACATAAAGACTGGATGGCGAGGACGTCTACAATAAAGCCACTGGAGATGGCGAGACGTTACAATAAGCCACTGGCTGGCGCGACGTCTACAATAATGCCACTGGATGGCGAGACGTTAACAATATAGCCACTGGATGGCGAGAGACGTCTATCAATAAGCCACTGGAATGCGAGACGTATTACAATAAAGCAGATGGCTGGGAGGACGTCTACAAAAAGGCACTGGATGAGCGAGGAGTCTACAATAAAGCCATTGGATAGCGGACGAGACGTCTTACAAATAAAAACCACTGGATGCGAGGACGTCTACAATAAAGCCACTGGATGGCGAGACGTCTACATAACAGCACACTGGTTGAAGAGTTGTCTACAATAAAGCCCTGGATGGCGAAAACGTCTACAATAAAAGCCAATGGATGGCGAGGGAGTCTACAAAAAGCCACTGGATGGCGAGGACGTCTAACATAAAGCACTGGATGGCGAGACGTTTCAAATTAAAAGCATGAGATGGCGGAGACGTCTACAATAAGCCACTGGATGGCGAGACGTCTACAATAAAGCCACTGGATGGCGAGACGTCTACAATAAAGCCACTGGATGGCGAGACGTCTACAATAAAGCCACTGGATGACGAGACGTCTACAATAAAGCCACTGGATGGCGAGACGTCTACAATAAAGCCACTGGATGGCGAGACGTCTACAATAAAGCACTGGATGGCGAGACGAGACGTCTACAATAAAGCACTGGATGACGAGATGTTCCAATAAAGCCACAGGATGGCGCGACGTCTTACAATATAGCCACTGGATGGCGAGACGTCTACAATAAAGCCACTGGGGATGGACGAGGACGTCTACAAATAAGGCCACTGGATGGCGACGAGGACGTCTACAATAAAGCCATGGAGATGGCGAGACGTTCTTACAATAAAGCCACTGGATGACGAGACGTCTACAATAAAGCCACTGGATGGCGAGACGTCTACAATAAAGCCACTGGATGGCGAGACGTCTACAATAAAGCCACTGGATGACGAGACGTCTACAATAAAGCCACTGGATGGCGAGACGTCTACAAAAAAGCACGGGATGGCGAGACGTCTACAATAAAGCACTGGATGGCGGAGTACGCTCACTCTCGCTATCTCGACCACCTGGATGGCGAGATGTCTACAAATAAAGCCACTGGATGGCGAGACCGTCTCTACAATAAAGATACCCTCGTCGCGCGCGCGCTCTATCGCGCGCGCGCAGCAGTTTCATCTTGTCTGTATTGTATATCATTTCGAACACATTGACTGAGGTTGTTGATGCATCCAAGTAACAATATAAGCAATGTAGATCTCAAAGGCATCAAACAATAAAGTTAGCGTTTTGTTTAGCAGAAAATTTAAACCCAAGACTGCACCAGCTGCGTCATAATGTTTGTAATGAAGTTCAATTAGAACAGAGTATTTTGTAAAATTATGGTATTCAGGTGGCACAAGTTCGTTGTATTTTATACAGACAAAGGATAACGAAATGAATCATGTACTGGAAACCTTTCCTCGTTTATAGGCTTTGAAGGCCACTGGACATGTACTCTCTGGCACTGAGAATGTACTCTCTGGCACTGGACATGTAGCTCTCTGGAAGGGTAGAAGTTGACATAGATAAAAAACAGAATGTTCCAATGAAAACAGAATCTAAAAGGGAGATATAAAAAGCGCGTTGAAAACACCAAACCAAGAGAAAACTCGCAGCCATTTATTCAAGTTGGAGATAACTAGATTTGGAAAATATAAAGGAAATACTGATTTAGCAGAGTTTCGAATAGTGGAGCAAACTCCCAGGGTAGCCTCATGAAAGCAAGAACTCTGGGTAGCATTAAATATAGGTTGAATAGGAACAAGAGTGGGTATGGGTGGGTGTGAGTTAGACCTGCCCAACACGGAGTTGTTCGCTACGCAAATATATTCTTTCAACAAAACTGGCTGTATCCCACCGAGGTAGGGTGACCCAAAAAGAAAATAAAACGAAAGTTTCTCTTTTTTAAATTTAATGTATAGGATGAAAGGGGTTACTAGCCCAATGCTCAGCATTTAGTCACCTCTACGACACACAATCTTAATGGAGGACTAAAATTTGCTCAACTTTTCCATGGAGATAAGAGGAAATAAAGAACAAGTGTATTAAGAAAATGGGAGAAAACCCAGATAGGTATGTAAATATATATGCTTGGTACATGATGAGTAGTGTGACCTAAGTGTAAGTAGAAGTAGCAAGATATACCCGTATCCCCGCGTGTTTTGAGACAGTAAAAAAGAACATAGCATTCTTGCCATCATGTAAAGATTTACAGGTTACCGCTGTTTTACCAGCCTACTACCTGGGACTGCAAATATATAGTTAAATCACTTTGGTGGTAAGGAAGATTTAAACTGCTCAATTCGCTTAGTTATAGATGAAGCAACACCTTGCATTTAAATCTGCTCTCAATTTGTAAAAAAATGTTCTTTCAGTCTTGAAAAATCTATAATCTGTTACTGATAGAGTAACTTTTTCTTACTTACAGTTTTGCGAGATTATGTTTGGAAAGACTTTTAACTGAGCTGTTAAAGGAAGTGCATCGTCTTGGAAAGAGCATTGTTTTTAAGAGGAGTAGGAGTTTATGATATATATATATATATATATATATATATATATATCTATTCTATCTATATATATATATATATATATATATATTATATATATATATGGGAGATGTTAAGTTGGAATGTATAGGAGCCTTTGAACTAAGTGAGAGCGTAATTGTGGTTAGGGGACCTGAATGCTAAAAGTAGGAGAAACTTTTAGAGAGGGTGTGGTAGGTAAGTTTAGGGTACCAGAGTGTAAATTGAGTAATGGGAGCTATGATTGAACTTTTGTATAGAAAGGGGTTTAGTTATAGGTAATACATATTTTAAGAAAAAGAGGAAAACTAAGTATACAGATATGATGTCGGGCGAATGACAGTTGTTTGTTGGATTATGTATTGGTAGAGAAAAGACTTTTGAGTAGACTCAGGAGTAATGTTTATATGAGGGGCCACAGATATATCAGATCACTTTCTAGTTGTAGCGACACTGAGAGTAAAGGTAGTTGGGATACAAGGAGATAGAAGCATCAGGGAAGAGAGAGGTGAGGTTGATAAACTAAAGAGGAGGTAGGTTGGGTAAGATATAAACAGCTATTGGTAGGATAGATGGGGTACTTGAGAGCATAGGCACTGGGATCGATAGAGGTATGGGGTAGGTTTAAAAAATGTAGTGTTAGGAGTGTTCAAGCAGAAGTTGTAGTTACAGAAAGTGGGTGTGGGAGGAAGAGGAGCGATTGGTGGAATGATGATGTGAAGAGAGTAGTAAGGGAGAAAAAGTTAGCATATGTAGGATGTTTTTACAAAGTAGAAGTGTGCAAGGAGGGACGAGTATAATGGCGAAAAGAGAGAGGTTAAGAGAGTGGTGAAGCATGTAAAAAGAGAGCAAATGAGAGGGGGGTGAGATGTTATCAAAAATTTTGTTTAAAATAAGAAAAGTTTTGGAGTGAGATTAACAAGTTAGAAGCTAGAGAACAAAGGAATTTGTCAGTTAAAAAATAGGAGAGGAGAGTTATTAAATGGAGAGTTAGGGTATTGGGAAGATGGAGGGAATATTTTGAGGAATGTTAATTGTTGAGGGGATAGAGAAGCTGTTAGATTTCGTGTTTAGGGCAGGAGGAACACATATTGTAGGAGTGGGAAGAGCAGTTTGTGAGTGTGGGGGAAGTTTGTGAGGCAGTAGGTAAATGAAAGGGGGTAAGGCAGCCGGGATTGATGGATAAACCATGAAATGTAAAAAAGCAGGTGGGGATATAGTTTGGAGTGGTTGGTGCTTTATTTAATAAATGTATGGAAGAGGTGTATGTTACAAGGGATTGGCAGACGTGCATGCATAGTTCCTTTGTATAAAGCAAAGGGGGATAAAAGAGGTGCATTATAGGGGGATAAGTCTGTTGAGTATACTGCAAAGTGTATGGTAAGTTATTATTGAAAAATTAGAGTAATGACGGAGAATGGATAGCAGATGAACACAGAAGGCTTTAGGAAAGGGTTGGGGGTGTGTGGACCAGGTGTTTGCAGTGAAACATATAAGTGAAACAGTATTTGATAAGGCTAAAGAGGTCTTTGTGGCATTATGGATTGGAAAAGGCGTATGACCGGGTGGATAGGGGGGCATGTGGCAGATGTTGCAGGTGTATGGTGTAGGAGGAGGTTGTGAAGCAGTTGTAGAGTTTTTACGAGGATAGTGCGGCTCAAGTTAGAGTATGTAGGAGAGAGGGAAACTTATTTCCCAGTAAAAGTAGGCCTTAGACAATGATGTGTGATGTCACCCGTGGTTGTTTAATTATATTTATAGATTAGGTTGTAAAAGAGAAGTAATGGAGGGTCTGGCAAGAGGCGCTGGAGTTAACAGATAAAGAATCACACATAAAGTGGGAGTTGTCACAGTTGCTCTTTGCTGATGGACACTGTGCTCTTGGGAGATTCTGAAGAGGAAAGTTGCAGAGAGTGGTGGATGAATTTGGTTGGGTGTGCAAGGGAAGAAAATTGAAAGGAGTACAAGGGAAGGAGTAAGGTTATGAGGATATCAAAAAGATTAGGTGATGAAAGGTTTGTATATCAGAATTGGAGGGGAAAGAGTATGGAGAGGTGAATGTATTCAGATATTTGGGAGTGAGTGTCAGCGGATGGGTCTATGAAAGATGGGGGAGGGGAATCATAGAATTGAGGTGGGGAAAAGGGTGAAAAAAAAAAAAAACGGTGAGTGGGTGCACTTAGGAGTCGTGGAGACAAAGAACTTTGTCCTTGGAGGCAAAGAGGGGAATGTATGAGAGTATAGTTTTACCAAGCTCTTATATGGTGTGAAGCATGGGTGATGAATGTTGCAGCGAGGAGAAGGCTGAGGCAGTGGAGATGTCATGTCTGAGAGCAATGGTGGTGTGAAGAAATGCAGAGAATCGTAGTTGGGAAGTTTGAGGAGGTGCGGATTACCAAAAAACTGTTGTCCAGAGGGCTGAGGAAGGTTGTTGAGGTGCGTTCGGACATGTGGAGAGAATGAGCGAAACAGAATAATTCAAAGAGTTGTATCAGTCTGTAGTGGAAAGAGGCGGGGTAGTGGTCGCCTAGGAAAAGTTGGAGCGGAGGGGGTAAAGGAGGTTTTGTGTGCGAGGGCTTGGATTCAGCAGGCATGCGAGAGCGTGTTTGATAGGAGTGAATGGAGACAAATGGTTTTTATTACATGACGTTCTGTTGGAGTGTGAGCTAAGTAACATTTATGAAGGGGTTCAGGGAAAACCGGCAGGCCGGACCTTGGAGTCCGGGAGATGGGAGGTACAGTGCCTTGCACTTTGAAGGAAGGCGGTGTTAATGTAGCACTTTAAAACTTGTAGTCGTAAAGCACCCTTCTGGCAAGACAGTGATGGGAGTGAATGATGGTTGAAGTTTTTCTTTTTTCGGGCCACCCTTGCCTTGGTGGAAATAGGCCAGTGTGATAATAATATATATATTATATATCTATATATATCTTTATATATATATATATATATATATATATATATATTATATATATTTGTATCTGTATATATTATATGTATTATATATTATATATATATATATATATATATAATATGTTTTGTATATATAGATATATATCTTATATATATATAGATATCTATTATATATATATATAATATATCGGCAGTGTGAGTATAAAAAAAAAATATTATATATAATATTAGAAATGGGAGAGAGAGAGAGGAGAGAGATTGAGGCGAGAGAGAGGAGGAGAGAGAGAGGAGAGGTGAGAACGAAGAGAGAGAGAGGAAGAGTAGAGAGGAGAGAGACGAGGACGAGAGAGGAGAGAGAGGAAATGGCAGATAACATATTCTTTGGATTTGAAAGGAGAAAGTTAATTATAACCAGAGAAGGACTAGGTACATCAAAATACAGGAGGCTGGGCAGGTAGAAAGTTGATTGCGATGGCGAATTGCGAGGTAAACATACTGTATTAAAATTTTCAGAGGGGCGTACAGAGGATGATAATAAAATGTGCATGAGAGGTAAACAATTTTTTTTTATTTTATTTTTATTATTTATTATCACACTGGGCCGATCACACCAAGCAGGGTGGCCCGATAAAGAAAACTTTCACCATCATTCACTCCTCACTGTCTTGCCAGAAGGGTGCTTTACACTTACAGTTTTTAACAGCCCAACATTAAACACCCCTCTTCAGAGTGCAGACACTGTACTTCCATCTCCAGGACTCAAGTCCGGCCTGCCGGTTTCCCTGAATCCCTTCATAAATGTTACTTTGCTCTCACTCCAACAGACGTAAAGTATTAAAAACCATTTGTCTCCAATTCACTCTATCAAAACACGCTCTTGGCATGCCTGCTGGATGTCCAAGCCCTCGCACACAAAACCTCCTTTACCCCTCCTCCAACCTTTCTTAGGCCGACCCTACCCGCCATCCTTCCGTACAGATGATAACACTCTTGAAGTCATCTGTTTCGCTCATTCTCTCTACATGTGCCGAACCACCTCAACAAACCCTTTCCTAGCCCTCTGGACACCAGTTTTGGTAATCCCGCACTTCTCCTAACTTCCAATCTACGAATTCTCTGCATTATTTTCACACCACACATTGCCCTCAGGACATGAATCTCCACTGCCTCCAGCCTTCTCTCGCTGCAACATTCATACCACGCTTCACACCCCTTTATAAGAGCGTTTGTAAACTATACTCATACTTTCCCTTCTTAGCCTCAAGGACAAAGTTCTTGTCTCCACAGGATTCCTTAAAGTGCACCACTCACTCTTTTTCCCTCATCAATTCTAGATTCACCTCTCTTTCATAGACCATCCGCTGACCACGTCCACTCCAATATCTCTGAATACGTTCACTCCTCATACTCTCTCTCCTCAATCTGAATATTCAATATTTTCATCACTTAATCTTTTGTTATCCTCATAACCTTACGGCTTTCTGTATTCACCTTTAATTTTCTTCTTTTGCCACACCCTACCAAAGTTCATCCACCAATCTCTGCAACTTCTCTTCAGAATTCTCCAAGAGCAACAGTGTCATCAGCAAAGAGCAGCTCGTGACAACTCCCACTTTGGTGTGATTCTTTATGCTTTTAACTCACGCCTCTTGCCAAGACCCTCGCATTTCCTTCTCTGAACAAACCCAATCTATAAATATATTAAACAACCACGGTGACATCACCACTCCTTGTTTAAGGCCCTACTTTACGGGAAAAAATTTCCCTCTTTCCTACATACTCTAACTTGCTTGAGCCTCACTTATCTTCGTAAAAAAACTCTTCACTGCTTTCAGCAGCCTACCTCTACACCATACACTTGCAACATCTGCACATTGAATCCATATCCACCCTGTCATACGCCCTTTTCCAAATCCATAAATGCCACAAAGACTCTTTAGCCTTTCTCAATCTGTTCACTTATATGTTTCACTGGTAAACAACTGGTCACACACCCCTACTTCCTAAAGCTCCTTGTTATCTGCTATCCTATTCTCCGTCTTACTCTTTATTCTTTCAATTATAATCTACCATACATCTTTACCAGGTTAACACTCAACAGACTTATCCCCTATAATTTTTGCACTCTCTTTATCCCTTTGCCTTTATACAAAGGATACTATGATGCTCTCTGCCAATCACTAGGTACTTACCCTTTCCTATACAATTTATAAATAATTGCACAACCACTCCTAAACTATATCCCCATGCTTTTAACATTTTCGATCTTTATCCCATCAATCCCGCTGCCTTACCCCCTTCATTTTACCCTACTGCCTCACGAACTTCCCCAACACTCACAACTTGCTCTTCATCCTCATCCTACAAGTGTTATTCCTCCTTGCCCTCTATTACACGAAATCACAGGCCTTTCCTATCTTCATCAACATTTAACAATACCTCAAAAATATTCCCTCATCTTCCAATTACCTCTAACTCTCCTTTTATTACTCTCCTCTCCTATTTTAATGACAAATCCATTTGTTCTTTGCTTCTTAATTGTTAATTCTCACTCCAAACTTTTTTCTTATTTTCAACAAAATTTGTTGTAACATCTCACCCACTCTCTCATTTGCTCTCTTTTTCCATTGCTTCACACTCTCTTAACCTCTCTTTTTTCTCCTTATACTCTTCCCTCCTTGCATCACTTCTACTTGTAAAAACTCATCATCTGCTAACTTATTCTCCTTATAATCTCTTTATCATCATTCACCAATCGCTCCTCTTCCTCCTGCACCCACTTTCCTGTAAACCACAAACCTTCTGCTGAACACTTCTATACTACTTTTTAATCCTCCCATACCTCTTCGAACCCCCATTGCCTATGCTCTCATTAGCCCATCTATCCTCCAATAGCTGTTTATATCTTACCCTAACTGCCTACTCCTCTGTTAGGTTATAACCTTCCTTTCTTCACTAGATGCTTTCTATTCTCCTTGTATCCCCATCTACCTTTTTACTCACAGTGAAGCTACAACTAGAAAGTGTTCTTGATATATCTGCTGGGCCCCCGCTATAAAACTGTAAACATGAAGTCTTACTCAACAGTCTTTTATCGACCAAATAAATTATCCAACAAAACTACTGTCAATTTCGCCCTACATCATATCTTGTTATAATTAGTATCCTCTATTTTCTTAAATATGTATTACCTATAACTAAACCCATTTCTATACACAAGATCAATCAAAGGGCTCCCATTCATTTACACCTGGTACCCTAAACTTACCTACCCACCTATAGAGAACTTCGGTGTTATTCCATACTTTTAGCATTCAGTCCCTTACCACAATTACTCTCTCACTTGGTTCAAGGCTCCTATACATTCACTTAACATCCCCAAATCTCTCTCTCTCCTCTGCATTCCTCTCTTCGCCAGGTGCATACCACGCTTATTATGAGACCCACTTCTCGCGTTCCAACCTTTACTTTAAACCACATATTTCTTGAATTTACAGTGATATGTCTCTTTTCTCCTTCCATTATGATCATTTATCATTACTGATACCCCTTCCTTTGCTCTAAACTCTATCAGATACTCCAGATTTAATCCCATTTATTTCCCCCACTGAAACTCTCTTACCCCCTTCAGCTTTGTTACGCTATAGAAGCAGACATCCAACTTCTTTTCATTCATAACATCAGCCTAATCATCTGTTTCTTGTTCATAGCACTACATCCACGACAATTAAGCATCCAGTTTTATAAAGTTTTTCTTCTTCTCTTTTTTAGTTAACTGTATACAGGAGGAAGGGGATACTAGCCCATTGCTCCTGGCATTTTTAGTCGCCTCTACGACACGCATGGCTTACGGAGGAAAGATTCTTTTCACTTCCATGGATATAGAAGAAATAAAAAAGAACAAGAGCTATTTAGGGAATAGGAGAAAACATAGAAGTATGTATATTATATATTATTATGATGTGCGTGTCTGTGAAGTGTGACCAAAGTTGTAAGTAGGAGTAGCAGATATCCCTGTTATCTAGCGTGTTTATGAGACAGGTACAAAAAATATATGGGATACATAATCAATATGTAACAAGATACAGGCCAGTGAAATAATCAACTGTGATAACAATACTGAAGGAAGCAATCTATAATGACAGAAAACTGGCTGCTGCATCAAAACAAACACCGACTGTCCGTACTGTGTTCACATGAAACAGGTGGTCATAAAAAAAAAAAAACGATAACACTACCCAGAAAGCTTTCACTCCCCCCCCCATGAAAACGTGCACCTTTCACCTTTAGATACACAGTGGACAAATCTCTTATACTTATACTTTGTAAAAGCATTAAAAACTCAATGACCAATATATATAAACAAAATCAGCAGCTAATACGGCTGACACTATAATACAAGGAATGTCTGAACCTGGATGCCTCACATCCACCATAGAACACAATCCCACCCTACCTCATATACCCCTATGGTAATAATTAAATTTGTGCACGGCGGTGGGATTATGACACTACCGTGACACTTCAACCCTCCCCCCATGCCTAGTACCTGTTGTCTGCCGTCACCACTTCATAACCACCAACAGTCATGATGGTAATTTAGCGTCTTAAATTATCACCTAAAACACGCTCTACACATGAACTACCACAATTATCAATAAATATACACTTATTCCCTCAGGCAGACAGGATTATATACATGTGGAGCTATCTATACATCACATCCTACAGAGAATGAAAACATTAGACATCTAAAATAATAATGACATGTGTGTCGCATGACCTGCTATTGCAGAGATTACTAAACTCCTACCCCCCCCCCAAGTGGAAAAACGGTCAGGTTTCACTGGTATACACAAGTTCAAAAACTATTCACTTGAACATATATAATGAAAATATGAAAAAACATCTGTAACAATATATAAGCAAAACCCAGGCAGATCTTACATTTATACAATACCAGAACCGTTCCACTAGTTAAAAACAGGTATGAAACTTCATTATTATGACCAAAGTTACATTGCTATATATAGGTAGACATGTATAATTACAGGTTAAAAATATGCTTTTTACTAACATGCTATGTTAATCCTACAAAACATGAAGGAATCCTTAGTTAAATTATAATCATCGGTGTTCACAATAACACCAAGACTTACATTGAATTATCAACATTGAAATATCACATCAAACATCCTTTCTACACAATTCCCACACACTCACACAATCGTCACTCTGCAACCCCCCCCCCCCTGGGAAGGCCCAAGCCCGGTTCATTGCCCCTGACGCTTATTAACGGGACCATAATCCTCAAAAGAAAGTCCTGTAGCCTGAGAAATCCTCTCCCTCCTACCATGTATTTCCTGTTGCGTCACTTGTTCTATAAAAGGATGCTGCTATGGCATCCTCGTTCTCCGCCCTTTGTCTTCATTGCCCATGATATATACACAAAATTAACCATTATGTAAGCCATGCCTTGAACCTTTACCCACCCACTACATCTAAACTAAGTGCTCTCAAAACAGGCAACCTTTCCCCCCACATACCGGATTACCTTCCCTAACCATTCCGCACAATCCCTAGGCTTTCACAAAATAAACTACATGAAAAGTGATTTCATCTACCCACAACCGACACTCCCACCCTCCCTTATTTCGCCCTATTTCGTTTTTTAAAAACACCCGACGGCAATATTGTCCGTTGAAGAAAAATCCTATACATTACCTGCCATCACGCGTGTCCGGATGGTAACCCTTTTAATCGACCCCAACAATGTCTTCCCTGCGTACATATCGGTACACTCCTTCCGTTGCCCTTAACACCCTCCTAGGCCATATCTTCTCTCCTTGGACCTCCCGCTGTTTCGCGGCTCTTGCCATCATCACTAGACGCAACAACTCCTCACCATCTTCCAATCTTGTCCAGTCCCATCTCGAAGATTCTCCTGCAGCATCCCCACCCTCCACTCCTTCCCCCGAGCCCTTAGCTACCCGTTTTCAAATATACACACTTCAACCTTCTTTCAAATGAATTAACAAAGCTCTCCCAAGGCCACCGGACGTGTTAACACTCCCTTTTCAAACCAGGCATCCCGAACTCCAGATAAACGGAAAACTCTGCTCAACAATTCGGCATCCCATACACCAGGGTAAAAGCTGCCACATGCCATATTTTGCTGTACAAAAGCACATTGACCCAATGACCTTGTGTGGTAAAGATGTGTCGGCCTAATCTGCAAACATAAGCCACTGGATGGCGAGACGTCTACAATAAAGCCACTGGATGGCGAGACGTCTACAATAAAGCCACTGGATGGCGAGACGTCTACAATAAAGCCACTGGATGGCGAGACGTCTACAATAAAGCCACTGGATGGCGAGAGTCTACAATAAAGCACGGGATGGACGAGTGACGTCTACAATAAAGCACTGGATGGCGGGGACGTCTACATATAAGCACTGGTGGCGAGACGTCTACAATAAAGCCACTGGATGGCGGACGTCTACAATAAAGCCACTGGATGGCGAGACTTCTCAATAAAGCCAACTGGATGGCGAGACGTCTACAAATAAGCCACTGGATGGCGAGGACGTCTACAATAAAGCACCTGGATGGGCGAGACTTCTACAATAAAGCCACTGGAGGCGAGACGTCTACAATAAGCCATGGATGGCGAGGACGTCTTCCAATTAAAGCCACTGGATGGCGAGACTTCTCAATAGCCACTGGATGGACGAGACGTTACAATAAGCACTGGATGGGCGAGACGTCCACAATAAAGCCACTGGATGGCGAGACGTTCTACAATAAAAAGCCACTGGATGGCGAGCGTCTACAATAAGCCATGGTGGCGAGACGTTCCACAATAAAGCCACTGGATGCGAGGTTACAATAAAGGCCACTGGATGACGAGATGTTACAATAAAGCCACTGGATGGCGAGACGTCTACTATAAGCCACTGGATGGCGAGGACGTCTACATAAAGCCATGAGGCGAGGACGTCTACAATTAAAGCCACTGGATGGCGAGTCCGTCTACAATAAAGCCACTGGATGGCGTGACTTCTACAATATAAAAGCCACTGGATGGCGAGGACGTCTACATCAATAATGCCACTGGATGGGAGACGTACAATAAAGCCACTGGATGGCGAGACTTCTACAATAAGGCCACTGGATGGCGGGGACGTCTACAATCAAGCCTCTGGATGGCGGACGTCTACAATAAAGCCACTGGATGGCGAAGACTTCTTACAATAAAGCCACTGGTTGGCGAGGACGTTCTACAATTTAGCCACTGGATGGCGAGACTTCTACAAATAAAGCATGGATGGGCGAGACGTCTACAATAAAGCCCACTGGTTGGGGAGCGTCTACAATAAATGCCACTGGATGGCGAGGACGTCCACAATAAAGGCCATGGGCTGGCGAGACGTCTCAATAAGCCACTGGAGGTCGAGACGTCTACAATAAAGCACTGGATGGCGAGACGTCCACAATTAAAGCCACTGGATGGCGAGACGTCGACAATAAAGCCACGGTGCGAGATGTCTACATTAGCCCACTGGATGGCGAGAGTCTACAATTAAAGCCATGGAGGCGGAGAGTTTACAATAAAGCACTGGATGGCGTGGACGTTACAATAAAAGCCTCTGGATGGCGAGACGTACACAATAAAAGCACTGGATGGCGGGACTTCTACAATAAAGCCACTGATGGCGAGACGTCTACAATAAGCCACTGGATGGAGAGGACGTTCGACAATAAACCACTGGATGGCGAGACTTCTACAATAAAGCACCTGGATGGCGAGACGTCTACAATAAAGGCCCACTGATGGCGAGACGTCTACAATAAATGGCCACTGGATGGCGAGTCTTCTACAAAAAGCCACTGGGATGCGAGACGTCTACCAATAAAGCCACTGGATGGCGAGTCTTCTACAATAAAGCCACTGGATGGCGAGCCGTCTACAATTAAAGCCATGGATGGGGCGTGACGTCTTACCAATAAAGCCACGGAGACGAGACGTCTACAATAAAGCCACTGGATGGCGAGACGTCTACAATAAAGCACTGGATGGCGAGACGTCTACAATAAAGTCACTGGATGGCGAGATGTCTACAATAAAGCCACTGGATGGCGAGACGTCTACAATAAAGCCACTGGATGGCGAGACGTCTACAATAAAGCCACTGGATGGCGAGACGTCTTACCAATTAAGCCACTGGAATGGCGAGACGTCTTACAATAAAGCCACTGGATGGCGAGACGTCTACAATAAAAGCCACTGGATGGCGATGACGTACTACAATAAAGCCACTGGATGGCGAGGTCGTCTACAATAAGCACTGGATGCGCGGACGTCTACATTAAAGCCATGGATGGCGAGACGTCTACAATAAATCCACTGGATTGCGAGACGTCTACAATAAAGCCACTTGGATGACGTGATGTCTACATAAAGCCACTGGATGGCGAGACGTCTACAATAAAGCCACTGGATGGCGAGACGTCTACAATAAAGCCACTGGATGGCGAGACGTCTACAGTAAAGCCACTGGATGGCGAGACGTCTACAATAAAGCCTCTGGATGGGAGACGTTACAATAAGCCACTGGATGGCGGACGTCTACAATATAAAGCCCTGGATGGCGAAACGACTACAATAAAGCCACTGGATGGCGTAGACGTCTGCTACAATAAAGCCATGGCGATGGCGAGGCCGTTACAATAAAGCCACTGGATGCGACGTCGAGAGTCTACCAATAAAGCCACTGGATGGCGAGGACGTCTACACTAACGCCACTGGATGGCGAGAGTCTACAATAAAGCCACTGGATGGCGAACGACGACCTTCTACAATAAAGCCACTGGATGGCGAGACTTCTACAATAAAGCCACGGATGGCGAGACGTCTACAATAAAAAGCCACTGGATGGCGAGACGTCTACAAAAAGCCACTGGATGGCGTGATTCTACAATAAAAGCCACTGGATGGCGAGGACGTCAACAATCAAAGCAATGGATGGCGAGGACCGTCCACAATAAGCACTGGGATGGCGAGACGTTACAATAAAAAGCCACTGGTTGGCGACCGACGTAACAATAAAGCATGGATGCGAGACGTCTAAATAAAGCCACTGGATGGCGAGGACGTCTTACAATAAAGCCACTGGCTGGCGCGACGTTACAATAAAGACCATGGATGGCGAGGGTTACAATAAAAGCCATGGATGGCGAGAGTCTACAATAAGGCACTGGGATGGCGTCGAGGACGTTACAATAATAGCACTGGATGACGAGAGGTCTACATAAAGCCACTGGATGCGGAGACGTCTAACAAATAAAGCCACTGGATGGCGGAGACGTCTACAATAAAGCCACTGGGATGGCGAGGACGGCTACAATAAAGCCACTGGGATGGCGAGACTTTACAATAAAAGCACTGGATGGCGGAGTCTACATAAAGCACTGGATGGCAGACGTTCTCCAATAAGCCACTTGGATGGCGAGGACTTCTACCAAATTAAAGCCACGGATGGCGAGACGTCTACTATAAAGCCACTGGATGGGCGAGACGTTCTACAATAAAGCCACTGGGATGGCGTGACGTCTACTAAAGCCACTGGATGGCGAGACGTTTACAATAAAGCACTGGCTAGCGAGACGATCTAAATAAAGCCACTGGATGGCGAGGGACTTCTACAATAACAGCCACTCTGGATGGCAGATACGTCTACAATAAAGCATTGGATGGGCGAGGACGTCTACAATAAAGCCAACTGGATGGCGCGAGACTCTACAATAAAGCCACTGGATGGCGAGGACGTCTTCAATTCAAGCACTGGGATTGGCGAGACGTCTACAATAAAGCCACTGGTGGCGAGTTCTACAATAAGCCATGGATGGCGAGGACGTCTTCAATAAAGCCTGGATGGCGAGACGTCTACAAAAAGCCACTGGATGGCGAGACTTTTTATACAAGAAAGCCACTGGATGGCGAGACGTCTACAATTAAAGCCTCTGGATGGCGAGGACCGTCTACAATAAAGCCACTGGATGGCGGACGTCTACAATAAAGCCACTGGCTGGCGAGGACGTCTACATTTAAAGCACTGGATGTGCGAGACGTCTCAATAAAGCTCTGGATGGCCGAGACGTCTACAATAAAGCCACTGGAGGGCGCGCGTTCTACATAAAGGCCACTGGTATGGCGAGACCGTATACAATAAGCCACTGGATGGGCGAGGACGTCTACAATAAAGCCACTGGATGGCGAGACGTCTACAATAAAGCCACTGGATGGCGAGACTTCTACATTAAAGCCCTGGATGGCGAGACGTTACAATAAAGCACTGGATGGCGCGGACGTCTCAATAAAGCACTGGATGGCGTAGACTTCTACAATAAAGCCACTGGATGGCGAGGACGTTCTACAATAAAGCCACTGGAATGGCGAGAGTTACAATAAAGCAACTGGATGGCGAGAGTTACAATAAAGCCACTGGTTGGCGAGACGTCTACAATAAAAGCACTGGATGGCGAGACGTTCACAATAAAGCACTGGATGGCGAGGACGTCACAATAAAGCCACGGATGGCGAGATGTCTACAATAAGCACTGGGATGGCGAGACGTCGACAATAACAAGCCACTGGATGGCGAGACGTCTACAATTAAGCCACGGGGAAGACGAGATGTCTACAATAAAGCCACTGGATGGCGAGACGTCTACAATAAGCCACTGGATGGCGGACGTCTGACAATAAAGCCACTGGATGGCGAGACGTCTACAATAAGAGCCACTGGATGCGAGACTTCTACATAAAGACTGGATGGCGAGGACGTCTACAATAAAGCCACTGGAGATGGCGAGACGTTACAATAAGCCACTGGCTGGCGCGACGTCTACAATAATGCCACTGGATGGCGAGACGTTAACAATATAGCCACTGGATGGCGAGAGACGTCTATCAATAAGCCACTGGAATGCGAGACGTATTACAATAAAGCAGATGGCTGGGAGGACGTCTACAAAAAGGCACTGGATGAGCGAGGAGTCTACAATAAAGCCATTGGATAGCGGACGAGACGTCTTACAAATAAAAACCACTGGATGCGAGGACGTCTACAATAAAGCCACTGGATGGCGAGACGTCTACATAACAGCACACTGGTTGAAGAGTTGTCTACAATAAAGCCCTGGATGGCGAAAACGTCTACAATAAAAGCCAATGGATGGCGAGGGAGTCTACAAAAAGCCACTGGATGGCGAGGACGTCTAACATAAAGCACTGGATGGCGAGACGTTTCAAATTAAAAGCATGAGATGGCGGAGACGTCTACAATAAGCCACTGGATGGCGAGACGTCTACAATAAAGCCACTGGATGGCGAGACGTCTACAATAAAGCCACTGGATGGCGAGACGTCTACAATAAAGCCACTGGATGACGAGACGTCTACAATAAAGCCACTGGATGGCGAGACGTCTACAATAAAGCCAACTGGATGCGAGACGTCTACAATAAAGCACTGGATGGCGAGACGAGACGTCTACAATAAAGCACTGGATGACGAGATGTTCCAATAAAGCCACAGGATGGCGCGACGTCTTACAATATAGCCACTGGATGGCGAGACGTCTACAATAAAGCCACTGGGGATGGACGAGGACGTCTACAAATAAGGCCACTGGATGGCGACGAGGACGTCTACAATAAAGCCATGGAGATGGCGAGACGTTCTTACAATAAAGCCACTGGATGACGAGACGTCTACAATAAAGCCACTGGATGGCGAGACGTCTACAATAAAGCCACTGGATGGCGAGACGTCTACAATAAAGCCACTGGATGACGAGACGTCTACAATAAAGCCACTGGATGGCGAGACGTCTACAAAAAAGCACGGGATGGCGAGACGTCTACAATAAAGCACTGGATGGCGGAGTACGCTCACTCTCGCTATCTCGACCACCTGGATGGCGAGATGTCTACAAATAAAGCCACTGGATGGCGAGACCGTCTCTACAATAAAGATACCCTCGTCGCGCGCGCGCTCTATCGCGCGCGCGCAGCAGTTTCATCTTGTCTGTATTGTATATCATTTTCGAACAACATGACTGAGGTATGTTGATGCATCCAAGTAACACATATAAGCAATGTAGATCTCAAAGGCATCAAACAATAAAGTTAGCGTTTTGTTTAGCAGAAAATTTAAACCCAAGACTGCACCAGCTGCGTCATAATGTTTGTAATGAAGTTCAATTAGAACAGAGTATTTTGTAAAATTATGGTATTCAGGTGGCACAAGTTCGTTGTATTTTATACAGACAAAGGATAACGAAATGAATCATGTACTGGAAACCTTTCCTCGTTTATAGGCTTTGAAGGCCACTGGACATGTACTCTCTGGCACTGAGAATGTACTCTCTGGCACTGGACATGTAGCTCTCTGGAAGGGTAGAAGTTGACATAGATAAAAAACAGAATGTTCCAATGAAAACAGAATCTATAAGGGAGATATAAAAAGCGCGTTGAAACACCAAACCAAGAGAAAACTCGCAGCCATTTATTCAAGTTGGAGATAACTAGATTTGGAAAATATAAAGGAAATACTGATTTAGCAGAGTTTCGAATAGTGGAGCAAACTCCCAGGGTAGCCTCATGAAAGCAAGAACTCTGGGTAGCATTAAATATAGGTTGAATAGGAACAAGAGTGGGTATGGGTGGGTGTGAGTTAGACCTGCCCAACACGGAGCTGTTCGCTACGCAAATATATTCTTTCAACAAAACTGGCTGTATCCCACCGAGGTAGGGTGACCCAAAAAGAAAATAAAACGAAAGTTTCTCTTTTTTAAATTTAATGTATAGAGAAGGGGTTACTAGCCCAATGCTCAGCATTTAGTCACCTCTACGACACACAATCTTAATGGAGGACTAAAATTTGCTCAACTTTTCCATGGAGATAAGAGGAAATAAAGAACAAGTGTATTAAGAAAATGGAAGAAAACCCAGATAGGTATGTAAATATATATGCTTGTACATGCATGTGTAGTGTGACCTAAGTGTAAGTAGAAGTAGCAAGATATACCCGTATCCCCGCGTGTTTTGAGACAGTAAAAAAGAACATAGCATTCTTGCCATCATGTAAAGATTTACAGGTTACCGCTGTTTTACCAGCCTACTACCTGGGACTGCAAATATATAGTTAAATCACTTTGGTGGTAAGGAAGATTTAAACTGCTCAATTCGCTTAGTTATAGATGAAGCAACACCTTGCATTTAAATCTGCTCTCAATTTGTAAAAAAATGTTCTTTCAGTCTTGAAAAATCTATAATCTGTTACTGATAGAGTAACTTTTTCTTACTTACAGTTTTGCGAGATTATGTTTGGAAAGACTTTTAACTGAGCTGTTAAAGGAAGTGCATCGTCTTGGAAAGAGCATTGTTTTTAAGAGGAGTAGGAGTTTATGATATATATATATATATATATATATATATATATATCTATTCTATCTATATATATATATATATATATATATATTATATATATATATGGGAGATGTTAAGTTGGAATGTATAGGAGCCTTTGAACTAAGTGAGAGCGTAATTGTGGTTAGGGGACCTGAATGCTAAAAGTAGGAGAAACTTTTAGAGAGGGTGTGGTAGGTAAGTTTAGGGTACCAGAGTGTAAATTGAGTAATGGGAGCTATGATTGAACTTTTGTATAGAAAGGGGTTTAGTTATAGGTAATACATATTTTAAGAAAAAGAGGAAAACTAAGTATACAGATATGATGTCGGGCGAATGACAGTTGTTTGTTGGATTATGTATTGGTAGAGAAAAGACTTTTGAGTAGACTCAGGAGTAATGTTTATATGAGGGGCCACAGATATATCAGATCACTTTCTAGTTGTAGCGACACTGAGAGTAAAGGTAGTTGGGATACAAGGAGATAGAAGCATCAGGGAAGAGAGAGGTGAGGTTGATAAACTAAAGAGGAGGTAGGTTGGGTAAGATATAAACAGCTATTGGTAGGATAGATGGGGTACTTGAGAGCATAGGCACTGGGATCGATAGAGGTATGGGGTAGGTTTAAAAAATGTAGTGTTAGGAGTGTTCAAGCAGAAGTTGTAGTTACAGAAAGTGGGTGTGGGAGGAAGAGGAGCGATTGGTGGAATGATGATGTGAAGAGAGTAGTAAGGGAGAAAAAGTTAGCATATGTAGGATGTTTTTACAAAGTAGAAGTGTGCAAGGAGGGACGAGTATAATGGCGAAAAGAGAGAGGTTAAGAGAGTGGTGAAGCATGTAAAAAGAGAGCAAATGAGAGGGGGGTGAGATGTTATCAAAAATTTTGTTTAAAATAAGAAAAGTTTTGGAGTGAGATTAACAAGTTAGAAGCTAGAGAACAAAGGAATTTGTCAGTTAAAAAATAGGAGAGGAGAGTTATTAAATGGAGAGTTAGGGTATTGGGAAGATGGAGGGAATATTTTGAGGAATGTTAATTGTTGAGGGGATAGAGAAGCTGTTAGATTTCGTGTTTAGGGCAGGAGGAACACATATTGTAGGAGTGGGAAGAGCAGTTTGTGAGTGTGGGGGAAGTTTGTGAGGCAGTAGGTAAATGAAAGGGGGTAAGGCAGCCGGGATTGATGGATAAACCATGAAATGTAAAAAAGCAGGTGGGGATATAGTTTGGAGTGGTTGGTGCTTTATTTAATAAATGTATGGAAGAGGTGTATGTTACAAGGGATTGGCAGACGTGCATGCATAGTTCCTTTGTATAAAGCAAAGGGGGATAAAAGAGGTGCATTATAGGGGGATAAGTCTGTTGAGTATACTGCAAAGTGTATGGTAAGTTATTATTGAAAAATTAGAGTAATGACGGAGAATGGATAGCAGATGAACACAGAAGGCTTTAGGAAAGGGTTGGGGGTGTGTGGACCAGGTGTTTGCAGTGAAACATATAAGTGAAACAGTATTTGATAAGGCTAAAGAGGTCTTTGTGGCATTATGGATTGGAAAAGGCGTATGACCGGGTGGATAGGGGGGCATGTGGCAGATGTTGCAGGTGTATGGTGTAGGAGGAGGTTGTGAAGCAGTTGTAGAGTTTTTACGAGGATAGTGCGGCTCAAGTTAGAGTATGTAGGAGAGAGGGAAACTTATTTCCCAGTAAAAGTAGGCCTTAGACAATGATGTGTGATGTCACCCGTGGTTGTTTAATTATATTTATAGATTAGGTTGTAAAAGAGAAGTAATGGAGGGTCTGGCAAGAGGCGCTGGAGTTAACAGATAAAGAATCACACATAAAGTGGGAGTTGTCACAGTTGCTCTTTGCTGATGGACACTGTGCTCTTGGGAGATTCTGAAGAGGAAAGTTGCAGAGAGTGGTGGATGAATTTGGTTGGGTGTGCAAGGGAAGAAAATTGAAAGGAGTACAAGGGAAGGAGTAAGGTTATGAGGATATCAAAAAGATTAGGTGATGAAAGGTTTGTATATCAGAATTGGAGGGGAAAGAGTATGGAGAGGTGAATGTATTCAGATATTTGGGAGTGAGTGTCAGCGGATGGGTCTATGAAAGATGGGGGAGGGGAATCATAGAATTGAGGTGGGGAAAAGGGTGAAAAAAAAAAAAAACGGTGAGTGGGTGCACTTAGGAGTCGTGGAGACAAAGAACTTTGTCCTTGGAGGCAAAGAGGGGAATGTATGAGAGTATAGTTTTACCAAGCTCTTATATGGTGTGAAGCATGGGTGATGAATGTTGCAGCGAGGAGAAGGCTGAGGCAGTGGAGATGTCATGTCTGAGAGCAATGGTGGTGTGAAGAAATGCAGAGAATCGTAGTTGGGAAGTTTGAGGAGGTGCGGATTACCAAAAAACTGTTGTCCAGAGGGCTGAGGAAGGTTGTTGAGGTGCGTTCGGACATGTGGAGAGAATGAGCGAAACAGAATAATTCAAAGAGTTGTATCAGTCTGTAGTGGAAAGAGGCGGGGTAGTGGTCGCCTAGGAAAAGTTGGAGCGGAGGGGGTAAAGGAGGTTTTGTGTGCGAGGGCTTGGATTCAGCAGGCATGCGAGAGCGTGTTTGATAGGAGTGAATGGAGACAAATGGTTTTTATTACATGACGTTCTGTTGGAGTGTGAGCTAAGTAACATTTATGAAGGGGTTCAGGGAAAACCGGCAGGCCGGACCTTGGAGTCCGGGAGATGGGAGGTACAGTGCCTTGCACTTTGAAGGAAGGCGGTGTTAATGTAGCACTTTAAAACTTGTAGTCGTAAAGCACCCTTCTGGCAAGACAGTGATGGGAGTGAATGATGGTTGAAGTTTTTCTTTTTTCGGGCCACCCTTGCCTTGGTGGAAATAGGCCAGTGTGATAATAATATATATATTATATATCTATATATATCTTTATATATATATATATATATATATATATATATATTATATATATTTGTATCTGTATATATTATATGTATTATATATTATATATATATATATATATATATAATATGTTTTGTATATATAGATATATATCTTATATATATATAGATATCTATTATATATATATATAATATATCGGCAGTGTGAGTATAAAAAAAAAATATTATATATAATATTAGAAATGGGAGAGAGAGAGAGGAGAGAGATTGAGGCGAGAGAGAGGAGGAGAGAGAGAGGAGAGGTGAGAACGAAGAGAGAGAGAGGAAGAGTAGAGAGGAGAGAGACGAGGACGAGAGAGGAGAGAGAGGAAATGGCAGATAACATATTCTTTGGATTTGAAAGGAGAAAGTTAATTATAACCAGAGAAGGACTAGGTACATCAAAATACAGGAGGCTGGGAGGTAGAAAGTTGATTGCGATGGCGAATTGCGAGGTAAACATACTGTATTAAATTTTCAGAGGGGCGTACAGAGGAGATAATAAATGTGCATGAGAGGTAAACAATTTTCTTTTTATTTAATTTTTATTATTTATTATACACTGGGCCGATCACACCAAGCAGGGTGGCCCGATAAAGAAAACTTTCACCATCATTCACTCCTCACTGTCTTGCCAGAAGGGTGCTTTACACTTACAGTTTTTAACAGCCCAACATTAAACACCCCTCTTCAGAGTGCAGACACTGTACTTCCATCTCCAGGACTCAAGTCCGGCTGCGGTTCCTGAATCCCTTCATAAATGTTACTTTTCTCTCACTCCAACAGACGTAAAGTATTAAAAACCATTTGTCTCCAATTCACTCTATCAAAACACGCTCTTGGCATGCCTGCTGGATGTCCAAGCCCTCGCACACAAAACCTCCTTTACCCCTCCTCCAACCTTTCTTAGGCCGACCCTACCCGCCATCCTTCCGTACAGATGATAACACTCTTGAAGTCATCTGTTTCGCTCATTCTCTCTACATGTGCCGAACCACCTCAACAAACCCTTTCCTAGCCCTCTGGACACCAGTTTTGGTAATCCCGCACTTCTCCTAACTTCCAATCTACGAATTCTCTGCATTATTTTCACACCACACATTGCCCTCAGGACATGAATCTCCACTGCCTCCAGCCTTCTCTCGCTGCAACATTCATACCACGCTTCACACCCCTTTATAAGAGCGTTTGTAAACTATACTCATACTTTCCCTTCTTAGCCTCAAGGACAAAGTTCTTGTCTCCACAGGATTCCTTAAAGTGCACCACTCACTCTTTTTCCCTCATCAATTCTAGATTCACCTCTCTTTCATAGACCATCCGCTGACCACGTCCACTCCAATATCTCTGAATACGTTCACTCCTCATACTCTCTCTCCTCAATCTGAATATTCAATATTTTCATCACTTAATCTTTTGTTATCCTCATAACCTTACGGCTTTCTGTATTCACCTTTAATTTTCTTCTTTTGCCACACCCTACCAAAGTTCATCCACCAATCTCTGCAACTTCTCTTCAGAATTCTCCAAGAGCAACAGTGTCATCAGCAAAGAGCAGCTCGTGACAACTCCCACTTTGGTGTGATTCTTTATGCTTTTAACTCACGCCTCTTGCCAAGACCCTCGCATTTCCTTCTCTGAACAAACCCAATCTATAAATATATTAAACAACCACGGTGACATCACCACTCCTTGTTTAAGGCCCTACTTTACGGGAAAAAATTTCCCTCTTTCCTACATACTCTAACTTGCTTGAGCCTCACTTATCTTCGTAAAAAAACTCTTCACTGCTTTCAGCAGCCTACCTCTACACCATACACTTGCAACATCTGCACATTGAATCCATATCCACCCTGTCATACGCCCTTTTCCAAATCCATAAATGCCACAAAGACTCTTTAGCCTTTCTCAATCTGTTCACTTATATGTTTCACTGGTAAACAACTGGTCACACACCCCTACTTCCTAAAGCTCCTTGTTATCTGCTATCCTATTCTCCGTCTTACTCTTTATTCTTTCAATTATAATCTACCATACATCTTTACCAGGTTAACACTCAACAGACTTATCCCCTATAATTTTTGCACTCTCTTTATCCCTTTGCCTTTATACAAAGGATACTATGATGCTCTCTGCCAATCACTAGGTACTTACCCTTTCCTATACAATTTATAAATAATTGCACAACCACTCCTAAACTATATCCCCATGCTTTTAACATTTTCGATCTTTATCCCATCAATCCCGCTGCCTTACCCCCTTCATTTTACCCTACTGCCTCACGAACTTCCCCAACACTCACAACTTGCTCTTCATCCTCATCCTACAAGTGTTATTCCTCCTTGCCCTCTATTACACGAAATCACAGGCCTTTCCTATCTTCATCAACATTTAACAATACCTCAAAAATATTCCCTCATCTTCCAATTACCTCTAACTCTCCTTTTATTACTCTCCTCTCCTATTTTAATGACAAATCCATTTGTTCTTTGCTTCTTAATTGTTAATTCTCACTCCAAACTTTTTTCTTATTTTCAACAAAATTTGTTGTAACATCTCACCCACTCTCTCATTTGCTCTCTTTTTCCATTGCTTCACACTCTCTTAACCTCTCTTTTTTCTCCTTATACTCTTCCCTCCTTGCATCACTTCTACTTGTAAAAACTCATCATCTGCTAACTTATTCTCCTTATAATCTCTTTATCATCATTCACCAATCGCTCCTCTTCCTCCTGCACCCACTTTCCTGTAAACCACAAACCTTCTGCTGAACACTTCTATACTACTTTTTAATCCTCCCATACCTCTTCGAACCCCCATTGCCTATGCTCTCATTAGCCCATCTATCCTCCAATAGCTGTTTATATCTTACCCTAACTGCCTACTCCTCTGTTAGGTTATAACCTTCCTTTCTTCACTAGATGCTTTCTATTCTCCTTGTATCCCCATCTACCTTTTTACTCACAGTGAAGCTACAACTAGAAAGTGTTCTTGATATATCTGCTGGGCCCCCGCTATAAAACTGTAAACATGAAGTCTTACTCAACAGTCTTTTATCGACCAAATAAATTATCCAACAAAACTACTGTCAATTTCGCCCTACATCATATCTTGTTATAATTAGTATCCTCTATTTTCTTAAATATGTATTACCTATAACTAAACCCATTTCTATACACAAGATCAATCAAAGGGCTCCCATTCATTTACACCTGGTACCCTAAACTTACCTACCCACCTATAGAGAACTTCGGTGTTATTCCATACTTTTAGCATTCAGTCCCTTACCACAATTACTCTCTCACTTGGTTCAAGGCTCCTATACATTCACTTAACATCCCCAAATCTCTCTCTCTCCTCTGCATTCCTCTCTTCGCCAGGTGCATACCACGCTTATTATGAGACCCACTTCTCGCGTTCCAACCTTTACTTTAAACCACATATTTCTTGAATTTACAGTGATATGTCTCTTTTCTCCTTCCATTATGATCATTTATCATTACTGATACCCCTTCCTTTGCTCTAAACTCTATCAGATACTCCAGATTTAATCCCATTTATTTCCCCCACTGAAACTCTCTTACCCCCTTCAGCTTTGTTACGCTATAGAAGCAGACATCCAACTTCTTTTCATTCATAACATCAGCCTAATCATCTGTTTCTTGTTCATAGCACTACATCCACGACAATTAAGCATCCAGTTTTATAAAGTTTTTCTTCTTCTCTTTTTTAGTTAACTGTATACAGGAGGAAGGGGATACTAGCCCATTGCTCCTGGCATTTTTAGTCGCCTCTACGACACGCATGGCTTACGGAGGAAAGATTCTTTTCACTTCCATGGATATAGAAGAAATAAAAAAGAACAAGAGCTATTTAGGGAATAGGAGAAAACATAGAAGTATGTATATTATATATTATTATGATGTGCGTGTCTGTGAAGTGTGACCAAAGTTGTAAGTAGGAGTAGCAGATATCCCTGTTATCTAGCGTGTTTATGAGACAGGTACAAAAAATATATGGGATACATAATCAATATGTAACAAGATACAGGCCAGTGAAATAATCAACTGTGATAACAATACTGAAGGAAGCAATCTATAATGACAGAAAACTGGCTGCTGCATCAAAACAAACACCGACTGTCCGTACTGTGTTCACATGAAACAGGTGGTCATAAAAAAAAAAAAACGATAACACTACCCAGAAAGCTTTCACTCCCCCCCCCATGAAAACGTGCACCTTTCACCTTTAGATACACAGTGGACAAATCTCTTATACTTATACTTTGTAAAAGCATTAAAAACTCAATGACCAATATATATAAACAAAATCAGCAGCTAATACGGCTGACACTATAATACAAGGAATGTCTGAACCTGGATGCCTCACATCCACCATAGAACACAATCCCACCCTACCTCATATACCCCTATGGTAATAATTAAATTTGTGCACGGCGGTGGGATTATGACACTACCGTGACACTTCAACCCTCCCCCCATGCCTAGTACCTGTTGTCTGCCGTCACCACTTCATAACCACCAACAGTCATGATGGTAATTTAGCGTCTTAAATTATCACCTAAAACACGCTCTACACATGAACTACCACAATTATCAATAAATATACACTTATTCCCTCAGGCAGACAGGATTATATACATGTGGAGCTATCTATACATCACATCCTACAGAGAATGAAAACATTAGACATCTAAAATAATAATGACATGTGTGTCGCATGACCTGCTATTGCAGAGATTACTAAACTCCTACCCCCCCCCCAAGTGGAAAAACGGTCAGGTTTCACTGGTATACACAAGTTCAAAAACTATTCACTTGAACATATATAATGAAAATATGAAAAAACATCTGTAACAATATATAAGCAAAACCCAGGCAGATCTTACATTTATACAATACCAGAACCGTTCCACTAGTTAAAAACAGGTATGAAACTTCATTATTATGACCAAAGTTACATTGCTATATATAGGTAGACATGTATAATTACAGGTTAAAAATATGCTTTTTACTAACATGCTATGTTAATCCTACAAAACATGAAGGAATCCTTAGTTAAATTATAATCATCGGTGTTCACAATAACACCAAGACTTACATTGAATTATCAACATTGAAATATCACATCAAACATCCTTTCTACACAATTCCCACACACTCACACAATCGTCACTCTGCAACCCCCCCCCCCCTGGGAAGGCCCAAGCCCGGTTCATTGCCCCTGACGCTTATTAACGGGACCATAATCCTCAAAAGAAAGTCCTGTAGCCTGAGAAATCCTCTCCCTCCTACCATGTATTTCCTGTTGCGTCACTTGTTCTATAAAAGGATGCTGCTATGGCATCCTCGTTCTCCGCCCTTTGTCTTCATTGCCCATGATATATACACAAAATCAACCATTAAGTAAGCCACTGCCCTTTGAACCTTTACCCCAACCCCACCTACATCTAAACTGAGCGCTCTCAAAACCGACAACCCTTTCCCCCCCACATACCGGATTACTTTCCCTAACCATTCCCGCACAATCCCTAGGCTTTCACAAAAATAAACTACATGAAAAGCTGATTCATCTACCCCACAAACCTGACACACTCCCCACCCTCCCTTATTCGCCTATTTCGTAAAACAACCCCAGACGGCAATATTCCGTGAAGAAACCTATACATTACCTCCCTCACGCGTGGCCGGATGCGTAACCCTTTTAATCGACCCCAAATGTCTTCCCATGCGTACATCGGGTACACTCCTTCCGTTGCCACTACCACCCTAGGCCATATCTTCCTCTCCATGGACCCTACCCGCATGTTTCTCGGCTCTCTGACCATCATCAATAGACGCAACAACTCCTCACCATCTCTCAAATCTTGTCCCTTCCACCATCTCCGAAGATCTCCCTGCAGCATCCCCAACCCTCCACTCCCTTCCCCCCGAGCCCTTAGCAACCCATGTTTCACATATACACACTTCAACCTTCTTTCCAAATGAATTAACCCCAGCCCTCCCAAGGCCACCGGAAGTGTTACCACCTCCCTTTTCAACCAATCGCATCCCGAACCCCAGATAAAACGGAAAACTCTGCTCAACAATCTCCGGACATCCCCATACACCAAAGGGTACAAAGCTGCCACATGCCATATTTTACTGTACAAAAGCACATTGACCACAATGACCCTCTGGTGTAGCGTAAGATGTGTCGGCCTCAATCCTGACAATCTTCCCAATACCCTATCTACCACACCCTTTGAATTATTCTCCCTCGCCATCTGAGCATTACCCATATACACAACTCCACAAATTTTCACCCGGTCCACGACACTCCACCTCACCCCCCCACCCCCGCCCTCCTGCCCATCCCATTCACCCAATCTCATGAGCTTTGATTTATGCACATTCACTGCCATACCTGTTGCCATCCCAAAAACATCTATAACTCTCTCCAGACCCTCCAATCCCTCCCTCCCACTCACTAGGACAGTTGTGTCATCAACGTAACCTATGATACTGGGACTCCCACCTCGTATGTCCTCCCTTACCCCCTCCTGTATGCACCTTTCCACTGCCCTATAAAACGGATTCTGTAAACATGCAAATAATATTTGTGACAACGGGCAACCTTGCCTCAATCCCCTGCCCATTTTCACATGCAACCCACCCTCCCATTTATCTGTACACACATCCCAGCTCCCCGATATAAAGTACGTGCCCAATTCACAATGTCCTCCCCGAACCCTTGCCACTCCATGATTCTCCACAGAGCCTCCCTCTCGACACTGTCATATGCCGTTCTCCAATCCAACGCCAATACCCCTCGTTCCCTTTGCGGGGACCTCAATAAACCTTCTAAATACATGCTTACCTCATACATTGATCTCCCCGGAATCATATTGACCCTCATGTTAAACCTTTCCAATGACCTTTTTTTATACGATTCCCAAAATTTCTTGCAAAAAGTTTGTAGTCTGCACACATAGAGTGATATCATCGGTAAATCTCTCACTGTGCACTGACTTTCACCCTTTGGCACCAAAACTACTAGTGCTGTCTCTGCAAGGTCCCAACGCACTTCTTTATGATAATAAATAATTGCCCTAAAAAAATCTTTTAATCTCCCAATGCTGTAGTAAACTCGCAGGGAGCCATCTATCCCGGTTTGCCCTTACCCTGCTCATACTCATTAAAGCGTCCCCACCTCTCCTCCACCAATAGGCCTGTAACTGTTTCCTGTCGTCCTGTCAGCACCACTCCGCCACCCATCCCCCCCTGTCTCTCTTAAGCCACCTCTCCACACCCACACTCCTATATGTGCCACTAAGCCAAGCATTCAAAATTACCCTCCATCCCCTCGTCGTCACCAAATCTTTGGTCCCTCCCTATACCCCTCCGAGTCCTCAAAGAACTCTCAAACCACCTTGTCATTGCAACGCGCCGGCGCCCCTGCCTGCCAGGACACACGCCGGATGGTCTATCACCCACATGACCTCCTCCAACCCCCCCTAAAAACCTTTGCCGTATCAAACCTCTCATTTGGACTTCATTAGACGTTCCTTCCTCCCTCTATGTCAGCCTGGGGCTCCATCTCCCCCCTTCCTCTTCATAATACTCCCTTAACTGCCTCAAGATACATAATAAGCCAAAAGCCAACTGATCTCGTGCCTTCCCTGTCGGACATAGAACTTCGATCCTCGTCTTCGCCGTCACATCCACCATCTCAACACATCCCAATGAATTCCATCCATTCCCAGAAGCCTTTCCACCATTGTGCATATAGGACCTCCCTCAACATCTTGAACAACCAAAACATTCAATTTCAATAACTCTTTTACTGTTCGGCCGGCCCTCCCATCCCAAATCCACCAAAACACCTCTATGATCAGAAAAAAAAGACATCAAAAACCCTTACACTCCGCAACCACCTGTTTATTCCTTTCCTTGTTCTCGTATATCCGATCCAGCCGTGCAGCATACCCCTCCCTCACAAGGTGTGCTGCACCTCCCACGCCGCCCCCACCTCCACATCCACCAACCCCCCCCCTTTTTTAATACAGGTCCCTCAGAACGCCAGAACAATATCCTGCTCCCTAGGTTTCCAATCCTTGCGGGTATTTTTAACGCAATTCCAGTCCCCCTCCCACCAAGCTTAATGCTTGGAAGCGACCTTAAGTGATACACCAAACACTTCACGTACAAACTCATACTTGCACTCGACTGTCCCCCCTCCGCCGGACATAAACCAAACAAAAGACATCTTATCTCTTCCCCATGTCCCTTCACTCTAATAACCCTCCCCTCACCCCCTCTCACAATGTTGTACAGTAAACGGGCTATACAAAATAACCCGCACATAAAGACAAAAGCTTCGAGCGTTTCGGCCCGATTTGGGCCATGACAAAGCACACTAGTGACTTTGTCAATGGCCCAAGTCGGACCAAAAACGTCGTGTAAGCTTCTGTTTTTTATGTGGGGTTTATTTTTTATCGTTCCAGTCACGGTATTGTGCTTTTTGTTATTTGTAAAGGGGTACCCTCCCCACCAAATACCCAAATCCTCTTTCATCTCGTTGAGTGTGCCGGCTTACAGTTTTCCCCCTCAATCCAACATACATCCCGGTTGGGGGTTTTTTGCTCTTGCACAAACATACTCACACCATACCTAATGAGTTTCCATGAAAAACCATTCACTTTTCCCTAAAAATTTTTGGGACCATTAAACTTTATAGAGGGGACTCTTGTTTTGTCAATGGGGGGTTTCCTTTAGTATTGCACCCCCTTTTTATCCCCTTTCCCCTTTATAGCCCTTGATCTTCAATCACCATTCTGTGATTGCTTTACATCCCCCTTCCCCCTGGCCCCCCCAGGTCCATGCTCAACCATTAGCCCAAACCTTTTTGCCCGAACGCTGTTCCCGGAGGGGAAAAATTCGCCGTCCGAGGGCAGCCGCTCTCTTCCGTGGCATCGACCCCTTTTCCCCCCTCCCCCCGGGAAAAGCCATCCCTTTGCATTTCCCGCCCCCCCGTCCCAAATTTGCAACCCAGCTCAACCCGGGTTCTACATGCCCCCCCCCCTTCACCCCCCTGGAACCCCCAGCACCATCCAGGGCCCCCAAAAACCCCCTCAACTGGACCTCCCTGGGGTCCCTAACAGGTCGTGGAGGATGAATAAATGGTACCCTCCACGGCCCTGTCCTCCCCCAGTGACACCACATCTTTGGTCTCCGGTGCCTGCCGAGTGCATGTCTCCCGGAAGAGTTACCCCACCCTTTCCTCCCTCAAGGCCTCCCCGACCTCCCAAAATCAAACCCTTTTTCAAGAAAAAGCAGGTCGTGCCCAAAATTTAACGTTTAGGTCTTGTGCCTCCTTATGCTGCTCCTTGCCCGTGTACCCCGTTGTTTTAAACACTGTGCGCAATGTGATCATAGGCACCCCATTTCGACGGTACGTTTTGCCCTGGTAAGTCACCTTACTTGAGTTGAGTCTTCTAGGAAAAAATTTTGGAAGGAATAGGATGCCTCGTGCATTTTTAAGGAAAAAAAATTTCCCTTAGGCATCCCAGAATACGTCCCCCTTTCCTTCCATTTCCCCAATGTCGCCATAGAACAGCCCAAACTTCCGAAGCGGCACGTGGGCGCCCATTAGCCTCAAAGGGGGCATTTCTGATCTCCTCCACGAAAATGGGGGGGAAAATCATGTAGCCTTCCGTACTGCAGGTTCCGGTAAACCCAAAAAAAACTTGGAACCCGGCGACTATGTTTCCCCGTATAATTGCATTGAGAAATTTCACAAAAATTTTTATACCCCCGTTCAAGGCTCACTACAGCTTTGGGAATGCCCTATGTGTCCCCATGATGGCAGGTAATAAAACTTGGTGAGTGGGCATGCACAGCCCCCCCGCACCACTTTTATGCGCGTGTTTCCCCCTTTTTTGCCTGGCGCCATTTTTGGAAAACCAAATTATCACCGGCTGAAGCGAGGGCAGGCTCGTCCGTCCCCCTCTCCCCGAGGTTTAGCGACGAATGAAAAAGACATAGCAAACCCGCCCTCATGTAAAAAATTTACAGGTTACCGTGTTTACCAGCCTATCCTAGGACTGAAATATTAGTTAAATCACTTCTGGTGAAGGAAGTTTTAAAAATCCCTCATTTCGGATGATTATGATGAAAAACCATCGCATTTAAATCTCCCTCTAAATTTTGAAAAAAAAATGTTCTTTCGTCTTGAAAAATATATGTCTGTTACTGAAAGGTAACTTTTTTTTACTACGTTTTTGGAGAAAGTTTGGAAAGATTTTTAAACTGAGCGAAAGGAAGGAACCCTGCTTTTGAAAGGTTTGTTTTAAGAGGAGTGGAGTAATAATTATATATAATATTATTTATATATATAATTTATATATATAATATATTTATATATTATAATATATATATTAAAATTTATATATATATATTATATATAAAAAGAGGAGGGGGAAAAATGGAGATAGGTATATTTGGTTTTGAAAAAGAAAATTAAAACCCAAAAAGAAGACTGGGTCATAAAATAAGGAGGCTGGGAGGTAGAAAGTGATTGCGATGGCAGAATGTAAGGAAAACATATGTAAAAAAAATTTTCATGGGGGGTACAGGGTGTTAATAAAAGTGCATGAGAGGTAAAAATTTCTGTGAAACGCTTTGGCACTTACCCTTATCCATCCCTCCCTTACTTTTTCTCTCCTTTGTCTTCCCCTCTTCTCTCCCCTACCCTTCCTTCCCCGTGGGGGTTACAACATGTTGTTGTTTCAAGTTCAAAGTGTATCCGCGCTGTCTATAATGTTACCTTTTAGGGGAATGTAAAAATTTAAAAGGGAGAGAGGGCAATAGGGACAGATGGAACAAGTGATTTGTTACTCACGTTTTTCCCAAAAAGGGAAAAATCATCTGACTTTATTTCTTTAAAAGATTAATTTTTTAGCTAAAAGCTTTGTCAAACGCGTGATCTTTAGCCCCCAGCACTGTGATTTCCCCCCTTGTATTTCGGTATATACTGAATCTCGCAAAATTTTTAATTTTAAGAAAAAAGTTTTAGTAAGTTGTTAAATTTTCTAAATTTCTGGTGCTGTAGAGGATAAAAAAAACAGATTTTGTAACAGATTTGGAAAGGGTTTTTTTAACAAGTGGGGCCATGGTGTAACGCACCCCTAATCCCTGTAAAGGAAAAACAAAAAAAATTTGGTTTTTGTGGTTTAAAATTCCTGAAAAATAGAAAACAAAGAGAAATAGTAACAGAGTAAAGTGTGAGGCAGCTACGGGAGAAGTGTGTTCCCAAAAGGCCCACAGTACTCACTCCCACCCTTTTTTCATCCTCTTCGAAGGGTAAGCCTATTTCCCTGTTTTTGCGGATGACCCCGGATTCCCATGACTGGCAAGACCCCAGGCGGATGTCCCCCAAATCTTCAAAGGGGCCCTTTAAAAAACAATTGAAGTTAAATAAAGAGAAATTCAACCCCAGTTTGGGAAAACTTTGGGAAATTAAACGTTCAGGGTTAGGACAAATCCAACCAAAAAATAGAAAAACATTGGTGAGGACCAAAAAGTCGTCCCTGCCCTCCGCGGTGAATCTCGTAAATTTGCCTGTGAGCGTAAGCCTGGTTGATCAGACCCGATCCACCCCGAGGCCAGGTCGACCGAGCACGGGGGCGTTGCCCCCCCAAACTCCGGTATACTTCAGTTGCCCGACAAACCAGAATGAATTTAAAAAGGATATGGGCTTGCATGTGGTAATGTGGGAGATAGTGGCTTGATGTGGTAATGTGGGGAGTATGTGGCTGCATGTGGTAATGTGGGCCCGATATGTGGCTTGATGTGGTAATGCTGGGAGATATGGGCTTGCTGTGGTAATGTGGCCAGATATGTGGCTTTCATGTGGTAATGCTGGCCAGATATGTGGCTTATGTGGGAAAGCTGCCAGATATGTGGCTTGCATGTGGTAATGGTGGCCCGTATGTTGCTTTTCATGTGGTAAGGGGGCCAGATATGTTACTTGCATGGGTAATGCTGGCCAGTTTGGGTTGCATGTGGTAATGCTGGCCAAAATGTGGCTTCATGTGGGTTTTGCTGGCCGATATGTGGCTTGCGTGGTAATGGGCCGATTTGTGGTTGCGTGGTATGTGGCCCGATTTGTGGCTTGCATGGGTAATGCAGGCCCGATATGTGGCTTGCTGTGGTAATGCAGGCCAGATAGTGGCTTGCATGTGGTAATGAGGCCAGATAGTGGCTTGCATTGGTAATGCTGGCCAGATATGTGATTGCGTGGTAATGCAGGCCAGAAAAGTGGTTGATGTGGAATGCGGCCAAAATATGTGGTTTATGTGGTATGCAGGCCGATTTTTGGTTGCATGTGGTTTAAAGCTGGCCAGATATGTGGCTTGCTGTGGTAAAGCAGGTCGATATGGGCTTGCATGTGGTAATGTGGCCAGATATGTGGGTTGTGTGGGGAATGCAGGCCCGATTGGGCTTCTGTGGTAAAGTGGCCCGATTTGGGTTTCATGTGGTAATGCAGGCCAGATTGTGGTTGCTTTTGGGTAATGCGGCCGATATGTGGTGCATGTGGTAATGCAGGCCCGTTTTGTGGTTGCTTGTGGTAATGCTGGCCCGATATGTGGCTTGATGTGGTAATGTGGCCAGATATGTGGCTTGCTGTGGAAAAGCGGGGGAGATCAAATCAAATCAGTATACCCTTTCAAAATGTCATGTAAAAAATTTAGGTGGGTTATATCCTTTCCCCCTTTTTTCAATTAGCCCTTTTTAAACAAATTTCGTCCCCTTGGGAAGTGCCTCACAAAAAGCCCTTTTTAAACCCCCAGGTACCCATTTCGTGGGGCTTTACCATTTTTTAAATTCCGTTCCTTTTAAGTTTTTGGATTTTTTACGAGCACCCCGTCAAAAAAATAATGAAAATTTATATTTTTCTGGGAAATTTAATTTTTAAAATAAAAAAAAAGGTGAAAAAAATAGTCTGAAAAATAATTAAAATGAATTATATTAAAACGGAAATAAATAACGTTGTGTTAAGAAACAGCGTCTCAGGCGTCTGCTTCATGCTGTTGTTTTCTCGTGAAGAAGTGTTGATAAAGTTGTCTCACACTAATAGGTGTTGACAAATGGCATGATTTCTGAAACTCCTTTTGCCTAGGGAGGGAACGTTCTGAGTTGTGCACACCACAACGTTCTGAGTTGTGCACACCACAACGTTCTGAGTTGTGCACACCACAACGTTCTGAGTTGTGCACACCACAACGTTCTGAGTTGTGCACACCACAACGTTCTGAGTTGTGCACACCACAACGTTCTGAGTTGTGCACACCACAACGTTCTGAGTTGTGCACACCACAACGTTCTGAGTTGTGCACACCACAACGATTCAAATTCAATTTAGATTGCTTCACTAGCTTTCAGTTCAATAAAATCGTTTTTATATCATTATTATCCATGGAAACCAGGTGAAAATAAAAGTGTTCCGTGTCCCTTACTGAGCGACAGACAACTATCCCTGGTATATCTAATGGTTAAAAATCATTTAAAAGCTATTTTTAAAGGGTGGAGGGTAAGTTAGTGGAACATCTCGGTCGGATGACCAAGAGCTCCAGATATGGGTCGTCGTATGACGAAGACCAAGTCAGGAAACACTTGTCCTGTTTCTTAACAAAGCATCAGTAACCTAACCTCTCGGTGGAGATAGTTACCTCAGAAATGCTGAATCACTTCCTGAAAAAGGATTTTCTTTCCCTTCAGTCTTGATAGCCATTTATTTTCCCGTATCCGCTGCCTCATTAAGTGAAGGATGAGGGATATGAAGCGTTTTAAGAAAATGGTAAACAACACATAAGTAAGGAAATAATAGTAAAATAAAAAAAATGCTAATGTAATATCTTTTTCAATGTCTTTCACAAAGTACTTTGAAATGATCAGTGTCTCGTACACCCAGCTTTATTTTTTCACCCCCCCCCCTCTCGGGAATAAAAGTACTCTTGGCTGACAGTCATTGTCCTGGGTGAACACAGTTATAAAAAGACTTGCATATATCTAGCATCTACAGGCATGTGCAAGTCTGCACACACTTCACGAAGAAATGCTAGACTCACAGGAGTCATACAGACTCTGAGAATGGAAAGAATGGCAGAAAAGTGAAAACTTCTTTGATCAGGAGCCCTTCATGCTCTATTGTTAGAGCCTGACAGAACAATGATGAGTGAGCGCACATGTGAAGCAGTCTGTGTTATCCTTCTGTGCCCAATAGTAAACTCAGAAATTGTGAAGAGTGTTTCAATTACACTAAGACTAGCGATTCCCTATACTGATCTGTGGGATGCACCTCCATCCTTGAGTATGTTTAGCAGTAGTGTCAGGTCTAGCATGATCATTTAAGGCTGCCTGCTTCACAAAATTGCGTCGTAACGTTCAAACGAAAAATGCATGCATGCAAATTCGTTGGATGTTAAACGTAAAAAAAAAAAGTTTTTGGAATCGTTAGTATCAGTGCCATAAGGCCAAAAGGCGTGAATTTTGGGGGATTGATTGAGGTGTATAATGGAAAACAGGAATAAATAAAGGGGATGTAAATAGCGTGCTAAAATATCTAGCCCAGGCAGGACTGCAGCAATGGTTTTAGTGGAAATATTCAGATTCCGAAAGGGTAAGGAAAGCACTGGGTTGGTAATAGTTGTGGTGGGTGGAATAAACTGCCCGAGTATCAGTCTAGAAGCTAGACGTTGTGTGGGTTTTAAAGTTAGGTTACATAAATACACAGAGTGGAGTGTGTATAGTTGGGACCTGACTTGCTTGTGCAAATAGCTCTGATGCCGAGTTGTCCATCATCGACAACTTAAGTGGATTGTGACCTGAGCTGAATAGGTGGGTTATTGGTAAGCCGGTAGAAGGTGACATGTGGACATCCTCGCATGGGCAGTAGTAGGCTTGCTGCAACGTTCCTTTATGTTCTTACATTCTTATAACTGGAGATTGACTCATCTGAATCTGATCCTATATTTTCCCCATGATGTGGTCTCCAGAACACAAAGGGCTCTACCTACCATTGGAGAGCATCAGTCTGAATATGACAAATGACAAATAATTTATGTGTGAAGGGTTTACTCAGCCCCTTTTTGTTTAGGACCCTAAGAAAGGCATTTGACCAAGGTTGGCTCATCCTTATGGGAAAGAAAACATAGAAAAATCTATAATAAATAAGATAAAACAATTTTATTTTAATGAACATCAGTCAGTTGTTATAAAACAACTAAACATGAAATTAATCCTATTTTAAGTGTAAAATGAAATTATTTTTACAATTAGTAAATCCAAAGCTGACTTGTACAGCCGTGGCGATGTCTGGGACGGAGCTTTGTATGATTCTGAAATGCCAGCTGTGTTGATGATGGTGGGAAGGTGGGGAAGTGGGATCACAGCTGGTTGTGATAGCTAAATGACGCGTTGTCCCAATTCCACGCTTATTAGGTTTGCCAGAGGAGAGGTGGACCTGATCCTCGAAGTGCACACAGTGTTGAAGCAGTTTAAGTAGCACGTCAAGACACAGGAACACTAGTGTAGTTGTAACTGGAGAAGGATGACCCTAGCCGACAGTCAATGCTAGAAAGAGAAACAACACAGAGTACATGCCACTCGATAAATCCACTCACACATTAGGCTACAGGCCTTTAAAAGAAATGGTGATAGATAAATGATCTACTTGAAAATTCAGAAATCCAGGCAGGAATAACGACAAGTCTAGACCCAAAATAAGGGGGAAAGTGAAGCTCTCTTAAGACAAACAACCCCAAGAAATAAATTAGACATGAGCAGACCGAAATTACTTACAGATGGTTGGAAGTCGCCAGTCAAGTGATTCTCCACAGTGGAAAAATAAATACATTGCACGTATGATGTGATTCTAGCACAGTGGAGACGATACGTTCACCTACACCTTTCCACACAGTGAAACAATTTTTATTCAATAACTATAGTTTGTTTATCTTGAGTAACAATCTTTAGTTACTTGAATTTTCTGCCGTTATCCCTTTAGTACGCATTTTGTGTGCTATACAACCATGATCGCATCTGTTCAATGGCTTTACCAAAATCTGTGTATACTACATCTGCATTCTGTATTCTATTGCATACTAGCATATCATAATGATCAGTAGTTGCGACGAGGCTAGGAGCGACCTGCTGTGAAACCCATGTTGCCCTGGAACAGGTTTGCAATCCTCCTTCTTAGAACTTTCAAAAGAAATTTTTGTGTTGTGGGACAAAGCTTTTGGTCTATAGTTCTTAGCTATTGCTTTGCTGCCTCCTAAATGAAAATCAGGCTATATCCATTGTTTTAGTGTATTGTGGAGTCTTTACCTGAGTCTATGCTCCGTTTCCACGCATACTCTTAGGAGCCCGGGAGGGAGTTTTATTGGAGTTCTTCTGAACACAGAGTTCCACGAGGACTGGGCCTGGGGCTGAGTGCGTGGGCATGTTGTCAATTGCTTTCTCTATGTCTAGTGGAGTTAGGGTTATTCAGAAACTTGGCAAACATTGGGCGTCGGGTTTATATGGCATCATTCATGAAAAAAATTATCTGGTATTGTCTACCTCTTTAGAATGATTAGTGCTCGTGTAAAAAAGAGTAGTATTGAATTCCCAACTCTCTCACTCACTCTTCTTTGTTGGTCTTCGGTGTAAGTTCCAATCTTGTTCTGAGCAGGGACCCTTAAAGTAGATAAGGTTTTTGTTTTGTTTATGGCTTATGAAATATTTCGAATTACTTTCAATTTCACTAATCGCTTTAGATCTCTTGCCTCTCCTCGCGATAGTTCATCATCAGTAGGTCATAAACAGGACCTGGACTGTCGTAACATTGAGGAATCTCTCCATGATCACAGCCAGACACAATGGAAACAGCAGCATATCGTCGTCACATCAGGACTCCTTCAGATGATCTTCAAGCACACTCAGGAAATGTCTTCAAGAAATCGTAATGACACGATTGCAAACAAACATAGCCCCGGCCGGGACTGAACCGGCAGGTCAAGAGAGTCTCAAAACTCAGCGGTCGCGTTAGCCACTAGACCAGAAATATACCTAGTGGACGAATGCTTATTGTGTCTGCTGGTCTAGTAGGCTAACGCGACGGGCTGGAGTTTTGAGACTCTTGACCGTGCGGTTCAATCCAGGCTCTGTGATGGTTTACTCAGAAAAGTATTGGACGGGCGGGACTGCACATACTTCACACTGGAATAATGATTCAGCGTGAAACTGGCATCGCTGAAAATATCCAGCATATTGATGAGATTGAGTCTTACTGTAAAGATGGTTATCTCAACTTTCCTTGACCCCATGTTTAATGGATTCCCATTTTTTGCACTTACGAGAGTTTGAGTGAAACCTCTGTAAGGAGTAATCAACCATTCCTTCACTGTCTCTAGATCAATTGTTGGATTTTGATATTGCTTTTGTTATTTTCTTGGTAGTGATCGTGTAAGTAGTGTGAAGAGGATGTGTGTATGTTTGACAACTCTTTCCTTTTTATTCTGTCTGTTTTCGCTTTTTTTCCTCCCTTTGTGCTGTGCATTCTATTACATTTCTATCTTCAGGTAATACATGGTGTTGAATGATGTGGTGAGATGCTCATCTAGTTTTATATGATTTTGCACAAGTCAGCCCCTAAAGCTCTATCCTCGGCAAGGTGTTAACTGTCTTGTAATGTTTTGCTCGTTCATCAGTAATCCCACATACTGAATTACCTTAACGCTGTAATTGTGACAAAAACAGAGAAGTCGAGCATGGATTTTCCTGTTATCTTCCGCACTTGGTATTTGCAGTGTATTGGAGTAGGTATTATGTAATACAAAATGCAAAGTTTGTCCCATCCAGCACAAAAGAAGTATGGCAGCAACTAATACACATGAGATGTGCTTAAGAGCCGGTCACCCTTTGTTCAGCCGGTTAGAACATGTGAAAATGAATGTCATCACACAAACGCCTGTGTGGGATGTTATTGCTCTTTTTCTGCAATCATAATGATTTCTCAAAATGACCATTTTTCCCTCGTTCTGATATTATATAGAAGGTTGTGGCACCTTTTTAAAAGCATGAAGAGCTCGTACATACTACTATGGAGGTTGCTGATGAGTGATCAAGCATGCAGTTGTCATGCGTCTACCTGCACTTACAATCCAACACATTTATCAAGTGGCCGATGCACCCAAGATCAAATGTAAGTAAAACTGTTTATCTCCTGGTTACTGAGATTTACAGTTAGTTCAATGACTTGGATAGCAGTTTGACTGTGTTAGCCGCCACATAAAGTTGCATATTAACTGAAAAGCTATGAAGAACGGAGGACTATCGAGGGTTCTAAGGCGCGCTTAATTTCTGTATAAAAAATGCATTACAACCCGATCCTATTAACGCTGGCTCTTTCAACTGACTGCAAAAGAATCATTTCAGTGATCATGCTTAATATGAGACTCTCTAGATTCATCTCCTTCATATAAACCTCCTCAATATAGTGATCCTAATGTTGTTATAGTAAACTTGTAGAGTTACCCTCAGAAGAAACTGTTCTATGACTCAGAGAAAAGAGTTTGATGTAATTATACTTAGAAGGCGAAATAGAAGAGTTTCATCACTCAGCATCTGTGCAGCTAGTCTCCTTGATTCATGCATTAAGTGATGCTGATAAATAATGCTAGGACCGCGTCTACCAACTCGGCATCATTTTCGGAGACACTCGGAATGAGACTGTAGTAATTTAACTATCCAATATGGGGACTAGACCTCTCACTACCACAGATTCATTGATTAATATTTAGAATACTATCCGTTCCTACAGAGCGAAGGTCGCAGTGATATCATGGGGTAATTTAATTCGTATAATTTATAACGAGCTGCCGAAGGCATTGTGTGATGCATAACGCTACCGTCGCCTCATCACTATTTATTACAAGGTGAGGGACAATGGCTAGATGTGTGCAATTTGGGCTGGCAACAGTTCTCCCATATGAGAAATCGCTCCTATCATAATTACGTGGTGTAGCAGTAGCCTCAGTCTTCACCGTATGTAAAGGGTGGATGTGTGAACATTTTTTTCAGCGCTCTCAAGAAAAATTCGAAAATTTATGAAAATGAGTTATTCATATAGAAAAATAGCTTAACTCTTTGGCAACACAATGGTACAAGAATCAATGTTCTACAACGTTTCTACAAGAAATTATTAGTCATGTTATAGCAGGTATGGTGGCGGCGATGTAAGGTAGCGGTCTGTTTCTAACCTATGTTGATTTTTTGGTATTTTTTCCTTGTTTTTTATCGCTCTTTTTCTTTGCATTATTTTACTAATATAATAATTGATTATTTGGCATCATATAAGAGTAGTTGGAGCTTATCTGATAGACGTCTGCCTGTATCGAGGACAAGCTCACCTAGGTTCACCGGCTGTGATCCTCTCCAGAGAGTGCAGGTGAAATCACCTTCATTATTACGCTTATATCAGTTATATAGTATGAACTATACGGCTATATTTATCTATCTGAATTGAATCTTATATGATATAATAATCACTGTAAAATAACAAACAAAGAACTATAGTATATATACTCTAGACTGAATAATATAGGCATCATATTGCGCAGAGTCACCAGATATAGTTCGAGATAAAAAGTTACTCCTCGTCTCCATGTTGTTTGTTTGGTCTGAGTGAGAGAAAACGATGTTTGTTGAAGAGGTAACGCCACTAGAATAGTAACATCAGTGTTTACTAAGAAATACACCGAAACAAACGCGATTTTTCGCGAAAAAAAGAATTTGATTTTTTTTTGACGGTAGGACTACCGGCGTTCTAGGCCTATATCTCGGAAGTAACTTATTCCACGTTATCTTGCGGACCTCAACCATTATTAGATGATTGTATGGAAATGATTTTCACAGACAATATGAACTCAAAGTGTGTTTTTAATTTTTAACGATGGATTTTTTGTGAATATCTCAAATATTTTGATTTTGTGGGGAGCGGGTTAAGGTAAATTTAAAAGGCAGATATTTTGGGGTATGCCAAAATTCTGTCAAATTATTTTTTTTTAACCAATGATAATAAGATATATTAGATGAAATGGCCAGTAAATGGATTCGTGCTAGTTGTATTCTAACAGTTGGGGAAAATTGTACCCACGGAAGAATTAGTGCCAACTCGTAGTGCCCATTTGTCATGGGGGGATGCTGCCCATATATCAATATTATGTTAATATTTTTTTTCTATGTTGTTTGTTGGCCAATCATACTGAAACTTTGTCACATTAAACTATATATGCACCTCTAAAAGTACACCAAAAATAAAATAAATCGGTTGAAAAGAAAAAAAAAAATATAATCCCTCACTCCCCCCGATGCTTTGTCACAGCATTAATTCTGATGTAGTTTGTGCCCTGTAAGTTGTAACTTTAAATAAAGTACTGTAAGTAAAATCTGGGACCCGAGATATTTAGCCAGCGTTCCTTGAAGCTTAATTCTTGACGCATTAGTCAACTACGCCACCATCCCTCAAACGTTAGGTGTCCAGCAAGTACACTGGACATGCCACTGCTAACACGAGCACATTCGTGGCCGTGGATAGTTACAGAAAATGATTTCATTATCCTCCCATGTGTGTGTCGTGTGTGTGTGTGTTGTGTGTGTGGTGTGTGTTTGTGTGTGTGGATAAACAGAAAGAATGGACGGAGACACAAACTATTGTCATGATTAGTATTAGATTCCAATGCTTCTTCCACTGTGCTAGAGGCTTCTAATAGAAAAGATACCCAGTTTCTGGTGTTTGTCTCGTCTGGCAGAGGCCTGTCCTATGTATCTATTTATCCTTCCCACAGCTCCTGTAGCCTTATATACTCTATCAGGTCATATAGTCTATGTATCTTGAGATTATCGTAATAGACGAACTGTCAGTAATAAACAGAGTATGTTACGGGGTATTCGAACTGTGGTGGTGAACGGCTGCTGGTCCAGCGCTCTACACCTGGGTTATGAATACTCTCTCACATTCTTCTATTTGTATATACAAGTAAATTGAATTCAAGATTAGTCGATTAACATTTATTACTGTCAATATCAGCAAAATGTTGACAGTTTAGGTTTTCTTTTAGGACAATAAGTTATTTTGTCTGTTGCACAAAGTAAAACTATTTTAGTATGAACTCAGAGATTTACTTCCATGTTGTTTAGCTGGTTTTGAGAGTTTATGCCGTTTACACTTAGACAGTTATACTTTCTTAAGATAAAAATTATGATCTGAGGCGCAGAATAATCCTCGGTCTTCTGTCATCTCAACCTCAGAAAATAACTTTTTCTCTCCGATAAAATCTCTTGATTTGTCATTAGTGAGTGAAGAGGATCGGAATCACCCACCATGAAGCTCAATTGAACGTGAATCAAAGTCTAGATCATTGTTGCACTCTGGATCCATTAATCAATAACTGGTCAGGGGGGTAAAAAAAAGCTGTTGTTAATTTTGATTAGAGCGTTAATTTTAGCTTTTTAAAGCTGTGTGTAACGTAAAAATCGATTAACCAGGTCAAGCAAAAATATATATTCAAGGGAAAGTAAAGTATATGTGAACAATAAAAAATATAGTCTTGCAGCCCAGGAAACAGCATGTCATTCCAAAGTGTTAGCTGCGTTTTCAAAACTGATTTCGTAAGTAGTTAAGTCATGTCTTGTGTATGAGGGGATATTTTAGGTTTTGAAAGGCCCGACACCACAACTTGACACTCCTGAAATACCTTCCTCAAGTTTCTCTACCAATTTTATTTTCCTATAGGCTTCATCTTAAATCATTATTATTCTTGTTTCCTCGGTTTAGCTAAACCTTCTCATTCATTTAGTCTCACTGCGTGATCCCACTTACAGCTCTTGCTTAGTCTCCAGTCGCTTAATCATCCTGTCTTCATAGCTCCTGTACCTACTACTTTTCTTTCTGTTGTTTTACTCGAACTTAACAGCATTGAAATTAATTAGATAAATACCTGAGGACGAACCAGTTCGCTTTACTGTAGTTACAAAAATGCTGAACGTCCATGCTTGAAAAACCTGGCATAAGTACTCGCGCTCAGTGTGACCTCCAGACTACTACACAAACATAGAAATAAGTAAAGAAAATGAAGAATGGTGAAGGGAGAAAAAGATAATTGGGAAAAACAAAAACTTAAGTTGAAGGTTCACAACACTTTCACAAAGGAAAATTTAGGCTAACTTATTTACAAGTCAATGATAAATGTTTCATGTCTACTTCTGTCGTAATAGAATTAAAGCTGAGAGACAAACCCAACGAGAACATAAATGAAACATTGTGTAACATTTGGGACTTTATTCTGGAAATGTTTCGCCAGGCTGTGGCTTCTTCAGTCCGATTAGAGATAGGTCGAAGATGAGGAGGAGTTTGAGGTCGTTCAGCCTCAGGCCTCCTTAAATCTCATCTTTCGGCTTTCTCTTGCATTGTACATGATAGACGACACAGCCTGGCGAGATACTCTTCCAACTGTCACATTTATCAAACCCAGCTATTGTTCTACAAACAATCACATAATCTCCACAACACTTGGTTATACACAACACATAATCTCCACAAAGACACTGGTTTATACAAACAATCACATAGAGTCTCCACAACAGACGGGTAATACAACAATCACTTATTCTCCACAACACTGGTTAATAACATACAATCAATAATCTCACAACACTGGTAATTACGAAAGACTCACTAACATAAAAGTTGATCATTAATATTTCCCGGACCAAAGAGCTGGGAAATTCTTGAGACAATAACCAGAAGGTCTAAGTTACGATGTAACCACAGAATTATTGACACACAGTAATGACTTCTCAATAAAACTTACGAAGCAAAATTCTAAAATGATTTCAAGCATTTGTTTGACATTGTAACCAACGTTCTTATATTCCTTTGATCCTGGCACGCTTGCTAGTTATCTCAGGAAAGAAAGGGGGTCACCGCCTTACTCAGGATAAAGAAAACCATGATATAATAAAAAATCACTATAACAAAATACAGATATGCGAATAATGCACAGACTTTAATAATAATATAATAATAATAATATAATAATAATAATAATAATAATAATATATAATAATTAATAATAATAATAATAATAATAATAATCATAATAAATAATAATAATAATTAATTAAATAGTATTTTAATAGGTATGACAGGGAATAGCTAGGAAACACCAGGTTAGTCACGTGTGTAAACTCTACAATGGCCACCGGATGAATTAAAGACATGCGGTTTATGTAAGCTCTAATTAAAATGGAAATAAGAGGAATGATGGAGTGGTGGAAATGAGCCCAGCAGGTAGAGACAGGCGTGTAGGTCGCTGGTGTAAGTAAGTATAAGCTGCAATTTACAAGGCGTGGTTGTCTAGGCCATTGTCTGTAATGGGTGCCACTGTCTATGATCCAGACCCAGGTAAAACTGGTTGAGGAACTGTTTCTCCTAGATGGACTGTTTGAAATAAAAGATGAGTGCAGGCCGACGAGTGAAGATATCAAGCAGAGGCGGTGTACATCATCTCTTCATAGGCAACCATTCATTTTACACTCACTCGTCACCTAATATCCTGTCTCTGATATTTGTGGACGAGGCTCGCTCGTCTGGGGTCGAGTGACGAGGCGTCGCACGTGCTGGGCGGGGTGACGAGGCGCGCTCACGTCTGGGAGGTACGAGGCGGCACGTCTGGGGTGGTGGACGAGGTGCGCAAGTCTGGGGGTTGACGAGGCTCGCTCGCTCTGGTCTAAGAGTGACGAGGCGCGCACGTCGGTGGGTGACGAGGCTCGCTCGTCTGGGATGTTCAGAGTGACGAGGGCGCGCACGTCTGGGGTGACGAGGCGCGCACGTCTGGGGCGGTGTCGAGGCGCGCACGTCTGGGTGGTGGTGACGAGGCGCGCAACGTTTGGGGGCGGGGACGAGGCGCGCACGTCTGGGGGTGAATCGAGGCGCGCCAGTTGGGGTGAGGTGACGAGGCGCGCACGTCTGGGGGTGACGAGGTACGCACGTCTGGGGTGGGTGCAGGCGCGCACGTCTGGGGGTGACGAGGCCGACGACGTCTTGGGGTGACGCAGGCGCGCCACGTCTGGGGGTGACAGGCGCCCACGTCTGGGGGTGACGAGGCGCGCACGTCTTGGGGTGACGAGGCGCGCACAACGTCTGGGGGGCGTCGAGGCGCGCACGTACTGGGGGTGAGTGAGGCGCCCACCGTCTGGGGGGTGACGAGGCGCGACAACTTACTGCGGGGTGGACGAAGGCGCGCACGTCTGGGGGTTGACGAAGCGCGCCACGTCTGGGGTGACGAGGCGCGCACCGGTTTGCGGAGGTGACGAAGCGCGCACGTCAGGGGGGTGACGAAAGGCGCACGTTGGGGGATTCAGACAGACTTAGGGGTTGGTAAAAAAAAGATTTAAGAATATGTAACTTGCTTAACAAATAAGCTGCATAAAAACTAATCAAATGTGTGGAAAGTTATTAAAATTAACGTTAAGGTTCCAAAACTATCAACCGGGATAACTCACTGGACACTAAGAACAAAACTTAGTCAAACCGGGATAACTCACTGACATCGAAGTACAAAACTTTCAACCGGGATAACTCACTGACCAAAAGAACAAAAACTATCAACCGGATAAATCTCACAGACACAAGAACAAACCTATCAACCGGGATACTCACTGACACAAGACAAGCGATCAACAGGGATAAATCATGACACACAAGAACAAAACTATCACTCCGGGATAAATCACTGACACAAGAATACAAAACTATCAAACGGGATAACACTCTACTGACACATGAAACAGTAAACTATCAAACCGGATAACTCACTGACACAAGATACAAAACTATCAACCGGGATAACTCACTGTCAAAAGAACAAAGCTATTCTAACGGGTAACTCGACTCACACAAGGAACAAAGCAAGCAACCGGGATAACTACATGGACACAACAACAAAACTTATCAACCGGGTTTATACTCACTGACACACAAAACAATCAACCGGGATAAACTCACTGACACAAAAACAAAAAATAAGGAGAGAAGGAAGGCTGTAATAGGGTTTATTTGCCCATGCTAGGCATGTCCAAGTTCAAACCATAGGTTTGACAAGTTTTCACTTACTATAAATTCGATATTTAAAGCTACTCAAGGTTTTAGCATCAATAAATCTATTGGGAGTTTGTTCCGCCATACACAACTCTATTACCAAACAAACCTATGCTTTCCTACATTCTCTTTCTTAATCCAAAAGTGATCCAACTTGTTCCAATTGCTGGATTTGTCTAGGTTGATATTTTTAGCATGTTATTTACTTCAAATTGTATATATTCCTGTTTTTTTTTTTTTTCTCATTTAAACACTTCAATCATATTCAAACTAATTCTATGCCTTTAAGAGTGCAGATCAAATGCTATCGTTTACCCTCGTAGGGAAAAAATTTGATACATGGGATTTATGTTAATCCGTAATACTGTGACAAAAAATCAGTGCAGCTATTATCTAGACGAGACCTAAAAAACTATATATAGAATTGATGATAACTGAGGACTCCTGTTATTTATACTTCTTGATATAAATGGAAGAGTTAAGGTATGTAGTGATTAACAGAAAAGCATACATTGTGCTTTGTATAACGGCTAAAGGGGGATAAAAGTGTGTGCAAAAAAATTATAGGGGAAATAAGTTTCTGAGTATACCTGGTAGAAAGTGCATGGTAGAGTTTTTTACTGGAGAATAAGAGTAAGACGCAGAGAGAAGATAGGATAGCGTGAATAAAAGGAGGCTTTAGGAAAGGATAGGGGGTGGTGTAGCCAGGTGTTTTACTCGATGAAAACATATAGGTGAACTGTATTTAGTTAATGGGTAGTCAAATAAGGCGCTTTTTGTATGCTCATTTATGGATTTGGAAAAGGCGTATGAAAGGGGATATGGGGGCAATGTAGGCAGATGTTGTAAATGTATGGAATAGGAGGCAGAGTTGAATATGAAGCAAGTGAAGCAATTTTTTACGAGGATAGTTTGGTCACGTTAGAGTATGTCGAGGAGTAGGAGATATTTTCCCAAGTGTAAAGGTAGAAATTAGACAAGGATGTGAAGATGTCACCGTGATTGTTCAAATTTATTATTTAGATTGGAGTTGTACGTGAAGTGAATGCTCGCGTGTTGGCAAGAGGGGTGGGGCTTAAAGATAAAGAATATACACTAAGTGGGGAAATTGTCACAGTTGCTCTTTGCTGATGGCAGTGTTCTTTTGGGAGATTTGAAGAGAAGTTGCAGAGGTTACGGCTGAGTTTGTAGGTTATGTAAAGAAGGAAATTTAAAAATTGAATATAGGAAGAAGAAGAGTAAGGTGATGAGTGGTAACATCAAAATTAGGTGATGGAGAGATAGGATATCAGAGTGGAGAGAGTATGGAGGAAGTGATGTACTGAAATACTTAGGAGTGGACGTGTCAACAGATGGGTCTATAAAAGTTGAGTGTGGTCATAGAAATTGACTAGCAAAAAAAAGTTGAGTAGTGCACTGAGATAGGGAGACAACTTTGTCCATAGAAGCAAAGAGGGAGATATGGGAGGAAAGTTCATAGTTGAGTGTTCTAACGCTTACTATATGGGCGTGAAACACGGGTGGTTAATGTTAATATTAACAAGGAGAAGCTGGAGACAGTGGAGAATGTTTATGTCTGGGGGCAAGTGTGGTGTGAATGTAAATGCAATGAAGATTATGTAGTTGGGAAATTGAGAGGAGGTGTTGGATTACGGTAAATGTTGTCCAGAGGGGTGAGGTGGTTCGGACATGCAGTGAGGATGGAACCCCCAAACGGGTGGCCACAAGCCGGGTCCAACCATGGTGGAGAGAACCGCGCCGGAAGTAACGGCAAACCTCATATTGAATGAATGAACGAGGGATGGAACAAAAATTAGAATGATTGGAGAGTGTATAATTCTATAGTGGAGGGAAGGCGGGGTAGGAGGTCGGGGTTGAAATGGTGGGAGGGAAGGGGGGTAAAGGAAGGTTTTGTTGTGGTGGGGGCTTGGGACTTATGCAAGGCATGCGCTGAGTGTGTAGATAGGGGCGAATGGAGACAAATCGTTTTTAGAGTTTCATATGATGTTGGAGTGTGAGAAAGGTAACATTTCATGAAGGTGTCTGAAGGAAACCGGCAGCCGGAACTTGAGTCCTGGAGATGGGAGCTACAATTCGGCCACTCTGAAGGAGGGGTTTAATGTTGCGTTTTAACTGAAGTGTAAAGCACGCCTCATAGGTTAAGACAGTGATGGAAGGAATGATGAAAGTTTTTCTTTTTTGACCCACTGCCATCATGGTGCGAGAAGGCCGACTGTGTTAATAAAAAAATATTATTTTATTCACTTTATCAGAACACTTTAGTACTGTTGTGTGTGTTTTAGATTAGAATGCTTAGACGAATATTTTTTGCATAGAGATTCTTATTATTTAGTTATAAGCGTTTATGGTTATTACTTTTCCAGGTTGGAACTTTCATTTGTTACGTTAAACTGCTTCTTTCTCATTCTTTATTCAGATATCGTGTATATTCGCTCTGCTGTTTCGTCAATAGAGAGAAACACAATAACACACTAATTAACACTACCAAGGAACATAGGCAAGGTACAATAGCACAAGGAACATAGGTGACAGGAATCGGAGAAGTGAGGGACGACCTCTCCTCGCAAACATTAGTGAAAAAATATAAGGAGATATTTAGGGTGAATAGACGGCAACCAAACTGAAAATGTGCATAATCTGAGGGCTACAGATGCGCATGAAGGGCGAGGTAGACAAAATGGATATGCCTGGGTGCTGATAACTACCAGATTACCGGACAGCCAGAGAAACCGGAGGTTAATAGGAATAAATCTTATCAGAGACTTTTCCTTTACAGTTAGGACATAATAGGGCGAACTTGGGTTCAGTAAATCACTCCGGAGATTAAAATTAAAAGCCATAAGGATCGATGCGTTCTTAAAACATACCACCGGCCGGGATTGAACCCGCGTTCAATAGAGTATGGTTTGTTTGCATCGTTTGTCATTACGATTTCTTGAGTCCTGGAAGCGTTCTTTTAGTTACGTCAGGGATCCCCAACGATATAATTTATATTTATATATAATATATATATATATATATGTTTATATATATTATATATATATATATTATATATATCTATATATATATATATATATTTTAATGTAGGGAGGTGGTAGGAGAAAATTCTCAAACAGCTTCAAAGGAGAAATCTTGGTTTTCCCTGAAGCAAGTAGTATATTATAAGTGTTTATATATTGATATATATATATTTTTATATATATATATATATATATTATCTTATATATATATATCAAATATATATATATTGATATATATATATGTCATGCCGAATAGGCAGAAATCTTGCGGATATTGGCTTAAATAGCAACGCTCAACCTTGCCTATAGGACAAGTGTAAATTTGTGTATGCAATTAATTTCGCCAAAATCATTCTGAACCTAACGAAAAAATATATTTCATTATGTTTGTTTTAGTATCAAATTATTGTTAAACAAATCTAAAATACATTTAGTTGGGTTAGGCTAAAATAAATTGCGCTTGTTATAATAAGGTTAGGTAAGTTTCTAAGTTCCTTTTGGTGCAAAATTATAAATTTTTACATCAACATAATGAAAAAATATATCTTTTACGTATAAGAGAAAATTTTAGAAAGACTTAATTTTAAATGAGTTCTTGCTAATTTACCAGTTTTACATATTCGGCACGACATTATATATATATATATTATATATATATATATATATATATATATATATATATATTATATATATATATATATATATATATATATATATATATATGCAATGCATCGACACCATGCCCAGCCCTTCTAGGGCAGGGTAGGTCCCTGAGCCAGAGCTTTTAGCTCACAAGACTGTCATTCCCATTCGGCCCCTTGTGGCGTGGATGACAGACCAGAGAGGCCTAGCTTGTGGCTAGGCCTGGGGACAGTTGGTCCCTAAGATGAGGGGGTACTTGTGTCTCCTCCCATGGGAGACTTAGGTCTCAGACACTCCCTAGAGAGGGAGCCAAGGCCGGGCCACCTCTTGGAAAAGGCCCGGGCCGGGAGAATACCGGCGAATCTTTAATAATAAATAATATATATATGCAAGACAAGACACGGGGGGTTGGAAATCTTTAGCTCAAGTACTTTCACAATTCTGACAGAGAAAATTTCCCCTCCTTCAGTTGCAGCCTTGCAACATTGCATAGTTTCTGATTACGCCCTGAATGTTGTGAAAGTACTCGAGCTTAAGATTTCCAGTCCCCGTGGCTTGTATTGCATAGTTAAGATCACCTGTCTGCGATTATATATATATATATATATATAAATATATATATATATATATATATATATATATATATATATATATATATATAATATATATATATATATATATATATATATATGCAAAACAACCCCTCTGAAAGAATAGAGAAATTCCTCTCTATTCTTTCTTTCAGAGTGGTTGTTTTGCATATTCTGAAATCACTGTTTACTGTGATCTTATTGCATATATATATATATATATATATATATATATATATATATATATATATATATATATATATATATATATATACGTAGGTAGTAGGTTGGTAGACAGCAACCACCCAGGGAAGTACTACCGTCCTGCCAGATGACAGTGAAACAAAAACCTGTAACTGTTTTGCATGATGGTAGGATTGCTGGTTTCTTTTTCTGTCTCATAAACACGCTAGATAACAGGGATATCTTGCTACTCCTACTTACACTTTGGTCACACTTCACAGACACGCACATGCATATATATATATACATACATCTAGGTTTTTCTCCTTTTTCTAAATAGCTCTTGTTCTTTTTTATTTCTTCTATTGTCCATGGGGAAGTGGAAAAGAATCTTTCCTCCGTAAGCCATGCGTGTCGTATGAGGCGACTAAAAATGCCGGGAGCAATGGGCTAGTAACCCCTTCTCCTGTATACATTTACTAAAAAAGAGAAGAAGAAAAACTTTATAAAACTGGGATGCTTAAATGTGCGTGGATGTAGTGCGGATGACAAGAAACAGATGATTGCTGATGTTATGAATGAAAAGAAGTTGGATGTCCTGGCTCTAAGCGAAACAAAGCTGAAGGGGGTAGGAGAGCTTCAGTGGGGGAAATAAATGGGATTAAATCTGGAGTATCTGAGAGAGTTAGAGCAAAGGAAGGGTAGCAGTAATGTTAAATGATCAGATATGGAAGGAGAAAAGAGAATATGAATGTGTAAATTCAAGAATTATGTGGATTAAAGTAAAGGTTGGATGCGAGAAGTGGGTCATAATAAGCGTGTATGCACCTGGAGAAGAGAGGAATGCAGAGAGAGAGAGAGATTTTGGGAGATGTTAAGTGAATGTATAGGAGCCTTTGAACCAAGTGAGAGAGTAATTGTGGGGGGGGACCTGAATGCAAAAGTAGGAGAAACTTTTAGAGAGGGTGTGGTAGGTAATTTTGGGGGTGCCAGTTTTAAAGGGATAAGGGGAACCCCTTTGATTGAACTTTGTATAAAAGGGGTTTATTTAATAGGTAATACATTTTTTTAAAAAAAAGAGGATAAATAAGTATTCAAGATATGATTTTAAGGGGCGAAATGACAGTTTTTGTTGGATTATGTTTTGGGTTTAGATAAAAGATGCTGAGTAGACTTCGGGTTGTAAAATTTTTTAAAAGGGGGCCACAGATATATCAGTCCTTTTAGTTGTAGCTACATTTGAGAGTTAAAAGGAAGATGGGATACAAGGAGAATAGAAGCATAGGGAAGAGAGAGGTAAAGGTTTATAAACTAAAAGAGGGGGCATTTTAGGGAAAAAATAAACAGCTATTGGAGGATGAGGGGAAAATGAGGCATAGGCAAGGGGGGTCGAAGAGGTAGGGGGGTAGGGTTTAAAAAATGTATGTTAGAGTGTTCACAGAAGTTTTTTGGTTACAAAAAAGTGGGTGCGGTTTGGGGAAGGGGAGCGATTGGTGGAATGATGATTAAAGAGAGTTAAGGGGGGGAAAAAGTTAGCATAGGGAAAATTTTTAACAAAGTGGAAGTAAAGCAAGGGGGGAAAGGGGGGTTATATGGAAAAAAAGGGAGGGGTTAAGAGAGGGGGGAAACCCAATTTAAAAAAGAAGAAAATTTAAGAGTGGGTGAGATTTTTTAAAAAAATTTTTTGTTGAAAAAATAAGAAAAAAAGTTTTTGGGAAAGTGAGATTAACTTTTTAAAGAAAGCCTAGAGAACAAATGGATTTGTCATTTAAAAATAGGAGGGGAAAGAGTTATTAAAGGGGAGAGTTAGAGGTTTTTTGGGGAAAAATGGAGGGGAATTTTTTGAGGAATTGTTAAATGTTATAAAAGATAGGGGAAGCGGGGATTTCGTGAAAAAGGGCAAGGAGGAATAACATCTTGTAGGAGTAAAGGAAAAAGCCGTTTGGTGTGGGGGAAGTTCTTTGAGGCAGGGGTTTAAAAAAAAGGGGGGAAAAAGGGCCAGCCGGGATTGAGGGGAAAAAGTTAGAAATTTTTAAAACAGGTGGGGTTTAAGTTTTGGGTGGTTGGTGAAATTTAATTTAAAAAATTAAAGGGAAAAAGGGGTAAGGAAACAAGGGAGGGCCCAGAGAGCATGCATATTTTCCTTTTTTAAAAGGCAAAGGGGAAAAAAAAGAGAGTGAAAAAATTTAGGGGGATAAGTTTTTTAGTGTACCGGGAAAAGTGTATGGTAGATTTATAATTGAAAGAATTAAAGTAAGAGGGAAAAAAGGGATAGCAAAATAAAACCAAGGGGCTTTAGGAAAGGTGGGGGGGTGTGTGGCCCGGGGGGTTTTTTCAGTGAAAACCTTTTAAGTAAAACAATATTTAGATAAGTTTAAAAAAGGTCTTTGGGGCATTTTGGTTTTAAAAAAGGCGTATGAAGGGTGGATGGGGGGGCAATGGGCAGTTTGGTTCAAGTGTAGGGGTGTGGGAAAGGTTTATTTTTTTGGAAAGCAGTGAAGAGTTTTTACGGGGAAAAGGGGGCTCAATTTAGAGTATGTGGGAAAGGGGGAAATTTTTTTCCCCAGAAAAAAGTAGGCCTTTAAGACAAGGATGTGTGATGTCCCGGGGTTGTTTAATATTTTAAATAGATGGGGTTGAAAGGGGAAGAAAATGAAAGGGGTTTTGGGGAAAGGGAGGCGGGGAAATTTTAAAAAATTTAAAAAATTTCCACACAAAAGGGGAAGTTGTCACAGCTGTTTTTGCTAAATACACTGTGCTTTTGGGGGAAAATTCTGAAGAGAATTTTCAGGATTGGGGGGATGAATTTGGTAGGGTGTGCAAAAGAAAAATTAAATTTGAATACAGGAAAGAAAAAAGGTTTATAAAGGAAAACAAAAAGATTAGGTGATGAAAGTTTGAATATCAATTGGGGGAGAGAGAATGGAGGAGGTGAAGTTTCAGAAATTTGGGATTTGGAGGGTAGTCAGGGGATGGGTCTTAAAAAGATGAGGTAATCAAAAATTTTATGGGGGAAAAAAGAGTGATTTGGTGCACTTAAAAGCCTGGGGAAAGACAAAGAATTTTGCCCTTTGGGGGGAGGAAAAGAGGGGAAGGTATGAGAGTATATTTTTAAAACCAACGCTTTTATAGGGGGTTTAAAGGGTTTGGGTGTTTAATGTTGAAACGGGAGAAGGGGGGGAAGGCAGTGGAGATTTTTTTATTTTGGGGCAATGTTTGGGTGAATAAAAGCAAAAAAAATTTTCGTATTTTTTGGAAATTAGGGGGGGTGGGGATTACCAAAACGTTTTGCCAGAGGGCTGGGGAAGGGTTTTTGGGGTGGTTGGGAAATTTGTAGAAAAAACGGAGCAAAAACAAATGATTTCAAGAGTGAAACAGTCTTAGGGGAAAGGGAAGGCGGGGTGGGGGTGGGGCCTGGGAAAATTTTTGGGGAGGGGGGGGGAAAAGGAGGTTTTGTGTGCGGGGGGTTTGGGGAAACCCCCGCGGCATCTTAGGTGTTTATAGGATTGAAGGGAGAAAAAAGGGTTTTTAAATTTACTTAGACGTGCTTTTTGGAGTGGGGAGCAAAGTAAAAATTTAGAAGGGATTCGGGGAAACCGGGGGCCCGGATTTGATTTCCTGGAGATGGAAGTACAGTGCCTGCACTCTAAAGGGAAAGGGGTGTTAATGTTGCATTTTAAAAAACTGTGTGTAAAGCCCCCTTTTTGGAAACCCCAGGATGGAGTAAAAGATGGGAAAGTTTTTTTTTTTCCCCGGGCCCCACCCCCCCTTGGGGGGAAACCGGGCCCCTGTATAATAATTTTTAATAAAATTATAATATATAATATAAAATTAAAATTAAATATTTATATTTAAATTATAATTTTATAATATATATAAATAATATAATTATAAAAAATAAAAATATATATATTATAAAAACCCAGAAAATTGATATTTTCGTTTAAACAATTCATTTTTCCTTCGATAATATATCTTTTTTTAAAATTTTATTTACTCATTTGGGTTCTTTTGGGTTTCGACCAACCATCTTTTTTCAGTCAACTATTTTTTTTCGTTCTACATATACAAAGATTCTGACAGGTTGGCCCCTTTGCGTAAAGCAGGCCCAAAGACCTTTCCTACAGCAGGGGATAAAATTTGGTGGGGACACCCCTCGGTGAAATTTAAATAAAAGATAAAATAAATTACCCCACCTCCCAATCACCCCCTTGCCGGGTTTTAATGAGATCAAACAGATTTTTTCCACTTTGCCATATCATAAAATCTTATTTGACCAATTATGGGGAAGGTTCTCGCCTTTAAAGGGTTTTTGAAATTTGGTTTTTGGGAAAGACAAATTTATTTTAGAGAAAATTTTCCCAAAAAAAAAAAACTATATTTAAAAAACCCAAAATTTTTTGGGAATCTTTTTCGGGACGTGATTACGGGTTTCCTATTTAAGGGAATTGGCAATTTAGGGGAAAGGGAATGTCATTTAAAAACGTAACTCACTTTCCATCACAGCTGACATTTCTGAATGGGGGGGGGGTTTCCAGGGAGATAATGTTTATTTGTAGTTGGTGTGTGTGGGGTCTGTGCTCACCTATAGGGTACTCCCCTAAATGTGGTTGTAGCGGTTGCTCTTGGGCCCTGGTCCCGCTTCTCAACCTCCCACTTGCCAGATTCACTCCGTCATTACCCTCGTGGGCCTTATCGTACCTTCGTTAGCGCTGTTTTTAGGAAAAACCTTCCACCCCCATCATTTTTGGTAAAGTTTTATTCCCTTCATGTCCCCCAAAAGATGGAAGAAATAATTCCTAACAATTTTTGTGACTCTTTTTGGTTTTTTTAACTTCTTGCTGAAAAGTCGAGTACCTATTTCTACTCCAAACAGCCCCCCCCGGGCGGGCCCTATTAATTCCTCCCATTTTTTTTTTACGTTTTTTTCCCCATTTTTTTCCCTGGGTCATTTGCCCGGCATTCCCGCTAAAATCAGACAGTATTTTTTTAGCTTTTCTCAAAAACTCTTCCATTTAGTCGGAAAAAGCCTCATGCATACCTCTGCATTTTACCCATTTTTTACCTTGTTTTTAAAGAGGTGTGGGGTTTAGGGCGGGTTCTGCATACTCCCAAGAGGGGCTTGATAATTTTGTAAAGGGATTAAAATGACGTTTTAAGACGAAAATTAATTTGCAGAAAAAAAGGGGTTTTTGATTTAAACCTTTTTGGGGATAAAAAAAAGTCTATGCTCGAAAAACCCTTGGATCAGGTCTAAAAGCATCTGTCTCCAGAGTTAAATACCCCATTTTCGGGGTTTCTTTTTCTTCTCCCTTTCAACCCTTTGCATTTTGGGAATTAAATTTAAGCACCCTTTTTAAACTGCCCAAATTTCCTTGTTTTTTTGTCTAATTCATTTACACCCTTCCCTTTTCCCATTTGGGTTTATTTTCTTTTCATTATTTTTTACGAAAATTACACAGAGATAGTCTGACTCGATCCCAAATCCGGAAGTAGTTTTGGTCCAATTCCCGTTTAAATTTGAAAGTCCCCCTGCTTTTTAAACCTTAACTTATTTTTACATCTTTTCCCCAGATAATTACTTTTTTTTTCCCTTTCCCCCAAGTTACTCTTTGATTCGTTTTTAGAACTTTCCCTTTCTTGCTGCCATGAAAACCCACTCGTCTTTTTTTCTGTCTTTTTCTTTTATTTGTCAGAAAATTTCCACCCAGGCTGGAATGAGTTTTGGGACCTTTTTTTTATCCCCCGAAACTGATTATTATTTACGAATTCACTACTCTCCAGTTACCTCTTCCAATTTTCCTGATTATCTTCTCCTTTTAAATTGCATGATATGAATTTCCCTGTAACTATCTTAGTTCAACGCTTTCTGTATATTTCCCCTTCTTCAAAATAGGGATTACTTTTTTTGTTTATCCGGGTTCTGGGAACTGGCCAATGTCTATTGACTTCTTGTAGATCTTTCGCTAAAAATGTTCAAACTGGTTTTTTATTTCCTCGACGGAATCTAAGGGGAGTTTTTTAAGCTTCCCGTTCCCGTCAAAAAAAAAAAAAAAATTTTGTTTCTTCTTCCTTTTTTGTTAAACTAGGGGGTCCAGTACCCGTCAAAGAAACCCATTTCCCTATGAATTCTGGTTAAATTTCCCCCTCGTTTTCCCCTGATAAACCTCTTTTTCATTGTTTTAACCTTTTTCAGTTTCCTTGTCTTTTGTCTCGGTTTTTCCCTTTATCAATCGAATTTCCTAGGGGTTTTCAGTTGGGCTTTTCTTTTGATGGGCGGGGGAACCAAATTTGGGAACAAACTAGCCCTCTCCCTTTTAATCAGCTTCCATCCTCCCCCCATGTATATTTTTTTCTGAGTAGTCTGCCTTTACCTCTTTGTTCTCGAAAACCTTCACTTTCTGTAGTTTTTGGCCCCCGCTTCTGCTTTTCTTTTTTTCCCTCTCAGTGTGTCAATTGTACATCAGGGTTTTCTTTTTCTTTGTTCTTACCCCTTCTTCCCCCCCCCCCCCACCCCCCCCCCCCCCCCCCCTCCCCCTTCCCCCCAACCCCCCCCCCAAAAACCCCCCCATTACCCCCCCCCCCCCCCCCCCCCTTTATTCCCCCCCACCCCTTACCCCAAAATTTTAAACCATTTTCCCCCCCCTTTTCCTTCCCAAAATTTGGGGGGGATTCCCCTCTCACTTTGCTACAAGTTGGGTTTTCCAAACATCCCCTTCTGCCTTTTTTCCCCAAAGTTGGGGATTCCATCATTACTTCTGCTACGTTTGGGGATTCCATCAAAACTTGCTACATGTTGGGTTTCCAAACCCCACTTCTGCTACATGTTGGGTATTCCCTCTAAATTCTGCCACTGTTGGGTATTCCCCTTTCCCCTTAAACCTTCTGCTACATGTTTGGGGATTCCAAAACATAACTTCTGTAAAATGTTGGGTTTTTCCTTTTTAACTTTTGCTACAAGGGTTTGGTTTTTTTAAACATCATTTCTGATGAGGGTTCCCTTTTCCCCCTGAAAGTCATGAATTCTCTCGTCACTTCGAAGCTCTTCCAAAAAAGTGGCCCTCTTTTGCCCTGTACCTGGGCATTCTTTTTTTTGTCTATATTCAGTTTAACATGTTTTCTCAAAGTTCAGTACTTCATGTCGTAGCCCCAAGTGGCTCTCCTTTTTTTTATTCCGGTCGGGAAATTTCCTCATTCCCCTTTGCTTTTCTTTTCGTCTCAGCGTGCTGACTCAAAACGCTTTTCCCTCAAATTAGCCCGCACGTTTCTGGTCCATATGATGGTCCCTAATTCTCCCCAATCAAGGGGAATGTTTTAGTCGATGTGAAAATCATGGCTGTTCTGCAAACAAGGAAACCCTTGGGTTTTGGGCTTCAAAAAGTGATGGAAGGCCTTCAGTTAACCACTAGAAAAGGGGGTTTGGGGGGTTTTGCATTAAAAAGGGGTTTGTCTTTAATTTTTCCTGCTCCTCGGGCCCCTTTCATTTTTCCATCACTTAAAACTTTTTCTAATTTTTGCTCACTTTTCCTCTCAGGGTTTTTCTTTTTCCGGTTTTTCTCCCTTTTAAATCCAGGTTTTCATACCCGCAGCACCGGGGGTATTCAGGGGGCAAATTTTTCATATCATTTGGGGCCCGAGAAAAAGTGTTTACCAGAAGGTTAGTTTGTGTTAGTGTGTTTTTACTCTCCCATTGGGCTGCAGGGGTCGATTCACAGATCCTGTCCCCCCCCTCTTTGCTGGTTGCTAACCCGCATCAGACCTTTAACCCTAACCCCTTCTTAAAAACGTAAGAATCCCGCTTCCACTACCTTTCTCTCCCGGGTTGTTTCCCTTTCTGACCCAATCTAAGTCTGAAGAAAACTTCCCAAAATTCCCCCAAAGACTATTTGAGTTTTATCTTCCAGCTGGGTCCCCTTTTCCTTCCCGTCTCATCTATTGGGAAAATTCTGTCCCCGCCCCCTTGTCAAAAACCTCTTAGTATTTTTTTACATCGTTTTCTGTCCCCCTGATTTCCCCCCTTTTCCCACTTTTCATAGGTTTATTTTCTTAACTTCTCATCATATGGGCCTACCCTCAATCTGGGGTAATTCTTGTTACAAACTTTTACTTAATCCCAATTTTTTGACGGGACTTGACCATTGTGGGCTCCATATGGTGCGGGATACTCCCAAAAAATGGTCTGAGTAACGTTTACAGTGTAGTGAATACCCTTACTTAGATGTCGTAACGCTTTCTTAAGGTTTTTTCCAGGCGGGCCCTTTTGCTGGACAGGTAGTTGGCAAGATGCGTGGGCCTTTTTGGGGGTGGTTTTGGTTGGTCCAACCCAAATCCTTTTCCCCCTTTTGAGGTTTGTAGCATTTGATCCCCCCAAGGGACTCCGCTGCGGGCTTCTTTGCCTTCCCTAAATTTTATGAGTTTTAAAAATTTCCGGAGGTAAACTGCAAGGGCTCATTTTTTTGGGGCCAGGGGTTTTTACCCTATCCGGGTCCCCTTTTAGTCTTCTCTGACCTAGTCAAATACTGACCTAGCCTGGTCAGTACCGACTACCGGAATGTGGGTTTGTCCCTCAAATTTGCATTCCCGCCAGCAAATAACAGCCTGGGTTATCAACCCTTTATCCACCAAGAGGGCCCTTTTCTCAACCGAAACCGGGGGGCGTTGACCCCCAAAACCCCTCCAGGGAAAAAACCACTACAAACAACATCACCCTTAATATATACTACAAATCCCATTTAAAAACTAATCAAATTCAAAATCACCATTTAAAAACTATCACTACAAAATCCCCCATTAACACTATAAAACAAATCACCATTTTAAAACTATCCCTACAACATCCCCATTAAATTTCTATCATAAACATCACCATTAAAAACTTTCACTACAAAAACACCAATTTAAAAAACTATCACTACAAATCACCATTAATACTATCACTACAACATCACCCTTTAAAACTATCACTAAAAACATCACCATTAAAAAAATCAACAACATCACCATTAATACTATCACTACAAAATCACCATTTTACTATCACTACAACATCACCATTAAAACAAACACTACAACATCCCATTAATACTATCATACAAAAATCACCATTAACACTACCTTTCAACTTTACCATTAATACTATCACTACAAAAATCACCCTTTAAAAACTAAAAACCCCCTCAACATCAACCCTTAACACATCACTAAACTCCCCATTAATTTCTATCACTAAAAACATCACCATTAACACTATCCCCTACAAATCCCCATTAAAACTACAATACAACTCACCATTTAAAACTATCCCCTACAAACCCTCACCATTAATACTTTTTCCCAACATCCCCCATTTTAAAACTATCACTACAACACACCATTAATACTATCAAATACAAAATCACCCTTTAAAACTATCCTACAAAAATCACCCTTTTTTACATCACTACAACATCACCCTTTTAAATATTCACTACAAAAAACACCATTAATACTATCCCCCACAAACCCCCCATTTTAAAACTAAACACAAAAACAAACCCCCATTAATTCTATCACTTCAAATCACCATTTAAAACAAACACTAAAACCCCCCAACCCATTAAAAACTATCATACAACATCCCCCTTTTAAAACTATCACTACAAAAAACACCTTAACACTATCACTACAAATCCCCCATTAATACTATAAATACAACTCACCATTAATTATCTTCAAAACAAAATCCCAATTTAAAACATTTACTACAACATCACCATTTAAAACTACACTACAACATCACCCTTACCCCCACCACTACAAAGCCCCCCATTCCACCACCCCTACAACGCCACCATTAAAAACCCCACCTTTCATCACTTCAATATCACCCCAATACCACTACATCACCAATTTTACCCCCACTACGGCGCTAGTCAATTCATCACAATTATTACCACCCCCCACATCGCCATTTTTTTAAACTACCAAAACACTACCAAAATCACTAATACTCCCCCCCCTTTCTAAAGACCACTACATTCACTACCAAAAATCACCATTATCACCACCCCCCAAACTGCACCTACCCCCCTAACGACAACAACCAAAAAATTTCCCCTACAACCACAAACCCCCCCCCCCCTTCACCTCACAAAAAAACATCACACGTACTATCAACCCATTCCCCACCAAGCATCCACCACCACCAGCACATCACCACAGGTCCTCCACACACACAATTCGAAAACATAGTGGGCTACATACCGCTGGAATACAGTATATCAAACACCGGGTATGAGCTACGATCCTCGTAACGTTGCAACATGTCTTAAGTAAGTACTGGTGGAGTGGCCAGTACCAGCCAGTCTCTCTATACTTATTGGTCCTCTCATAGGGGTGAGGATTTTTATCCTGGTTAAAGACTCTTGAGTTCAAGAGCTCGGGATAACCTCCCCATCCTTAGGTCTAACTTGACGCTGTATGACTACCCAGGAGCGATACTTTTTCCCTTTTCATTATAATAATTATTCTCGACACGGCTGTTTTGTGGATGAATTTCTCTGTAATACTGAAAATCTAGAACTGATTGAAGACTTAGGAGGATTTTCTGAAGACCTAGTAGGATTGTCTGAAGACCTAGTAGGATTGTCTGAAGCCTTGGAAGAAATGGCTCTTAAAAGAATATTAAAAAATCAGAAAAGATTCTTTGAAATAATAGAATAGTCTGAAGTCCGGGGGTAGTCTGAAGTGCGGGGATAGTCTGAAGTCCGGGGGTAGTCTGAAGTCCGGGGATAGTCTGAAGTCCGGGGGTAGTCTGAAGTCCGGGGGTAGTCTGAAGTCCGGGGGTAGTCTGAAGTGCGGGGATAGTCTGAAGTCCGGGGATAGTCTGAAGTGCGGGGATAGTCTGAAGTCCGGGGTAGTCTGAAGTGCGGGGATAGTCTGAAGTCCGGGGTAGTCTGAAGTCCGGGGGTAGTCTGAAGTCCGGGGGTAGTCTGAAGTCCGGGGGTAGTCTGAAGTCCGGAGGTAGTCTGAAGTCCGGGGGTAGTCTGAAGTCCGGGGGTAGTCTGAAGTCCGGGGGTAGTCTGAAGTCTGGGGGTATCTGAAGTGCGGGGGATAGTCTGAAGTCCGGGGGTAGTCTGAAGTCCGGGGTAGTCTGTAAGTCCGGGGTAGTCTGAAGTCCTGGATCCGGGGGTAGTCTGAAAGTCTGGGGGTAGTCTGAAGTGCGGGGATAGTCTGAAGTCCGGGGGTAGTCTGAAGTGGCGGGGGATAGTCTGAAGTCCGGGGTAGTCTGAAGTCGGGGTAGTCTGAAGTCTGGGGGTAGTCTGAAGTGCGGGGATAGTCTGAAGTCCGGGGTAGTCCTGAAGTCCGGGGTAGTCTGAAGTCCGGGGTAGTCTGAAGTCCGGGGTAGTCTGAAGTCCTGGGGTAGTCTGAAGTCCGGGGGTAGTCTGAAGTCCGGGGGTAGTCTGAAGTCCGGGGGTAGTCTGAAGTCTGGGGGTAGTCTGAAGTCCGGGGGTAGTCTGAAGTCCGGGGATAGTCTGAAGTCTGGGGATAGTCTAAGTCCGGAGATTACCTGATGTCCGAGATAGATATATGAAATCCTAGGTTTGTCTAAGGTCGTAGATGCAGTGATGAATAAGACACTTGTATGAAGCCCAATAATTATTATACAAAATTTTTGAGGATTGTCTTAAGTCCCAAGAAGGTTTTTTCCTTTTTTTTTTTTTAAAAAAAACCTTAGGGGGGAAGGGGAAAAGAGAAAAAAAACTTGGAAACC
>NC_069431.1:41172346-41206667 GCF_026875155.1 Cherax quadricarinatus
TTGGTAGCAGAGCAATGAAACAAATTACATTAAGATCGACAACACTCTAATTACCAGTCATAATGAGGGCAAATTCCTAGGCCTATACCTTGACAACAACCTGAATTTCAGCACCCATATCCAACACATAACCAAAAAAGTATCCAAAACGGTTGGGATCCTCTCCGCAAAATGCCCTTCTCACACTATACCACTCACTTATTTATCCATACCTCACCTATGCTATTTGTGCTTGGGGATCAACTGCAGCAACACACCTAAAGCCAATAATAACCCAACAAAAAGCTGGAGTAAGAATAATCACTAAATCCCATCCCTGGCAACACCCCCCCCCACTCTTCATAGATCTAAACTTACTCCCTGTTCAGTACATCCACACTTACTACTGTGCAATCTACATCTACAGGTTTTGATAGTTGTGACAAAACCCACAGGCATAACACCAGACACAAACATCTCTACGACATTCCCCGTGTCCGACTAAACCTTTACAAAAATTCAATGTATGTCAAAGGCCCTAAAATCTGGAACACCCTACCTGAGAACTCTAGAACTGCAGACACATTCATCACCTTCAAAACTACCATTAGAAAACATCTTATCTCCCTGATAAACCCCGTCAACTAACTACACGAATACCACCTGGTGGTTCACACTTACACTCACTCACCCATTTGACCATAAACAGAAATATTAATCTCAGTCTTAAAATAATGAATCCTATGATACTCCAATACTGAAACTATGTACTGTGCCAAAACAAAAGCATTCACATTGCTAAACTCACAAACTAGTATTTAGTCACTTTGCCATAATACCAACTTACCTCATAATTTGTAATATTTTAAAATAAAAATTTTTTTTTATATTTTATTTAAAAAACTTTACAGCTTAATATTAAATAAAGATATAAAATGGGTACAGTAATGGACATAAAAGAGGTTACTCATATACATTCACCAAATTTTCCATATAACATACTACTATAATATAAACAATATAAACTATAACTATATAAACTATATAAAATATAAATTATATAAACCTTTCAGATTTGTATAGTTAACATACTATGACATATGACAAAGGTTCACAACCTTCACAGTATATAATCAGAGGAATGACCTACATCACAATCTCAGTTAAAAACAAGTACATGCTCTTCCCAAAATTAACCCCTATACAATAAGAATTTTTTTTTTTGAAAACTCAGGTACAAAATAGTTATGGGTGCATAAAATAATGTCAACGAGATACCAGGCACTAACTAGATTCTTATATAAATAAATAATAAAGTCAAAACACAGGAAAATCATATGATGTTGGAGTGTGAGCAAGGTAACATTTATGAAGGTGTCAAGGAAACCGACAGGCCGGACTTGAGTCCTGGAGATGGGAGGTACAGTGCCGGCACTCTGAGGGAGGGGTGTTAATGTTGCAGTTTTAACTGTAGTGTAAGTACGCCTCTGGTAAGACAGTGATGGAGTGAATGATGAAAGTTTGTCTTTTTCTGACCACCTGCCATGGTGGGAGAAGGCAGATGTGTTAATAAAATAATATTATTTTATTCACTTTATCGAGAACACTTTAGTACTGTTGTGTTGGTTTTAGATTACTGCTTACGAATATTTTTTTCGCATTCAATGATTTATATTATTTAGTTTATAAGCGTTATGGTTATTTACTTTTCCAAGGTTTGGAACTTTGCATTTGTTTACGTTAAACTGTTTCTTTCTCATTCTATTCAGATATTCGTGTATCGCTCTGCTGTTCTCGTCAGAAGAAACATTATAACACAAATACAACATTGAGGTACAATACCAAGGAACATAGGCAGACAGGAATCAGAGAAGTGAGGGACGAACCTCACCTCGCAACACTGGAAAAAATATAAGAGATATTAGGGTGAAATAGACGGCAACCAAACTGAATGTGCATATCTGAGGCCTACAGATGGCGCTGACAGGCGAGGTAGACAAAATGAATCCTGGGAGCTGTAACTAACAGATTACCGGACAGCCAGAGAAACCGGAGGTAAAGGAATAAATCTTATCAGAGACTTTTCCTTTACAGTTAGACAATAATAGGGCGAACCTTGGGTTCAGTAAATCACTCCGGAGCTTAAAATTAAAAGCCGATCAGAAGAAGCGTTCTTTAGTTACGTCAGGGATCCCAACGATATATATATATATATATATATATATTATATATATATATATATAATATATATATATATATATATATATATATATATTATATATATATATATATATATATATATATATATATATATATATATATTAAATGTCATGCCGAATAGGCAGAACTTGCGATCTTGGCTTAAATAGCAACGCTCAACTTGCCATATAGGACAAGTGAAAATTTGTGTATGCAATAATTTCGCCAAAATCATTCTGAACCTAACGAAAAAAATATATTTCATTATGTTTGTTTAGTATCAAATTATTGTAAACAAATCTAAAATACATTTAGTTGGGTTAGGCTAAAAATAAATTACGCTTGTTATAATAAGGTTAGGTAAGTTTTCTAAGTTCCTTTTGGTACAAAATTATAAATTTTTACATCAACATTAATGAAAAAATATATCTTCAAACGTATAAGAGAAAATTTTAGAAAGGACTTAATTTTAAATGAGTTCTTGCTAATTTACCAGTTTTACATATTCGGCACGACATTATATATATATATATATATATATATATATATATATATATATATATATATATATATATATATATATATATATATATATATATTTATATAATCTAGGTAGTAGGTTGGTAGACAGCAACCGCCCAGGGAGGTACTACCGTCCTGCAAGTGAGTGTAAAACGTAAGCCTGTAATTGTTTTACACGATGGTAAGATTGCTGGTGTTTTTCTGTCTCATAAACATGCAAGGTTTCAGGTACGTCTTGCTACTTCTGCTTACACTTAGGTCACACACACAAAACATGTACAAACATAGTTAACACCCCTCTGGGTTTTTCTTCTATTTTTTATAGCTCTTGTTTTTTGTTTTTTCCCTTTTTTCCAGGGGGAAGGGGGAAAGAATTTTTTCCTCCGTAACTATGGGTTGTAAGGGGGCGACTAAATGCCAGGAGAAAGGGGTAGTAACCCCTTCCCCTGTAAAATATTCAAAATGTGAAAGGAAAACTTTTGTTTTCCTTTTTTTGGGGCCACCCCCCTGGGGGGGGGGATAGGGCGGTGTTTTAAAAAGGGAAAAATATATCTAAATATATTTTATATAAATTTTATTTTATAAATATATATATATATAAAATATATATATAAATATATATTAGCAAGGCATCGACCCCATGCCCAGCCTTTAGGGCAGGGTAGGCCCCTGACCCAAGTTTTTTAACCCCCAAAAGGGCCTGCCCTTTCCCCATTGGGCCCTTTTTGGGGCGGGGATAAAAACCAAGAGGCCTAGTTTGGGCTAGGCCGGGGGGATTTTTGGGCCCCTTTAAGATGGGGGGGGTACTTGTGTCTCCTCCCATGGGAAAATTAGGTCTCAGACTTTTTCCCTTTGGGGGACCCAAAGGGCCCGGGGCCCCACCTTTTGGAAAAAGGGCCCGGGCCGGGAAATCCCGGGCAAATTTTTAATAAAAAATTAAAAATTTTGAAAGAAAACCACGGGGGGTTGGAAATTTTTTAAAAGTCAAGTACTTTCAAAATTTCGGGACAAAAAAAAATTTTCCCCTCCTTCAGTTGCAGCCTTCAAAAATTGCATATTTTTTGATTACGCCCCTGAATGTTGTAAAAAGTCCCCGAGCAAAAGGTTTCCATCCCCGGGCTTGTTTTGCGGGGGTTAACATACCTGTCGCGAAAATATTTTTAATATATATTATTTTAAAATAAATATATTTTATATAATATATATATATTTTATAAAAATATAAAAATATCCCCACAACTTTAATTTTTTTCGGTTTTGGGTTATTTTGTGTCCGTAAAATCTCCGTTAGACCGGCTTTCAGTAAATTTGAAAATGTTCTTTAAAAACATTCATATTTTTCCTTCGATAAATTCTGTTGTATTTTATTTCCCCCTTTTGTCTTCTTTTCTTTCGCCCAACCATTTTTTTCATCAAAAATCTCTTCGTTCGCCCCCCTGACTATGATTCTGACGGGTTTTGGTCACTGCGTCGCGGCCCAGTTCATTTCCATACAGCGGGGATCAAATGGTCGGACATCCCTCTGTGTAATTAAATGGAGTTTCAATCAAACCCCAAACCTGCCAATCACCCCTTTGATTTCCTAAAAAAACAAACTAATTTTCCTTTGCATATCATAAGAACCCTTTTTTGGACCAATTATGGGGAAAGGGTTTTGCCCCGCCTTTAAAGGGTTTTGACAATGGTTTTGGGGGGAAAAAATTAAAAATAGAAAAAAATTTTACACCTAAATTTAAAAACCCCAAATTTCCTTTGGAAATCTTTTCGGGGACGTTTACGGCCGTCCCGCTGGTAATGTGTTGGAAAAAGTAGGGCCCAAAATGTCATTTTAAACGTCTCACGTATCACAGCTGACAGTTCTGAATGGGGGGGAACCGGGAGATAATGTTTATTGGGTGTTGGTGTGTGTGTGTTTTGTCCACCTAAAGTACCCCCCCGAATGGGTTTGTAGCGGTTGCTCTTAGCCCCTTTGGTCCCCGTTCTCACCTCCCCCCTTCCCAAATTCACTCCGTCAACCCTCGTGGGCCTTATCTTTACTTCGTTTAAAACGCGGTTTACCGGGAGTTTCCCTGGAGAGATTTCCCGGGGGGTAAAAACCCCCCCGGGGGGGCCCCTTTCGAGAAAAGGCCTCCTGGTGGTCAGACCTGATCAACCGGGGCTGTTGCTGCGGGGCGCCCCAAAAACCCAAAATACGACCACACCGGCTGACCCGGGGAAAACTAAATTTGGGTGCTTGCCAGTCCCCGTTTGGAAGCTCCCGGGGGTCTTTTGGTAACCCCCCTTATGTGTGTGGGGGGCTTTTTGAACAGCCCGGGGCCCCTGACAAAAATGTAGGGTCTTTTAAACGTGCTAGGGACAACCCCTGTTTTCCCCCTTTGGGGGGGTGGGCATCTTTTCCCCCAAAGTCTTTTGCTTTCGTAGTGGGTGTTTTTCGTGTGCAAGTTGGGTACTAGTCCCTCTGGGTTTTTTCCAGGTTTTATAAATCATGAAATCTCCCTTTCCTGGGGTTCCGGGGAATACGGGTTTAGGAACCCAAGCGCTCCCAAAAATTGAGGTGTTTTATCTCCGTTTCCCGGCCGTAAAAATTTTCTCTGTAAAATTTTCTATTTGGGAAATTTCACCTCCCTTAAAAGGGGGTGCTGTTAGTGTGCAGCAAAATTCCCAGCCTAGAAAAGAACAATTGACCTGAAGAGGGGTCATCAGGGGTTTTTGGCCTCCCATTTTTTTGAAGGTTTCAAAAACCACCCTGTCATTTTTCTAGCAGTTTTTTGGGATTCCAATTTTAAAGGCCCCTTAAAAGGTGAGATCCTCCGACATAAACACTCCCGGGTCTTTAAAGTTGGTTTTTTCCCTATTTTGTGGCCAGAATTTGTTTTTACTCTGATGAAGATTTAATTTCCTCATGTTTACCATATTGAGTAATTAAAATTTTTCATCTTTTGAACTTCATATTTTTTTCCCTGCAGCCCACTGAAATTTTTTGGGTTAAAGGTCTGCCGGGGAATTTTGCAGTGTCTCCCAATGGAAGACACTGTAAAGGCAGTTTTGGGGTGCTCTGCAAAGGAGACACGGTGCTGTGGCTGACCCCCTTTTCTATGTGGTTTAAAGATGAGGAAAAAGAGGGGGAGCGGTACTGTGCCTTGGGGAACAGAGTTTTTTCCCCGTAGTCCCCTGGGAAACCTTTCCTCTTTTGACGACTATCTCTGTTTCTGTTAGTGAGGAAATTATAAACCCCCATCACCGACTTTTCCTTTTAAATTCCTTTGCACCCCTTTTTGTGGGGCTATTACCCATGGTCACACTTGTCGAAGGCTTTTCAAAGTCTTATATTTTTACATCTGCATTTTTTTTGTCTTTAGTGTTTTAGGACCTTGCGTAGTGACCCCAATAGTTGAACAGACAGGGGCGCCCTGTTCTAAACCCATGTTCCCCTGGGTTGGAAAATAAAGGGTTTCCCTAGATGCGTGGTGATCTTGCTTCTTAGGACCCTTTCAAAGATTTTTTTGGTAGGGGATTTTTAGTGAAATTGGGTCTGTAGTTCTTTGCGTTGCTTTACTCCCCCCTTGGGGAGGGGGGGCTATGTCGTTTTTTTTAGTAACTGTGGGACGCCCCCCTTTGCCCATGCTCCCTTCCATAGGAGGGGAAAAAGGGCTCGTGATAGGGGCTTCTTGCAGTTTTTGATGAACACAGAGTTCCTTTGAGTCTGGCCCGGGGCAGGTGCATGGGCAGGGTCATTTATCCCCCTGTTCGAAGTCATTTGGCGTCAGGAAACTTTGGATAGTCTTGGTTAATCTTTTTTTGGGGGCTCTCTCAAAAAAAAAATTTTTTTTTGGGATCTTCGCCTCACCCGGGTTCCGCTTGCCAAAAACTGAGCAAAAGGGGACTTGAGTAGCTCCCCAAATTTCCTTGTTTTTCCATCGTGTGGGCCCCCACCTTGTTTAAGTAGGGGCCCAATCCGGACGTTTTTCTCGATTTTGTTTTGGGGCCAAAAGGAAAGGGAAATATTTTGGGTTTTTTTTCCGATTTCATTTATGGTTTTTAAAGTTCTTCCCGCAAATTCCGATTTAAAAAAGGGATTTTTTTAGTTTAAAATTTGATGTTTTGCTATTTCTCGCCCAGTTTTCTCCCTACGTTTTTCGTATATAAAACCTCTTTTAGCCGCTCTGTTATTTTTTTCCCCCGTCCCCCTGAAAAGGGGAGCGCCTGCCCTCTTTCGTTTTCATCTACTCCTCCTTTTTCTTAGAGGAAAAAACCCCTTTGTGAATACATCGAGTGCAAACCGAGAACCCTTTTCTAGGCATAATTTGGGGTCTGGGGTTTCTTAGTATTCTTCCCACTTAATCTTTTTGGGACTTTTTTTTATTTGGGTTCCCATTTTTGTTTTTTTTTATTAAATTGAATTTGGTGAATGTTTCCCCTCGGACAAATCTCTTTAATGGGGTTTTGGGGCCCCCGGCATACAGCTGAACCTAAATTTATTTGGGACCCTAAATATATTGTTTTTGATATGGTGATTTTTCCCTTATCAGTCATCTTTGTTGGGTGGGGATGGGGTTCTGGGGTTTTTTCCCCAGTCTAGGGGCTCTATTTTTTGTTTTTTTAAAAATTTGAATTTTGTGCAGAGTTTTAAAAAGGTTCGGGGGAAGTGTGAGTTTTCATCAGAGCGCCCCGGGTTTAAAAACCCAAAACCAATATTTTTGCTATTTCCCTTTCCATTTAGGGCCTTAATTGAAAAACCCCCAGGGCAAGTTTTGGGTGCAGGACGGAAAGGGTTTTTTTCCAGACAGTGGCAATTTTTAACACCCTTTTCCCGGGAAATTGCGGGGAAGTTGCACCCCGGAGGTTTTTAAGACTTCACAATGACTGGGGTTTTTTGGCCCTCGACCTTTACTGCTAAACTTCCACTCATCATTTGGGGCATTTAAGTTTTTTGCAAACAAGTGACTCTGAAATTTGGGGGGGCCCAACCCCCCCCCTTTTGCCTTTTCCCCCTGACATCTTATGGGTTGTAACCGGGGAAACCATTTTTTTGTCCAAGTGACCCTTTATGTGGGCCCCAAGTAAAACCGCAAACTTTGGTTTTGCCTCTGCAACCCAGCCCCCAGGATAAAAGGGTATTTTTTTGTTTGTTGTTTGGCTTTAGCCCCCTGTATTTTGCAAAGAAAAAATTTTACCCGGACTGGGGGTTTTGTTGGAAATGGGGGGGGTTTTTTTTTGGGCCTAGTATCTGAAACTGTTGGTTTGGAGTGGAGGCCATGGGACTGTGGTTCACCCGGAAGGACTGGATTTGGGGGTAGTTTTTCGGGCCCAATTTCCTCCCATTTTTTTTTCCTTCCTGGCACTAAAAAACCTCTCCCTCTTGAGTGACTGGGGCAAACCCGGGTTTTCCCAGGGCCCGGGGTGTTTTGTATCTTTTTTTTTCCCCTTAGAGGGTTTTTGGGCCTGGAATTTAATTTTAAGCACAGTCTTTCCGGGACGAAGGGGTTTAAAATTTTTGGGGTTGAAAAAGCTTCCCGGAAGGGGGATTTTTCTTTTTCCTTTTTTCATATGGGCATGACTTTTCCTAGGGGGTTCATAGTTGCACGCCCCATCTTTTTTTTCCAGATTTCCCCAGGCCACCCAGTACCGGTGCTTTAGTATGTCACAGGTTTGGGTTTTCCCGTTTCCCTTTGGGGTTTCTGTGACTGTTTTCCCTTTTTTGGTGAGCCCCCCTGTCTTATTTCAAACCTCCCTAGCCCCAAACCCAAAGGACCCTCCCCCCTTTTTTTTTTGGTAATTACCCTCACTTTTTGAAAGTGGAGCCCTTTTGTTTGCTTTTTCCGGGCGGTATTTCTATTTTTGCAAAAAGGGTTTTTATTTATTTTTGACTAAAACTTTTTTCCCCTATTGGGGCCCCTTTCCCCCTAGGCGGTCATTCATATGAATTCCTTCCTGCTAAAATTTCCCGACTAGGGGACAAAATCCCAGCTTCCCATTATTTGTCCCCCCAGGCCCGCACTCCAGTTCCCCCATTACTGTTTTCCCAGGACAGCCACTCCAGCTTCCCCCTTTACTGTCTCCCAGGACAGCACCTCCAGCTTCCCCTTCCTGCCCTCCCGGGAAACAGCCCCCTCCTTCCCCATTACTTTCTCCCAGGACACACTATCACCCCCTTTTAAATAAATACCAGGACACATCTCCACCCTTTAAAGTTTTTATACAGGGCCAGTATAAAGGGCTTCCCATTCACCCCGGGGAATTTTTTAATTTCCCACTGTTGTAAAAAGTTTCCCGGGGTTTTCTATAAAAGCAGTTTTTGATTTTGACCTCTTTTAATACCCTTGTGTTTTTAGTCCACAATTTATTCTTTTGGGGCAAACCCAAAAACATTCCCCTTTTTTTAATATTTCTTGAAAGTATTTTTGGGATATCGCCCCGGGGGGGCGTGACCCCAAAATTACCAAAGAAATGAAAATTTTAAAGCATGGGGGAAGCCCGTTTGTTTGACTGACCCAGCTCCCACACAGCTTCTAGTGATTTAAGGGGTTTTTTACTGAAATTTTACTACCCAACCTCTTAATTTCTATTAATAACCTCCCAAAGGTGGGTGCACAACAAAACCCTTTTGGAAACCGGGCCGGGGGTTCGGACCAGTAAAGGGGGGGTTGGGGACCATTCCCAAGGGGTTTCGACCAGTAAAGGGGTTGGGACCAGCCATCTAAATTGATCAGGGGGGTCACTTTTTAAACCATACGGTCGGGATTTAGAAAAACACTTAAGGATCTACGGGAAAAATTATCCCCCCGATAATATGTATTTGATTGATACAAAAGTATAACTTGCGTGTTGAAGGCCGGTCTGCGGGCACTCCTACAATGACGAACGGTCGAGCCTCCACCTTTGTTTATCAATCGCTGTATTTTGCTTCTCTATTTTTTTTTTCCCGTCTCCCCCCACAATAAATGCTATATTATCACTTTTATTTGACGGGTTTCCCAAATTTTGGGGGAAGGGGCTTTTTTTCTGTAAAATAATTGCTTCTCGTTGGTTTTATTTGCACCGCGGAAACCTACGGGTTATATGAAACTAAACAGAAAAGTTGGTTTTTCAAAAAAAAGAATTTAATGAAATTCACTCCACTTCCCAAAGTCCCATTTAAACTGGTTAGTTGCTACAAAAACCTGTATTCTGCTATTAAAGGGGATCACTAATTATTTGCTTTTACATACGGGCCCGGAAAGATTATTAAAACAGCTGACCTGTGGAAATTTCGGGGGATTTCCCGGGCACCTCCCCTCTATAGGCTTATCACTTCTTTTAAAATTTCCCCTTTTTAAAAATGACACTTTACCCTTTATCATCAATATATAGGGAGCCACTGAAGTATACACTATACACTATGTATACTAAAGGGCTTTCGGGGGCCCTTTTTTTTCCCTTGACACAAATTTCAAAAATTAAATTTTTTTTCCCACACGGGCCCGGCCTATGTTTCCCCCTTCTGGCAGTAAACTCTGCTGGAAGTGCAACTAATTCTCCTTTTTTTTTCCTCAGTATATAATTTTTTTCCCCCCCCAAGTTTGGTTTCCCAGGCGCTAGAGGGTGTATCGTATGGGATTGATGACAAAAATTTTAAAGTTTAGCAGTAAGAGCGCCCGTAAAAACACCAAAAAACCCCGGGGAGCACAACGAGCCGGCCCACGAAAACAATCTGTGACCAAAGTGACCCCCTCACGTTTTTTGAAAAGGTTTTTCTTTCATGTTTCATCCAGAATGGGAAGAAAAAATTTCCCCTAAAATTCTGTGACCTTGTGTGTTTTTTAATTTCTTGCTATAAGTCAAGTACCCATTTAATACTCTCAAACACCCCTTCCCCACTCCCCTATTAATTCCTCCCAGTATTTTGTATTTTTGTTATCATTTTTTCCCTGGGTATTTCCCCGGGCTTTGGCCCCCCTAATAAAGACAGTTTTGTTAGCTTCTTCCAAAAACTAATCCCTTTTTGTGGGGAACAAGCCTCAGTGCATACCTCTCCCTTTTCCCGGGTCTTTTACCTTGCTTTTTTGGGGTGTGGGTTCTACGCGGTTCGGGAAATACCCCAAAGGAGGGGCCTTGAAAATATTTTTTAAAAAAGGGTTTTTAATGTTCTTTAAAGGGATTTTTAATTTTGCAGTAAAATGGGGGTTGTTTATACCTTTTTTCGATATAAAATATATGCTGGGAAAACCCCTTTGGGATCGAGGTCACAGCATCTGTCTCCAGAGTTTATACTCCATGTGGGGCCTTCTTGTTTCTTCTCCATTCTTCATATCCTTGCATTTGCTGGGGGAAAAAAAAATTTAAGCATCCCCTTACTGACCAATCTTTTTTGTCCCAATTTTATTTTTTAAAACCACCCTTTTCCTCATTTTGGTTTTATTCTTTTTTATTAGCTTTAACCCTAAGTAAAACAGGAAAACCCTCCTTTTTCCCCGATCCCAGAATCCCGAAGTTTGTTGGTCCAATTAGATTAAAGCAGTACCCTGCTTGTTAAAATTTTAAATTATTTTTTTTCATCTTTCCCAGATATTTTCTTTTTTTCTTTTCCCTTTCCCTAAAAAGGGATCTTTTATTCGTGGAGAACGTGCCTTCTTTTCTGTCCAAGAAAATCCACTTTGGGCCCTTTTTTCTGTCTCTTTTTGTTACTTGCAGAGGGAATTTCCCCGCAGGCTGGGAAAGAAATTTGCCCCCTCTTACCCTTTCTGGTTTTTTATTTATAAAATTTAATTTTTCCCCTTTTCCTCTTCCACTCTCCCGATTATCTTTTCCCCCTTAAATTGCATGATATGAATTCCGTGTAAAATGAACTCCCAGTTCAAAACCCTTTTTGGGATATTTTTCCCTTCTTCAAAAAATTATTACATTTATTGTGATCCAATCTCTGGGGAATGGGCCCCCGTTTACCTGGAGTTTACCTGGGGAAAGGGGTTCCGGGGGGCAAACCCCCGCCGGGCCCCGGGTTTTGGGCCAGGCCTCCTTGGATCAACCTGGGTAACCCGGCTGTTCTGCTGGCGCAAAAACCCCAAAACCCAATACGAGCCCCACCCGGCTGATCAGGAAAAAGATTTTGGTTTCGTCCCGTCCCTTGAAGACTGCCAGGGGGCCCGTTGGTAACCCCCTTTTTGTGGCTGGGGGGCGTGAAAAGTTCCCCCGGGGCCCCTGACAATAATTTATGGTCTCTTTAAGGCTGTGACCCCCTTTCTTTTCATTGGGGGGGTGGTTTCATCGTCTCCAAGTCTTTTCTTTCGTAGGGGAGTGATTTTTGTTGCAAGTTCGGTTTAAAAGTCCCTCTAGGATTTTCCAGGTTATATAATCGTGAAACTCTCCCTCCTGCGTTCCAGGGAAAAACAGGGGTTTTGGAAAACCTTTAAGCGCTCCCCGTAATTGAGGGTTTTTTCTCCGTTATGCGCGCCGTGAAAATTCCCTGTACATTTTCTAGGTCCCGGGAATTTCACCCGCCTTGAAAAAGGGGCTTTTAGTGGGCAGCAAAATTCCCCTAAAATAGAACAAGTGACCTTAAGAGTTTATATGGGCTTGCCCCCCCTAGTTTTGAAAGGTTTTTCATTATTCCTCCTGTCATTTTTCTAGCAGATGCATTTATACAAAGTTTGGTCCTTGAAGGTGAGATCCCCCGACAAATCCCTCCCAGGTCTTTGACGTTGGGTTTCGTCTATTTTTTGGGGCCCGAATTTGTTTTGTACTTGATGAAGAATTTTAATTTTTCCCCATGTTTTCCCCTATCTGGTAATTGAAAATTCTCATCGTTGAACTTCATATTGTTTTCCCCGCAGCCCCCTGAAAGATTTGGTTGATGTCCGCCTGGGGCCTTGGGAGGGCTGCAATGGAAGACACTGTCAAGGCCCGAATTTGGGTGTCATCGCAAAGGAAGACAGGGGGGGGGCATTTGGGGGACATCCTTGTCTATGGGCGGATAGAGGGGTGGGAACAAGATGGGAAACGAGTACTTTGCCCCTTTTGGGGCCCGAGCTTTTTCCCCTAGGGTGCCTCGGGCTTAACTTGTTTACGAAAAAACTTTTTTCTGGTTTTTGTTAGTGGGAAAATTTTAAAATCCATCGACCCCAAATTTTCCCCGTTATTCCTTTAGCACCATTTTTGTGCGCTTTTACGCCCGGGCACACTTGTCGAAGGGGTTTTGCAAAGTTGTATATATTACATCGCATTCCCTTTTTTTCTTCTTTGTGCATTTTGGACCCGGGCGTAGTGATCCCAAAAGTTTTTAGACAGACAGGGGCGGAAACCCGTTCTAAACCCAGGTTTCCCTGGGGTTTTGTAACTGATGGGTTTTTGTGGGGGGGTCTTGCTTCTTAGGACCCCTTTTAAAAAATTTTTTTGAAAGGGGATTTATTTCCCATTGGGGCTGTTTTGTTCTTTGCTGTTTGCTTTACGCCCCCCCTTTTTGGAGTGGGGCTAGGGCCCGTTTTTTTTTTTTGTTTAAATGTGGGGGAAAGAACCCCCGTGTCCATGCTCCCTCTCCCCAAGGTGGAAAAGGCCCGGATAGGGGGTTCTTCATTTTGGGTGAACCCGGTTCCCCCCTGAGTTGGCCCTGGGGGAGGGGGGGCATGGGCATTTCATTTATCGCCTGTCGAAGTATTTTGGGGTCAGGATAACATCGGGTAGGCTTGTTTTAACAAATTTTTTGGCTCCTCCTAAAAAAATTTTATTTTGATCTTCGCTCTCAGTCTGGTTGGGGGCTTGCTAAAACCCGAATTCCCTATTTTGGGGCCCTTTAGTAGCTCACTCTTTCCTTTTCTGTATCTGTGAGGGCCCATCTTGTTTAAAATAGGGGGCCCAATTTAAAGGGCGTTCTCGATTTTGATTTTGGGAAAGGGGAAGAAATACTTTTGGGTTTTTTTTCGATTTCATTGACTTAAGAAATCGAATGACCGATTGCAAATAAACCATACCCCCCGGCCGGTTGAACCCGCGGGCAAAAAGTCTCAAAACCCAGCCCGTCCGCTAAAACCCCTAGACCAGCAACCACAATAACATCCCAATAGGTATATTTCTACACCATAGGGAAGTTAGCACAGGCACCTCTTTTGACCACAAAAGCAAGTTTTTTTTCAGACGAATCTCCCGCTAGCGTGGCCGTGACGAACCCCTAGCTCAAAACCCCTTCCCCTTTCCGTCAAAATACCTTTAAAAATCGTTAAAGAACCCATTGCCAAAAAAACCCTACCCCGGGCCGGGGGTTGAAACCCCCGGGCATAGGGGCTCAAAACCCCGCCCGTCCCCGCTAAACTTTGACCCGCTAGGGCCCCAAAAAAAAAAATTTATCCAACTAGGTTTTATTTCTACACCATAGGAAAGTTAGCACAAAGGGACCTCCCGTGGACAAAAGCAAGTTTTTTTCAACGAAAACTCCAGCTAGCGTGGCCGTTTAAGAACTCTACTCAAGTCCCCTTTCCGCCGTCAACTTTTTTTAAGAAAAACGTAATGACACATTGCAAATAAAAAATACCCCGGCCGGGGTTGAACCCGGGGGTATAAAAATCTCAAAAAATCCAGCCCGTCGCGCTAACCACCCAGACCAGTAGCCCCAATAAGATTCATCCAACAGGGATATTTCCACACCATAGGGAAATTAAACACAGGGACCCCTGGACCACAAAAGCCCAATTTTTACAGAAAGAAACTCCAGCCAGCTGGGGGCCCTGGGCGAACTCTAGTCAAGTCCCTTTCCCGCCGTCCCAAAATGACTTAAAAAAATCGGAATGGGGAAAAATTGCAAAAAAAACCATACCCCCGGGCCCGGGGTTGAAACCCCCGGTCATAGAGTCCCCCCAAAACTCCAGCCCCGTCGCGCTAACCCCCTAGACCCGCTAGCCAAAAAAAATAAAACCCTCCAACTAGGTATATTTCTCACCTAGAAAGTTTTTCACAGGCACCCCGGGGCCCCCAAATGGGAAGTTTTTACAGACGGGGTCTCCACTACGTGGCCGTGACGAAATCTAGTCAAGTCCCTTTACTGCCCCTCAAAAGACTTGAAATTTGTAAAGACCCCATTTTCAAATAAACCCAAACCCCCCGGGCCCGGGGTTGAACCCCGGTCATAGAATCTCAAAATCCGCCCCTCGCGCTAACCCCTAGGACCAGCTACCACAAAAGATTTATCCAAATAGGGATATTTCTACCCCCATGGAAAGTTAGCCCAGGCACCTCTGTGAAACCCCAAAGCCCAAGGGGTTTTTTCAGACGAATCTCCAGCTAGCGGGCCTGAAAGAACTATACTCAAATTTCCCCTTTACTGCCGCAAAAATGCTTAAAAAATCGTAATCCAAAAAGTTTTCAAATAAAACCCTACCCCCGGGCCGGGTTTTAACCCCCCGGGCCCTTGAGTTTTCAAAAACCCCCCTTTTCGCGTTAAACCACAGAGGTGCCTGTTTCTAACTTTCCTTGGTTAGAAATTAACCCAGTTGGAAAGAATCTTAAATTGGGGGCCGCTGGGCTGTGGTTAGCGCGACGGGGGTTGGGGGTTTTTTAGACCCATGACCGCGGGGTTTAAAACCCGGCCCGGGGGGGTGGTTTATTTGCAATCTGTCATTACGATTTTTTTAAGTCCCTGTTTACGGCAGTGAAGGGGCTTGAGCTAGGGGTTCCCTCAGGCCACGCTGGGGGGATTCGTCTGGAAAAACTTGCTTTTTGGCACAGAGGTGCCTGGGGCTAACTTTCCTATGGTGTAGAAATAACCCAGGGTTTTTTGAATTTTATTGGGCTAGCTGGGCTAGTGGTTAGGGGGCACGGGCTGGAGTTTTTAGACTCTATGGGCCGCGGGTTTAATCCCCGGCCCGGGGGATGGTTTTTGATTTCATTTATGGGGTTTTTGTTTTTTTCCCCCGATTCCGACTTTCCAAAGGATTCTTTTTGCTTAAATTTTGATGCTTCAAAAACTCTGACCCGGTCTCCCCACGCATTTCCCGATATATTGACCTCTTTTTTGCCGCCCCTGTTATTTTTTCCCCTTTTTCTTAGAGGAAAAAAAGCCTTGGGGCATACACGAGTGCCACCCATTTAAAATTTTCTAAAGGGATAAAATTGGGGGGCGTTTGCTTAGTATATCTTTCCCCGCTTATATCGGTTTGGCTTGGTTTACTTTTGGGCCCCCTTTAAAGTTTTTTTTATTGAAGTTGAATTTTGGGGAATGGCCCCCCGTGACTAGGCTCATTTTGTCCCGGTTTTTGGGGGCCCCCGCATACATGTCTGAACCCAAAATGTTGTGTCGAGTATATTGGGTTTTTATATGGTGACATTTTTTATCAGATCCTCATTGTTAAATGATGATGAGATCTAGGTTAAATTTCCAGTTAGTAGGCTCTATTATTTGTGGTTTAAATTTTAAATTTTTTTGCAGAGTTTAAAAGCTCGGTGAGTGTGGGGGTTTTTCCCTTTAAAAGCTGCCTCCCGGTGTTTAAATTTCAACCAAAATTTTTGCATATTCCTCCATTTTAGGGGCATTAATTGAAATCCCCCAGGAGAAGATGTTTGGGGGCAGGAGGGAAGATTTTCCAAAACAGGGGGTCCAAAATTTTAAAAGCTTTTCCCGGAATTTTCTGGGGGTGTTGCATCCGGGGGTTGTAGACTAAACCCCAATGACTAGGTTTTTGGGTTTTCCCACCTTTACTGCTTTAAAAATTCCACTACCCCATTTTTAGGCATTAAGCGTTCTGTGCAAAAAAGTGATTGCAATGTCGGCCCAACCCCCCCCTTTCCCCCTTTTTTCCCGTTCACCTGTCACCTTTTTATAGGGTTTTAAAAACCCGGGATCCATATTTCGTTGTCCCCCTGATCCTTTTGTTGGGGCTTGGGGAACCGCGAACATTTCCTTTGCCTCTGCAAACGCCACGGAAAGAAAGGGATTTTTTTTTTTTGTTGCGGCTTTAGGGCCCCGTACATTTGCCCAAAAAAAAAATGTTATCGGGCTGGTTGGGATTTGTTGGTACTGGGGGGGGGGAAATTTTTTTCTTTATTTTGTATCGTTTGTTTGGGTTTGGGGGTGAAGGCCCCTTTGACTGTGGTTCCACTCCCGGAAAAACTGGATTTTTTGGTTTTACGATTTTGCCATTTCCTTGCCCTTTTTTTCCTTCCGGCACTAAAAAACTCTCCCCCCTTGAGTGGCTGTGGCCCACCCGGTTTTCCCCGGCCTGGAGTTTTTTATCTTTTTGTCCCCCCTTTTGATGGTATGGGCCAGCAATTTTAAATTTTAGCACAGTCCTTTTTCCCAAATGAAGAGGTACACAGTTCAGGGGGGAAAAAACTTAAAAGGAAGGGGGTTTTCATTTTCCTGTTGTCATATGTGATGGCCTTTTTTTAGGTGGGTTTATAGTACACGTCCCATCTGTTTTTTTCCCGAATTTTCCCCGCCAGCGATACCCCGTGCATAGTAGTGCACAGGCTTGGTTTCCCCTTTCCTTGGGTTTTTTGGATGTTTCCCTGTTTTGGGATGGGTTTCCCCGTCTTACTTCTATCCTCCCTGCACCAAAAAAAGGAGCTCCCCCCAGTTGTTTTTTGGGAATAAACCTCACTATTGCCCATTGGGGGTTTCCCCTTTTTTTCTATTTCCCCGCGGAATTTCTAGTTTGCAAAATTGGTTTTTTTTTATCTTGCCCACACTTGTTTCCCCACTATGGCTCCTGTCCCCCAAAGAGGTCACTTATATGTATTCCTTCCTGCGTATAATTTCCCCACTACCCCGGACAAAATCTCCCCGCTTCACCTTACTGTCCCCCCCAGGACCGCATCTCCAAACTTCCCCAAATTTTTGTCTCCCAGGACGCCCCCAGCTTCCCCTTTTCTGCTCCCAGGGCACCCCCTCCAGCTTCACCAAATTTCTGTCTCCCAGGGGCAGACCTCCAGCTTTTACCATTACGTTCCCCAGGGCGCACCCCCCTTCACCCTTTACTGTTCCCAGGCAGCATATTTAGCCCCCCAAATTTTTCTGACTACCGGACAAACCTTCCACCTTTACAGTTTGTGACTACTGGCCATATCAAGGGCCCAAAACCCTTTACCCAGATTTTTATGTTCCCATCGGGTAGAAAGCTTCCAGGTTTTTTATGAAAGCAGTTGATGTTGTCCCTTTTTTAAAACCCTTGTGATTTTTTGTCCACAGATTTTCCTCATTTGGCATAACCCCCAAAAAAACCCTTTTTGTTTTTAAAAACTGTTGAGCTAGTTCTTGGGAAAACTGCACCAAGGGGGGGTGCCCCCCAAATTTTTACAAAAATGCAATTTATCCAGTTGGGAAACCCTTTGTTTGAATTTCCCGCCCACACACAGCTTTTATAAAGGGTTTGGGAAAGGTTGATTTCGCAATTCTACTAGAACCCCTTTTAATATTCTATTAATTAACCTTAAAAGAAGCCTTGCTATTTTTATTTCTGTTTCTTTAAAATGTTTTTTTTTTATTGGGCACCTTTCCCCTCACGTTCCTGATTTTTTTAAAGTTTGTGTTTTTTAAAGGCGCCTACAGCCCCATCCCTTTTCCCGTCTGCTTTATTGGGCCAACGAAAAACCCTTTGAAACCCGTCAAAGGGTTTTGGACCTTTAAGGGGTTTGGACCATCAAGGGGTTTGGACCCGTCAAGGGTTTTTGGGCCACCAAGGGGTTTAGACCAAACCCTTGATCTATCATGGGGCCTTATTTAAAACCAAATGGTCGGTGATTTGAGCTAACACATGAAAGGGTCTACTGGGGAAAATTTTTCTACCCGAGTAATATTGATTTGACTGATACAAAAGTTAATTGCGGTTTTTGAAGAAATCGGTGACTGCTGGGGAAAATCCTCCCGTGACGAACTCGGGCCTCTCCCCTTTTTTTTATCTTTGCTGAAACTACTTTCTATTTTTTTTTTTCCCTCTCCACCACAATAAATGCTTTTATTATCACTATAGTTGTGGGGGAAATTTTTGGGGGAAAAAAAGCTTTTTCTGTAAAAAAATTTTTCTCATAGTGTTTTATTGCGCCGCGGTAACTACAGGTTATATGAAAAAAAAGTATTAAATTGGTTTTCAAGAAAAAAAAACTAATTTAAATCACTCCCCCACTAATAACCCTTTTAATTTCTGGGTTTGTTTTCTACTACAACACGTAAATTTTGCTCTTACTGGTTATCACCCAGTTTTTAAGCGGACCCCTAAACAACCCGGGAAATTTTTAAAAACAGCTGTCCCGTTTTTTAAAATTCCCGGCGACTTCTGGCACCTGCCTCTATAGGCTTATCCCCTTAATTTTCCCAAAAACACCGTTTTTTTAAAAAAGACACTTTAGGGCCCTTTACATCAATAACTAGGGGCCACTGTATATACACTATGGGATACTCAATATTTTTCAGGGAGACTTTCTTTCCTCGGGCAACGAAAAGTTCCCAAATTTTTTTTATTTTTTCCCACGGGGCACAGGCCCATGATTCCCCCCTGGGAGTAAAATCTGCGGTAGGCACACTAAATTTTTCCTTTTTTTTTAATCAGTATTTTAATGTTTTTTTCCCCCCAAAATTGGTTCCCGGCGCCCCAGAGGGATGTATCGTATAGGATTGATGACACAAAATTAAAAATTTTAGATGGGAAGGCGGGCCGGGGGGAAAACCCCCAGAAAACCCGGAGCACAACGAGACACGCTGACACGCTACACTCCCTATTGACTTCTTGTAGATCTTCGCTAACTGTTCAAACAGTGTTTCTATTTCCTCTGACGGAATCTAAGGTGAGACTTTTGAAGCATCTGTTCCCGTCAAAAAAAAAAAAAATTATGTTACTTCTTCCTTTGTTGTATCTATGGTGTCCAGTACCTGTCAATGAAACTATTTCCCTATGAATTCTGGTATTGCCGCTCGTTCCACTGATAATACCTCTTTACATTGTTCAACATTTTTCAGATTTCCTTGTCTTTTGTCGCGAGTTCTCCTTCATCAATCGAATTACCTAGTGTTTTACAGTTGTCTTTCTTTTGATGCGGCTGAGACTAGCCCTCTCTCATTCTAATCAGCTTCCATCCTCGCCCTTGTATATTTTTTTCTGAGTAGTCTGCTTACCTCTTCGTTCTCGAATACTCTTCACTTTCTGTAGTTTTTGCACGCTATCTGTTTTTCTTTTTTTCCCTCTCAGTGTGTCTAGTTGTACATCAGGTTCTCTTTGTCTTTGTTCTTACCGCTTCTTCTCCCTGGCACGAAGTTCTCTGCCTTCCAACACCTCCAAGTTAGGAACTGCATCATCACTTCTGCTACAAGTTGGGTATTCCATCATCACTTCTGCTACATGTTGGGTATTAAATCATCACTTCTGCTACAAGTTGGGTATTCCATCATCCCTTCTGCTACAAGTTGGGTATTCCATCATCACTTCTGCTACAAGTTGGGTATTCCATCATCACTTCTGCTACAAGTTGGGTATTCCATCATCACTTCTGCTACAAGTTGGGTATTCCATCATCACTTCTGCTACAAGTTGGGTATTCCATCATCACTTCTGCTACAAGTTGGGTATTCCATCATCACTTCTGCTACAAGTTGGGTATTCCATCATCACTTCTGCTACAAGTTGGGTATTCCATCATCACTTCTGCTACAAGTTGGGTATTCCATCACACTTCTGCTACAAGTTGGGTATTCCATCATCACTTCTGCTACAAGTTGGGTATTCCATCATCACTTCTGCTACAAGTTGGGTATTCCATCATCACTTCTGCTACAAGTTGGGTATTCCATCATCACTTCTGCTACAAGTTGGGTATTCCATCATAAACTTCTGCTACAAGTTGGGTATTCCATCATCACTTCTGCTACATGTTGGGTATTCCATCATCACTTCTGCTACAAGTTGGGTATTCCATCATCACTTCTGCTACATGTTGGGTATTCCATCATCACTTCTGCTACATGTTGGGTATTCCATCATCACTTCTGCTACAAGTTGGGTATTCCATCATTACTTCTGCTACAAGTTGGGTATTCCATCATTACTTCTGCTACAAGTTGGGTATTCCATCATCACTTCTGCTACAAGTTGGGTATTCCATCATCACTTCTGCTACAAGTTGGGTATTCCATCATTACTTCTGCTACATGTTGGGTATTCCATCATCACTTCTGCTACATGTTAGGTTTTCTATCATCATTTCTGATGATGATTCCCTTTCCCACTGTACATCATGAATTCTCTAGTCTCTTCGAAGTTCTTCCAAAATGTGGCATCTTTTGCCCTGTACCTGACATTCTTCTGTCTATATTCAGTTCAACAAGATACTCAAAGTTCAGTACTGCATGATCGCTAGCACCCAAGTGGTTCTTCTCTTCTATTTCCGGTCGTATTGCCTCATTCCCTCTTTGCTGTCTTTTCGCCTTAGCGTGCTGACTCAAAATGCTTCCATCAACTTAGCCTCGCACGTTTCTGGTCCATATGTTGGTCCTAATTCTCCTAATCAAGGGCAATGTTTTAGCTCGATGTGAACTCATGGCTGATTCTGCTATCATGGAAACCATTGTGTTTTGTCTTCAAAATGTGATGGAAGGCCTTCAGTTAACCACTAGAAAAGGGGTTGGGGTTGTGCATTAAAGAGGCTGTGTCTTCATTCTTCCTGCGTCCTCGTCTGCTGCATTTCTCCATCACTTAAAACTTTGCCTAATGACTGCTCACGTATTCTCTCAGCTGTTCTTTCTCCGTTACTCTCCTTTCAAATCCAGGTTTTCATGACTGCAGCACCGTGTGGTATTCAGGTGCGCTATTTGTCATATCATTCTGGTCTGAGAAAATGTGTGACCAGAAGGTTAGTTTGTGTTAGTGTGTGTACTCACCTATATGTGGCTGCAGGGGTCGATTCACAGATCCTGTCCCCGCCTCTTTGCTGGTTGCTACCTGCATCAAGACCTTTACCGTACCTCTTCTTAAAGCCATGTATGAATCCTGCTTCCACTCCCTTACTCTCCAAATTGTTTCCTTTGACAAACTCTAAGTCCTGAAGAAATACTACCTAACATCCCAATATTTCATTTGAGTTTTCATTTTCGCAGCGTGTCCCCTTTTCCTTCTGTCCATCTATGAAACATTCTGTCCTGTCCACCCCTGCAATCCTCTCAGTATTTTATACATCGTTTTCATGTCCCCCCTGATCCCTCCTGTCTAGGTTGATTTTCTTCAACTTCTCATCATATGACCATACCCTCAAGACTGGGACTAGTCTTGTACAAACTTTCACTTAATCTAATTTCTGACGAATTGACCATTGTGGGGAAAAGTTCAATGATAGGATAGAAATATAGAAACAATGTTTCATTCGGCTACTATTTAAAGGGTTTTAGGTAAGTCACGTCCCGCTTTTTCTTCCCCCCCAAAAGTGATAGTTTTCATTACCGCTACTATTAAGGTAGGGTAAGAAAGCTTCGTTTTCTTCCGCCTTTCCTCCCCCCCCCCTAAATGATAGTTTGATTGCCGCTCTGTTAAGTAGGGTCAGTCTAGTCCCGTATCCTTCCCCCTCCCTCTTCCCCCCCCATCGAAAGGTGACGAAATGGGGCTCTGTTCAAGCAGTAAATCACTCGACTTCGAGTTTCCCCAACACAACTCTTGGATGACAGTGAGGGTCCCTGTCAATCAAAGAGAAAAAGGGAAGGACTAACGTCCGAGACTTTTCCCCATTTGCATTTAAGTACCTGTGGCACCTGTATGAAATTGCAGGACGAAACCCCCCAAACATTGCGGGGTAAGAACCTGTTTTCCCTGTCTCGGATATACTCACGGCGTTAATCTGTGGAAGAACTACCAGTGGTGTCACCTAACCTGCGAACCCCCCCCCCCCATCTCAGCACACTACGATTTAAACAAGCAGTTCACCAACACCAGACCCCCAAGTTTAATTAGCGTTGAATTCAGTTATCATATAATTTTTCTTTTCATTTTCTTTAATGTAGGTTTAAATATTCATATTTAAGGTTTTATTTTATATTTCTACTAATAAAGTTTTATGTTTGTAAATCATTCTTTCATTAGAGGTTTGCGGTACTTTCCCGGCCCGGGTCTTCTCCATAGGGTGACCGGCTGTGGCCCCGGGTTGGGGGTGGTCATCATCATTTCTTCTTTCTTCTGTCTTCTTTCTTGGGCCCTCCGCTGGAGGGTAACATCATTCTCTTTCTTGCGGCACTCCCCGGAGGGGAGTGTCTTCTTGGTTCTGGGACTTCATCACAGCGTACTTGGTCTTCATCAGCAGGTGTCCACTTGGCTTCCTCGCGGGCCATCGCAAGTCAAGGGTTTCAGGCACTTGTTGCCCCGTCAAATGTTGGTAGTGTGGATTGGTTCTAGGTGATTCAGACTTTTCCCTAGAAGCGGTATATGTTTTCTGTTTATTTTTCTTTTTCTATTCACTAATTTTCTGAGGGGAGCCAGCTGGAAATACTGTCTTAAAATTGTTACAGGATGATAAGCCTCACAAGTGGGGACCTTGCCAGATCAACTCTACTAAAACAAGAATTCAACTCCACTCGAATTACCATTGGAACTTCAAACGCCGCGTACCACAGACGTTAACACCAGCATGAGAAATAAATTCTCTATGGTAGAAACGGTACGGGTATTTAAAAGATTGGGATGTTAAGTCCAATTTATTGAAGTCAAGTCAGCGGGATATAAATTTAAAATTCTGCACTTCATGTGAGCCTTAAAAACTTTGGAGGATTAGACTCTAGGGCCCCCCGGATTTTCCGTGACAACTTGTTTCATTGACTTTTTATTAAATTTTAAAGGAACTGTCATAGGACACTCTGATTGTTGGTGAGAACCCCAAGAAGGTTCCTTGAGTTGGTAAAGGGCTCTTGATTTAGGGAATTGATCTGTGTTTCCATTTTTCCCCGAATTAACCCTAATGCCTTCAACATCCCCCCCCAGGCGCTGTATAATCCTCGGTTTAGCGCTTCCCCCTTGATTATAATAATAATGTTGGTGAGAAGTTTGGGATGGTCAAGGACCCCTTTCCCTACTTACTGTTGCCTCGAAGCCGGCATAGAAACCTTCGTTTTCTTTATACATATTGTTTAATTTAAAGGGCGGGATCGAGCCCTCGGGTTTTATACAGTTGACGGAGCGAATTGAACCCCGTTTCTTAAACCCTACATTTTCCCTGATATTTTAAAGTTTATTCTTGCAAGTATGATGAATACATTTGGATAATGTGGAAGTAAGTTAGAATAACAGGGAAAAAATTTAGAATCTTTCATTAGTGCTAGATCCAGGAAAGACTTGAAAGAGAGAGATGAAGAGAAGAAAGACAGCTAAGAAAGGAAAAAAGAAGAGAATAAGAAGAGAGAATCGAAAAGAAAAAGGAGAAAGAAACCTTGAAAACAGGAAAAAAAAGAGAGAGAGAGAATTGAGAGAGAAATCCGAGAAAGACAGAAAAGAGCGAAAGACCAAAAAGAGGTATAACTGACGTGAGGAGAGAGCAAGAGAAATAGGAAAAGCTAAATACTTAGGACAGTTAAAATTAAGGGAAAACTTGGGGAAAGAGCAAAGGACAGAAAATAATGAGTTAAAGAGAGAGAAAAGGATCACGACCGAAAATCTCGCCTTTGAATTAGAGAATAAAAAGTTAACTTTACACAACAATTAGAGGAAGAAGTAATTGAACATCATGCCAGCTGTGCACTATTCCAAACACCTAATTTACTCCCTTCAAGGGGAAACTAATTTCATACATATCGGTTTGAAAATACCCTACCTCTGTGAATGGCTGCGACCACTGGGCTACCGGTTAGGAATGTTATTTTCTGGTACTGTTTGAATATCTATCAACTTTTCGCAGGATATCTTTTGAAATTAATATAACTACTAAAGAGGCAATCCTTAAGAATCAAAAAACCACTAATTCTTACTGAAAGTTTTTTTCAGGTATCCACCTTACAGCCTGGCCAGAACTTTCAACAGTTACAGGTAACCACTCTTCGTTTGTTCGACTTTTGGATAGAGAGTTCAGGAATTGATCACAGTTATGAATCTCTTCGAGACTTCATGGTTGCTGACCAGTTCCTGACAGCTTTTCCTCACCAGATACGATATTCATTAGAGAACGAACCTGATTAAAGTTTGAGGAAGTTGCTGAGGCTGCGACCTGTATGCTGAGGCTCACAATTCCTATAAAGACCTAAAGGGATCGAACCCTAAGGGAAAGGGGTTCATCAACCTTAAGAAATCAAAGCCTCTAGTGGAAAGTAAAATGACTTCTTTTATTCCTGTTGTCATTTGTGTGGGGGTTAAAGGGACATAAACGTCCAGATTGTCCTTCTAAAAAGGCCCAAAAAGTTGGAAGATGTTTTAAAGACTGTAATGTCAAGCACCCTTCTGTTCAGGAACAGTTAATGGATTTAAATGTACCCTACCATTTTACGAGACACTGGATGCACATGTATAGTAATTTCTGATAAGCTGTTCCCTAATCTCAAAGAAACTCATTCCTCTGCTATACTTTCAGACTACTGGGCCGGGTACAGACACTTTTCCTACCATCCGTTGTTACATTAGGTCTAAATGGTTCACAGGTTGGTCTGAAGCCGTAAGCTCCATCACTTCTTGCTCCGTCTAATGGGTAATGTAAAAGGTGCCATTCTTCCTTCTGAGGTTGACCTTTCATCTCAAAGATGGATATAAGTTTTTCAGATCCTCTTCCTGTAGAGTCGGAGAAGCCCCTCGAAAGTTCAGATGAGACAATGTCTCGTAAGATTCATGTGGGATTAAAAACCAGTGATGCTACCTCGAAAGCGAGGTAGTGGGATCACCGGTTCACTTGTTAGATAAAGTGAAGAATCCCCTTTCTGATACCATAAATGTCTTAACAGGGCTCAGACCAAACCCCATGTTTCCCCTACTGTCCATCCTTTGATTTTCCCTGACTTTAAGCCTTTAGACTATCGAAGGACTCATTTGTAATTTACAACGTAATTCCCCTTTCCCTCTTCAGAATTGCCATAATGCCGCTAAACAAAATCAAGTAAACCAAAGGGAAAAAACTTTTCATAAAAAATTGAATATAAAAAAGGGTTATCTTGTACAAGTCAGTATTCAAATTAAATTCAGATGAGACAGACTATTCCATTTTAGTAGTTCCAAGTCAATGCAGAGAAAACTGTTCTAAAATGCTCATGACCTGCCATGGCCGGACTTTTCTCGGATCGTAAAACTTTAAATAAAATTAGGGAACCTATTTTGCCCTAAAATGTCCCAGATGTCACTACTTTTTGTAGATCGTGTAAAGTTTGCCAACTGTCATCCTCCCGAGGTACCAGGCGAGTACCTATGTCAAAATGCCAATCTTTACGGTACCGTTTGAAAGAGAAGCTATTGACATCGTTGGTCCTTATCCCCCACTTTCATCTGGGGACATAGATATATATTAACATTTGTTGATTATGCTTCGAGTTTTCCCCCGAAGCCCTTCCCTTAAAGACCATAACTACTATAGAGGTGGCTGAAGCCCTTTGACCATCTTCTCCAGAGTGGGCATCCCTAGAGAAATTTTGTCCCGACCGGGACACAATTCACATCTGACTTAATGCAACATCTATACCAACTTCTGGATGAAGCCTCTCTTCACCACACCCTATCATCCCAGCTGTAAAGGGAGGATGAGCGCCAGCATTCGATTCTCAAGTCCATTTTAAGGAAACTTTGCTCCCTTAAACCTAAGGAGTGGCATCGTTACCTACCCCTGTGCTTTTTTGCCATGAGGAATTCCCAGTGATTCATTGGGGTTTTCACCTTTTGAACTTCTCTATGGTAACAGGCCAGAGGCCCATTGTCCATCCTTCATGACTTATGGACTAAAGAGGAGGTAATCTGAGGTTCAGTCTTCTTACCAGTTTCTCCTTGACCTTAGATCCAAACTTGAGGAGACCTCTGACATAGTTTCGAAAAACCTAAGCTTGTCAATGGACCAGTACAAAATCTATTTTGATTCCAAAAGTCAGAGGAGAAGTTTTAAAGTAGGAGATGAAGTTCTTTTACTTTTGCCGATTAAGTCAAATAAATTATTAGTAGCATGGAAGGTCCGTATAAGGGATAAAAAATTTGTGGGAAAGTTGACTACCTCATAGAAGTCAAGGGGAAACCTAAGCTTTATCATATCCAACATCCTTAAGAAATATTACCGAAAAAATTCGGTTAACTGCCTTAACAACTTTGACTTAGTTTTTCCACACAAACTTGATAAGACAACTAAGAAGTAAGGTGTGCATAATTGATACCTCTAACTTAGACTATGATGAGGAACTACATGACTTGGTGACTCTTGACCCTCGGTGCAACCAACATTAAAATTAATGAATCTTTGGATGACCATAAGAGACATGAACTACTTCAATGTGTGAGTAACTTTCAGACGTCTTTACTGATATTCCAGGTGTTACCTCCACGGTAGTCCATAAGATTGACTTAGGAAGGGCCCAAACCCATGATGACACTCTTCAGTCCTTGTTCTATCTAGGCTGGAATATTGCTGCACACTAACAGCACCTTTCACGGCAGGTGAAATTGCCGACCTAGAAAATGTACAGAGAACTTTCACAGCGCGCATAACGGAGATAAAACACCTCAGTTACTGGGGGCCTTGAGGTTCCTAAACCTGTATTCCCGGAATGCAGGAGGGAAGATACATGATTATATACACCTGGAAAATCCCAGAGGGACTAGTACCGAACTTGCACACGAAAATCACTCACTACAAAAGCAAAAGACTTGGCAGACGATGCCAAACCCTCCCCCAATGAAAAGCAGGGTGTCACTAGCACGTTAAAAGACCATACAATAAGTGCAGGGGCCCGAGACTGTTAACGCCTCCCAGCACACAAAGGGGGTTACCAACAGACCCCTGGCAGTCTTTAAGCTGGCACTGGACAAGCACCTAAAGTCAGTTCCTGATCAGCCGGGCGTGGCTCGTATGTTGGTTTGGGGTGCAGCCAGCACAACAGCCTGGTTGATCAGCTCTGAAACCACCGGAGGCCTGGTCACAGACCGGGCCGCGGGGGGGTTGACCCCCGGAACTCTCTCCAGGTAAACTCCAGTGAAGGACAACCAAACAAACCAAAATTATACCCAGTTCCAGTTCACCTTAGGGGTCATTTGACCGAGAGGTAGACAAATTATTAAAACTAAAGATCATTGAACCTTCAATATTTTCATATTGTTCACCAGTAGTCATGGTTAAGAAGGAGGGTAATTCATATAGACTTGCTATTGACTTCAGAGGCCTTAATGCTATAAATCGTGGGATGCTGAGCCTATGCCCTTAATAGATAGCGATCTACACAAATTTTATGACCTTCCTTCTTTTCAGAGATTGATATCGCGCAGCATATCATCAATAATGTTAGATCCTTCTTTTAAGCAGTACACCGCTTTTCCAACACACCAAGGACTGATGCAGTATAGAACTATGCCCTTTGGTTTTGGGAACTGCCTGTGCTACCTACTGAGACTGTGAGAAAGGTCTTGGGTAATATGCCAAATGTTTGTTTTATTTTGATAACATTTTACGTAATGACATCTACGTGGGAGAACAAACCAATCATTAACATCAGTTTTGCGTAGGGTTTCGCTCACATGGCCTCACTGCCAAGCCGAAGAAATGCTTCCTTGGGTATAACAAGATTAGATATCTTGGACTGATACTTTCTAATAACCTCTGCAGCCTCTCCCCAGTAAGATCAAAGCTTTATTAGAATTTAAATTCCCCCAAAACCAAGAAGCTCATGCGAAGCTTTCTTGGTTCTGTAAATTTTTATGCACGGTTTATCCGAACCTTACTGATCTTACACAAACTTATCCGACTTCTTAAAAAGTCTGTGAAGGAACCTCTTGAACCCTTTTCCCACGTACCGGGATAAGTTTAAAAGAGATTAAAAGTATCTTTTCGAAAGACCCTATACTTAAGATTCCTGATATTAAAAAAACATTTTGTTTGAGAACTGATGCCTCCAATACGCTTAGGGTGGTGTTACTACAATACCATGATGGTACTCCCTTCCCTGTATGCTTTCCTAAACCGGAAACCCTTCCCACAGAAACAAGATACTCCACAATAGAAAAGGAATGTTAGCCTTGGTTGGGTATCTCCAAACTAAATTTAATTTGCTGGAAAGAATTCATTTTAGAAACGGACCACAAACCCTTTGATATACCAGAAACTTTTAAGGGAACCAACAGTCACCTCTTGAGGTGGACATTGGCACTCCAGGCTTTTAAGTTCCATATTGTGTATATAATGGTTCATCCAATTATTTCTCTGACTGGTTAAGTCGTGACAGTCAGAAAATTTGTTGCCTTCGCGACTTCCACATGTTAGAACTTTTTCCCTCGCCCATTCTTATACTCCTTGACTATAAGTCTTGGTATGGGGGAGTTGAGGGAAAAGTTCAATAGATAGGAGTAGCAATATAGTAAAAAATAGTTTCATTACCGCTACTAGTTTAAAGGGAGGGTAAGTCACGCTTCCCCCCCCCTCCCCTCCCCGAAAGTGATAGTTTCATTGCCGGCTACTAGTTAAGGAGGTAAGTCACCGCTCCCCCGTTTTTTCCCCCCTTTTCTCCCCCCCCACCCCTAAAGTGATAGTTGATTGCCGGCTGCTTGTTAACGTAGGGTCATCTAGCTCCCGCTATCCTTCCCCTTCCTCTTCCCCCCCCCCAAAAGTTGACGTATGGGGGTCTGGTCAAACAGTAAATCACTCAACTCGCAGCTCCCACACTACCTTGGATGACAGTGAGGGTCACCTGTCAATCAAAGAGAAAAAGGAGAAGGACTAACGTCCAGAGACTTCCCATTTTGCATTTAAGTACCTGTGCACCTGTATGAAATTGCAGGACGTAACCCCACATCATTGTAGCGGTAAAGAAAACCCGCTTTCCTGTCATCGGGATACTACTCACGCGTTAATCTGTGAGAACTAGCCAGTGGATGGTCACCAACACCTCGACCCCCTCCCCCATCATCAGCAACGGCTACGATTTCAACAAGCATGTCACCAAAACCAGCACCCAAGTGTTAATTAGGGTAGAATTCATTATCATTTAATTTTTCCTTTTTCATTTCTTTAATGTAGGGGTTAATATTTCATTTTAAGTGTTTTATATTTTATATTTTCTACATAATAAAGTGTTTATGTTTGTCTGTTATTATTTCTTTTTCTATTCACTAATTTTCCTGAGGAGGAGCCAGCCTGGGTAATACTGTCTGAAGTTGTTACAGGGCTGAGTAAGCCTTCACAACCATGTGTGGGCTCCATACTGGTGCTGTATACTCCAATATGGGTCTGACGTACACGTTGTACAGTGTAGTGAATGACTCCTTACTTAGATGTCGTAACGCTATTCTTAGGTTTGCCAGGTGCCCATATGCTGCAGCAGGTATTTGGCAGATGCGTGCCTTGGGGTATGTGTTCGGTATGGTGCCAACCCCAAGATCCTTTTCCTTGTGAGGTTTGTAGCATTTGGTCCCCAACCATGTACTCCGTCTGCAGTCTTCTTTGTCCTTCCCTAAATTTTTTGAGTTTAAACTTGCCGGAGGTAAACTGCAAGACTCATTTGTCGGACCAGGTTCGCAGCCTATCCGGATCCCTCTGTAGTCTTCTCTGATCCTAGTCAAATACTGACCTAGTCCTGGTCAGTACCTGACTAGCCGGAATGTGGTTCGTACGTCAGTTTGCATGCAGCCAGCAGTAACAGCCTGGTTGATCAGACCTTGATCCACCACGAGGCCTGGTCTCAGACCGAGCCGCGGGGGCGTTGACCCCCAAAACCCTCTCCAGGTATACACCACTACATCACAACATCACCATTAATACTATCACTACAACATCACCATTAATACTATCACTACAACATCACCATTACCACCACCACTACAACGCCACCATTACTACCACAGCTACATCACTACAATATCACCATTACTACCACTACATCACCATTATTACCACCACTACGTCGCTATGTCATTACATCACCATTATTACCACCACCACATCGCCATTACTAACACTACTACATCACTACAACATCACTAATACTACCCCCATTACTACGACCACTACATCACTACAACATCACCATTATCACCACCACTAACTGACATCAAGAAAATTCCACTACCACCACAATCCCCCCCCTCTCCCTTCAGCATCACAAAAACACATCACACGTACTATCAACACCATTCTCACCAAGCATCCACCACCACCAGCACATCACCACAGGTCTCCAACACACAGTTCGAAAACATAGTGGGCTATATACCGCTGGAATACAGTATATCAAACACTGGGTATGAGCTACGATCCTCGTAACGTTGCAACATGTCTTAAGGAAGTACTGGTGGAGTGGCCAGTACCAGCCAGTCTCTCTATACTTATTGGTCCTCTCATAGGAGTGAGGATTTTTATCCTGGTTAAAGACTCTTGAGTTCAAGAGCTCGGGATAACCTTCCCATCCTTAGGTCTAACTTGACGCTGTATGACTACCCTGGAGCGATACTTTTTCCCTTCATTATAATAATTATTCTCGACACGGCTGCTTTGTGGATGAATTTCTCTGTAATACTAAAAATCTAGAACTGATTGAAGACCTAGTAGGATTGTCTGAAGCCTTGGAAGAATTGGCTCTTAAAGGAATATTAAAAAATCAGAAAAGATTCTTTGAAATTATAGAATAGTCTGAAGTCCGGGGGTAGTCTGAAGTGAGGGGATAGTCTGAAGTCCGGTGGTAGTCTGAAGTCCGGGGGTAGTCTGAAGTCCGGAGATAGTCTGAAGTCCGGGGATAGTCTGAAGTCCGGGGATAGTCTGAAGTCCGGGGGTAGTCTGAAGTCCGGGGGTAGACTGAAGTCCGGGGGTAGTCTGAAGTCCAGGGATAGTCTGAAGTCCGGGGGTAGTCTGAAGTCCAGAGATTACCTGATGTCCGAGATAGATATATGAAATCCTAGGTTTGTCTAAGGTCGTAGATGCAGTGATGAACAAGACACTAGTATGAAGCCCAATAATTATTATACAAAATTTTTGAGGGATTGTCTTAACTGTGGGTGATTGATACTCCTTATTTCCTCCATTCACCATCTCATTTCGATGTCCTGCTACACCGACACAGTTCTTATTCCAGCAGGACGAGGTATCCGTCGGTTTGTCCCAGTTTAGAAGTCGTGATTCCATAAAGCTTCACTATCCTCGGTACGAGAATCACGCGTTCACTCGGAGCAGGGCGATCTATTTCACATCCCTCATTCTCTTAACTCAATGTTATTATCACTGATTACATTACCATTCACAAGACGATTTAACGTCTCATAATTATTATACACATTGAGGTCACTCCTTAAAGATCTGAGGCCGATGAGCGAGGATTAACACAGGGGTTTTTCCCCCTGGACACACACCTTTGGCCGCGCCCCATCACCCCCCGGGGAACCATTTTTCATAATTTACCACCTTTTTAGGGGTGGTCCGTAAATCATTTTCCCTCACCTTCACCAGGAACTTACGACACTTCCTATTAGAAAGGCCTATTTTAACCCTTTGGGCCGCCGTGAATCCCAAATTTCCGGTTCCAGTTTTCCCCGCCTCCTCACCACATTCAAAACACACCGCCTCCCCCATGGCCCGGTCGACTTAAACCCCCGCACATCGCGCAGCGCAAAGAACCTTGGTTTTATCCTATTGTCAAAACTTTTTTTACTACTCACACATTTAAAAACCCCATTAGGGGCCCATAGCTTTAAAAATCAAAAATTTTCCACAATAAAGGGTTTACAATCCTGACCAACAGGGGGTAATGAAAAATTGCTGTTAATGTTAATGTGGTTTTTCTAACACCTTACCTGTGTTTCAGGTAAAAAAAGATGAAAAAGGCATAAAAACAAAAAATGTAAAGCATTTTTGGACCAGGGTCCCACGCACTTTCATAAAACGTAAAGTTTTTTTTGGGGTGAAAAATAAGATGAGAGATCCCACAATTTAAAATTTTTCTGGTTTTTCTCTCGGGTAAAAGGGGCTCAATTGCATAAACTGTTTAGTAATGTCAGGGGTGGGGAAAGACAAAAAAGTGTTTAACAGTAATTTAGATAGACTTCCAAAAAATATCTCGAGGGTTTGTAAAAGCTACAGAAAAACTTTCACATAATGTAAATTTGCACCTTCGGGGGAAATGATGATTTTGTAGGCCCAATAAATATTTTTAGGGAGTACTATTAGCCTTCTTTGTAAAGGGGTTTGGAAAGAAATTGGTGTCACCCTTTTTTAAGACTTTTAGAGGCCATGTAATGTAGGAGGATTTCCCCGTAATAATAATTATACTAAAAACTACAAATCCATAACTGTGTGTCTTACTCATGAAGTTGTACCCCCGTATAATTCTTCATGAGATGGGGTTGAACCATCATAAATTGTGGGAATTAGACACATTGGAAAAAGTAAATGAAGAAAGTCCAGACATTCTTTTACTCAAGCAGTACCTGAAAGATGTAAAATTTAATCTGGACAATACGGGTACGACTTCCGGAGACTAAACCACCCAGAATTGCCCACTTTAAGAATAGCATATGGGCAGTTAAAAGCCACTCTGCGAACTGAGTAAGACACCAGAATTGTTAACTCCTATAATGATATAATTGCTGAGCATTTTTTTTAATAAATTTAAGAAGAGGTACCTCCTAGCAAGCCAAAATTTATGGTCACTATTTGCCACATCACGGATAAGAAAGTTCTAAAACCACTCCTCTGGAATTTGTTTTAAAGTAGGGCCCGGGGTAACAAAAATGTCCTAGTTTAAATGACTGTTTTATGACAGGGGCCGTCGTTTACGGGGAAAAATTTGGAGATACTTATTAAATTTCAGAGTGAAACACTAGCCTTTAGCTGACATAAAAAACTTTCCTTAGAGGTTTACAAGAGGCTGACCGGGGTTGTACCCCCTTCTTATGGCCTGAGAACCAGTGACCCCCCTTAGCCCCTGAAAAACCTTTTGCTTTAAAAAAAGGTATTATTTGGGGTGCATCCAATCCTTCCACTTCAACAACGTAGGAAATCCATTGAGTAAAATAAGAGCAAACAATTTTATGTGGGCAATTTCCAGGGTGTGATGTCAACTGAAGAGAAAAGTTTAAAGCTTATGGGGAGGCGATAAAATAAGCAAAATGCAAATATCCCGAGGGGAAAAATATTTTTCCCAAATTTAAAGGGCAAAATAATAAAGATTTCCGGGGAGAAAATCCAAAAGTATAATGTATTGGGTTAAATTGGGATACTTTGGAGATTTGTTAAAGTTAAAAACCAATAATTACAGAAAACCCAATAAATTAACTAAAGAGTTTTGCTTGCTGAAGTTTCCAAACATTTTGATCCACAGTTTAGTGTCACCCCTTACTTTAAGAGGGAAATTATTAATTCAGGAACATGGAAAAATTAAATGTTTTTGGGGTGAAATTCACCTGGGAATTCATTAAAAAGGTGGAGAATTTAAATTTGGGTTTTGAAAAAAATTCCAAAATTGGGGTTCCCAGCCACGTGGCCATCCCAAAAGGAAAAATTACTCCACATTTTTGTGATGCTTTAAAATTGGCATTGGACATTGCTTACCTTC
>NC_069431.1:41207167-41239667 GCF_026875155.1 Cherax quadricarinatus
TTTTCCCCCCCCCCCCGCGGGGAATAAAAGTACTCTGGCTGACAGTCATTGTCCTGGTGAACACAGTTATAAAAAGTCTTGCATAATCTAGCCAATACAGGAAGTACCCTAGGCTGTGCAATTCGGGCACACCACTTCACGAATGAAATGCTAGACTCACAGGAGCCCATACAGACTCTAGAATGAAAGAATGGCAAAAAAAGTGAAAACTTCTTTGATCAGGAGCCCTTCAGATCTATTGTTAGGCCTGACAGAACGATGAGAGTGAGAGCACATGTGAAGCAGTCTGTGTTATCCTTCTGTGCCCAAATAGTAAACTCAGAAATTTGAAGAGTTTTTTTCAATTACACAAAGGGGCTAGCGATTCCCTATACTAGATCGTGGGATGCACCCTGCCATCCTTGAGCATGTCATGGGCAGTAGTGTCAGTCTAGAAATGATCATTAAGGCGCCTGCTTCACACATTGCGTCGTAACGTTCAAACGAAAAATGCATGCATGAAAATTTCCCGTTGATGTTAAACGTAAAAAAAAAAGTTTGGAATCGTTAGTATCAGTGCCATAAGGCCAGAAAGGCGTTAAAATTTTTTTGGGGGATAATTGAGGTGTAATAAATGGAAAACAGGAATAAATAAAAGGGATGTAAATACGTGCAAAAATACTAGCCTAGGCAAGGACTTTGCAGCAATGGTTTTAAAAATGGAAATATTCAGATTCCGAAAGGGTAAAGGAAAGCACTGGTTTGGGTAATAGTTATGGATGAGTGGAACAAACTCCCGAGTACCGTCATAGAAGCTAAGACGTTGTGTGGTTTTAAAAATAGGTTGGATAAATACACAAGTTTGGGGGGGTGTAAGTTGGACCTGACTTGCTTGTGCTAATAGGTCCCGATGCGTGCCCCCTTCCTTAAGTGGATGTGACCTGAGCTGACTAGGTGGGTCATTGGTTTAAGCCGGGAGGTGACATGGACATACCTTCGCATGGGCCAATAGGCTTGCTGCAACGTTTCTTTATGTTCTTATATTCTTTAACTGGAGAAATGACTCATCTGATCTGATCCCCCAAATTTTCCCCACTGATGTGGTCTCCAGAACACAAGGGCTCACCTACCATTGGAGAGCATCAGTCTGAATTTGCCAATTGACAAAATAGTGTGTGAAGGTTTTCTCAGCTCTGTTAGACCCTAAGAAAGCATTTAACAAGGTTGGCTACTTTTTTTGGAAATAAACATAGAAAAATCTATAATAACATAAGATAAACAATTTTATTACAATAAACATCAGTCAATTGTATAAAACAATTAAACATGAAATTAATCCAAGTTTTAGGAAAAATGAAATATATAAATAGTAATCCAAAGCTGACATGTACAGCCGTGGCGATGTCTGGGACGGAGCTTTGTGTGATTCTGGAACTGCCAGCTGTTGTTGATGAAGGGGGAAGGGATGGGGGGCATCACAGCTGGTCGTGACTAGCTAAATGACGGTGTCTCCAACACGCTTATAGATTCTGCCGAGGAGAGGTGGACTGATCCTCGGATCACCACAGTGTTGAAGCAGTTTAAGTAGCACGTAAGACACCCCAGGAAAACACTAGTGTAGTTGTAACTGGGAGAAGGATGACCCTAGCCGACAGTCAAGGCTAGAAAGAGAAACAACACAGAGTTACATACCACTCGATAAATCACTCACACAATAGGCCTACGGCCTTTAAAAGAAATTGTGAAGATAAATGATCTACTTGAAAATTCAAATCCAGGCAGGAATAGCTAAGTCCAGAACCCAAAATAACAGTGAAGCTCTTAAGACAAACAACCCCAAGATAAATTAGGAGCAGAACGAATACTTACAGATGCGTTGGAAGTCGCCAGTCAAGTGATTCTCCACAGTGGAAAAATAAACACATAGCAGTATAATGTGATTCTGCACAGGTTGGAGACGATCACGTCACCTACCACCTACCACACAGTGAAACAACTTTTTATTCAATAACTATGGATTGTTCATTTCTGAACAATCTATAGTTCTGAATATTTCTGCCAGTTATCCTTTAGTAACGCAATTTTGTGTGCAATTACACCATGAATCGCATCTGTCAAAGGTTTTTTACCCAAAATCTTTGTAAAACTACATCTCATTCTGTTTTTCTATTGCATCCAAGACCATATCATAATGATCCAGTAGTTGCGAGAGGTAGGAGCGACCTGCTGTGAACCCATGTTGCCCTGGACTGGTTTGCAATCCTGCTTCTTAGAACTTTCAAAATTTTTTTGTGTTGTGGGACAAAGCTATTGGTCTATAGTTCTTAGCTATTGCTTTGCTGCCACCTATATGAAATCAGGCTATATCCATTGTTTTTAGTGATTGTGGAATCTCACCTGTGTCTATGCTCCTTTTCCACAGCATACTTAGAGCCCGTGAGAGGAGTTTCTTGGAATTCTTCCATGAAAACAGAGTTCCACGAACTGGGCCTGGGGCTGAGGTGCGTGGGCATGTTGTCAATTGCTTTCCTCAGTTCAAGTGGAGTTGGGGTTTTTATTCAGAAACTTGGCAAAACATTGGCGTCGGGGTTTAAAGGCCATTCAAGAAAAATTATCTGGATTGTATACCTTTAACGATTATGGCTCGTTAAACACAGAGTATATGACATTTAAACATCTCACTCATTTCTTTGTTGTCATCGGTGTAAGTTCCATCTTGTCCTGAGCAGGGACCCTAAATTAGATAAGGTTTTTTTGTTTGTTTATGGCATATGAAAAAATTTCGAATTTCTTTCAATTTGACTAATCGCTTTTTAGCTGCCTCTTGCCTCTCCTCGCCGATAGTTCATCATGTAGGTTTATAAACAAGGACCTGACACTGTCTAACATTTGAGGAAATCTCTCCATGATGGCAGCCAGACCACATGGAAACAGCAGCATCTGTCGTCACACACCAGGGCCTTCAGGATGATCTTCCAGCACACTCAGAAAGTATTGACGGGAGGGACTGCACAAACTTCACACTGGAATAATGATTCAAGCGGAAACGGCATCGCTGAAAAACCAGCATATAGATGGAAGATTAGACCTACTGTAACAGATGGTTATCTCACTTTCCTTCACCCCCAAAGTTTAATGGGGTTCCATTATTTTCACTTTACGAGAGTTTTGACGTGAAAACCTTCTGGAAGAGAATCAACCATTCCTTCACCTGTCTCTAGATCCATTGTGGATTTTGGGTATTGCTTCTTGTTATTTTCCATTTGACGATATGGTAAATGATCATGCAAGTAGTGTTGAAAAGGGTGGTGGTGTTTGACAACTCTTTCTCTTCATTCAGTGCTGTTATCGCTTTTTTTCCTCCCTTTGTGCTTTGCCTCCTATTACATTTCTATCTCAGGTCAATACATGGTGTGAATTGATGTGTTGAGATGCACTCTAGTATTATAAAAATTTTGCACAGTCAGCCCTCACGGCAGGTGTTCTGCTTGATAATGTTTTTCCTCGTTCAAAAAGAAAACCCACAAACTGAATTACATCAACGCTAATTGTGACAACAAACAAAGAAGTCGTGCATGGATTTTCTGGTATATTGCAGTGTATCTGAGTAGGTATTATGTAATACAAAAATGCAAAGTTTGTCACCATCAGCAAAGAAGTATGGCAGCATCTAATCCCCCGAGATGCTGATTAAGAAGCCGGTCACCCCCTTTGTTCAGCCGGGAAGAACATGTGAGCGATGAATGTCATTTCGAGAAAGTCCAACACACGAACAGCCTTTGGGATGCTATGCCTTTTTTTTTGCAATCATAACGATTTCTCAAAACGATATTTCTCCCTCATTCCTGAAATTATAATAGAAGTGTTTGCTGGCAACCCCTTTTAAAAATCATAAAAGAGCTCGACATACCTACTATCAGTTCTGATGGTAAATCAAGCACTCCCACGCTGCGCTTTCTAACCTGGTCATACAATCCAACAACATTTATCAAGGGGCCCCGATGCGGCCCAACAAATGACGTAAGTGTTTTACATTCCACCCTGGCTGAGAAATTACAGAAAGTTCAATGGCTTGGATCAACAGTTTGACCTGTGTAGCCACCACATACAGTTGCATGTTTAACTGAAAAGCTTTTGAAGAACAGAGACTATCGAGGGTTCTAATTGCGCACTAATTCCAAAAAAAAAAAATGCATTACAGCCCGATCCTATTAACGCAGCTTTTTCAACTGGCTGCAAAGAATCATTTCAGTGAGCATGGTTAATATGACCTCACTAGACTCATCTCCTTCATATAAACCCCCTTTCAATAAGTGATCCCAAAATGTGTTATAGTAAATTGTAGATTTACCCTCAGAAGAACTGATCTATGACTCAGAGAAAAAGTTTGATGCTAATTTTACTTAGAAGCGACTAGAGGGTTTCATCACCTCACATCTGTGCTGCTAGTCTCCTTGATTCATGCATTATGATGCTGAAAAATAACTGCTAGGACACGCGTCTCACGGCATCATTTGCGGAGCACGGAAAGACTGTAGAATTAACTATCCAAATATGCGACTAGACCTCATCACTAAACCCACAAATTCATGAATAAATTAATACTCTGGTTCCAGAGCGAAGTCGCAATGCTTATCAACAGTAAAGAACCTTGACAGTGATAACCCCCATGGGTTAAATTTAATTCCCGTTAAAATTTGTAATAGACTTGCATGCAGGCATTGTGTGGAATGGCAAAAAAAACGCATAAATCCGTATATTTTTGTTTTGTCCTCATCCACTATTTTAAAATTACAAAGGGTTGGGAGGGACAAGGGCTTAGAAAAAAAGTGTTGGGCAATTTTTTGGGCTGGGCAAAACAGTTCTCCCTAAATTGAGAAAAAATAGAATCGCTTCCCCTTATCAAATATTACATGGGTGTAAAGCCAAAGTAAAGCCCCTCCAGTCCTCCCCCCCCTTTTCACCGTAATGGTAAAAGGTTATCCGCCGAAGGCTTTGTCCACAAGCAAACATTAAAATATCATGAAGTTTAAAGTTATTGTGCCCTTTAAAATGTTTGGGACTTTTTAAATAAAAAAAATTACAGTACGAAAAAAATCTGGGACCGAGATATTTAGCCAGCCCCCCGATTCCCTATGAAAGCTTAATTTTTCCCTTGAAACGCAATATTTAGTCACAACTACGCTACGACACCCATCCCTCAAACTGTTAGGTGGTCCCCCCCAGGGCACGTACCCAACCCTGGCCATATGCCCACTGCCTAAAACACCGAGCAAACACATAACGAGGCCCCCGGTGGAAAAGTTTTTACAGAAACCTGATTTCATTCCCTCCATGTGTGTGTACTCCAACACCTATTGTACTCTCCTATTTGTAGTTGCAGGGGTCGAGTCCAACTACCTGGCCCCGCCCCTACACTGAATGCCACTTGGTCCTCTCTCTCCCCTGCTCCATGAGCTTATCATACCTCGCCTTTAAACTATGTAGGTTCCCGCCTCCACACTTCACTTTCTAGCTATTCCACGCTTGAACTACTCTATGACTGAAGAAATACTTCCTAACATTCCTTTGATTCATCTGAGTCCATCAACTTCCAATTAGTGACCTCTTTTGTCTGTGTCCCTTCTCTGGAACATCCCGTCTTTGTCCACTTCATCTATTCCGCGCTGTATTTTTAAATGTCGTGATCATGTCTCCCCTGACCCTTTCCTGAGGCCTCCAGTGTGTCGTCAGGCCGATTTCCCCAACCTTTCTTCGTAGGACAATCCCCGAAGCACTGGGACTAGTTCTTGTTGCAAACCTTTGCACTTTCTTTTAATTTCTTGACGTGCTTGACTAGTTGGAAAATTTCCATACTGGTGCTGCATACTCCATATGGGCCTGACTAAATGGTAACAGAGCCTTGAACGAATCCTTACTGAGGTAATCGGAACGCTATCCGTAGGTTTTGCCAGGCCCCGTATGCTGCAGCATTATCGATTTATGTTGCGCCTCAGGAGAAAGCTCGGTGTTATACTCCACCCCCAGATCTTTTTTCCCATTGAGTGATTGCAGACTTGGCCATCTAAACTATATTGGTTCTGCGGTCTTCCTTCTTTGCCCTTCCCCAATCTTCATATGACTTTTGCATTTGGAGGGTTAAACTCAAGAGCCAGTGTGTGTGGGTGTGGGATGTGTGTGTGGTGGTGTGTTGTGTGTAGATAAATAGAAGAATGGACGGAGATACAAACTATTGTCCTGATTAAGTATTAGATCCAAAGCTCTATACCACTGACTACGAGGCTTATAATAAAAAGTTACCCAGTTTCTGGTGTGTCACGTACTGCGCCTGAGGCCTCCAACTATGTCCTTTCCACAGCTCCAGTAACCTTATACTCCTCTAGTCATATAGTCCAGCAATCTGAGATAATTCGTAAAAGACACTGCAGTAAATAAACAGATAATGTACGGGGATTCGAACTGGTGTGTGAACGGTTTGAGCTGTCCAGCGCTCTAACCCCTTGGGCTACGAATCTCTCTCCATCTTCCATTTGTAAAAACAAGTAAATAAATTCCAGATTAGTCGTACAATATATTACTGTCAATTTCAGCAAAAACTGTCGACAGTTTAGGTTTTCCTTTTAGGACAATAAGTTTCATTTGTCCTGTTACACCACAAGTAAAACATTTTATTAAGAACTCAAAGTTTACTTTCCTTTTTGTTTAGCAGGTTTATAGAGTTTCTGCCTTTTACACTTAGACTTTATACTTTCTGTAAAAGAGAAAAATTATGTAACAGAGCTTAATAATCCTCGCTCAGTCACTCAACCTCAGAAAATAACTTTTCCTTCTCCTATATCAACTTCTGATTTCATTTAGTGAGTGAAGAGGAACTGATCATCCACGCAAGAAGTCAATGAGTGACTTCACAGTCTAGATCAAATGTCTTGCACTCAGGATCCAATAATCACATAAGCCTGACCAGAAGATAAAAATAGTGCATAATTTTTGATTAAGCGTTAATTTTAGCTTTTAAAGGCAGTGATAACGTAAAGTGACTTACCAGTCAAGCAAAATATATATCAAGGGAAGTAGTATCTGGTGAACAATAAAACAAGTCTTGCAGCCCAGGAAAACAGCATGTCATTTCGCAAAGTGTAGCTGCGTTTTGAAATCTGAATTCGTAAGCAGTTAAGTCATCGTCTAGAGTACGAGGCGGATATGTTTGGCGCACTGTTGAAGCCCGCACCCACAAACTTGACTCTCCAAATACCTTCTTCAAGTTTCTTAACCATTCTAATTCCTATGCTTCAACACATAATCTATTTACTTGTTTCCTCGGTTTAGCTAAACCTTCTACTCATTTTAGATACTCACCTTGTGATCCCCCCTCAACAAGCTCTTGCATACTCTCCAGTTGCTATCTCTCCGTCTTCATGCACTCTCCTACCTCTTTCATTCTGTTGTATTTCCTCAAACTTAACAACATTTGAAAAGTACTTTAGATAACTACCTAGCGAACCCAGTTCTTTACTATTGATACAAAATGCTGCAACTCTTCCTATGCTTGAAAACCTGTCAAAGTACTCACGCTCATGTGACTCCAGACTACTTCAGCACAACATAGAAATAAGTAAAGAACATTGAATAAATGGTGAAGGGAGACAAGTAGTTGGAAACAAAACAAAGTTTGAAGGTCACAACGCTTTCACAAGAAAATTTAAGCTAACTTATTTAAAAGTCAATGATAAATGTTTTTCATGTCTACTTCTGTCTCAATAGAATAAAGTTGAGAAGACAAACCCAACGATGTACATAAATTGAACACTTGTGTAACAATTGGAATCTTTTATTCTGGAAATGTTTTCGCCAGCTGTGGCATTCTTCAAGTCCAATCAGAGAAAGATGAAAGATGAGGAGAGTTTGAGGTCGTCAGTTCCCTCAGGCCTCCTTAAACTCCTCATCTTCCGGCTTCCTCTACATGGACTGAAGACGCCCCAGCTGGTGAAACACTTCCAATGTTCTCATTTATCAAGTCAACAATTGTTCTACAATAATCACAATCTCCACAACACTGGTATTACAACAATCACATAATCTCCACAACACTGGTAATACCAAAAATCACGAAACTCCACAAAACCGTATTACAACAATCACAATCTCCATAACACTGGCAATACAACAATCACCAATCTTCACAACACGGCAAATACAACAATCACATATCTCCACAACACAGGTAATACAAGGAATCACAATCTCCACAACACTGTATACAACAAACACAATCTCCACAACACTGTACTACAACAATCCACATATCTCCACACCACTGGTAATACAACAATCACAATCTCCACAACACTGGGAATACAACAATCACATAATCTCCCACACACCGTTAATACAACAATCACAATCACCACAACACCGGTAATACAACCATCAACATCTCCCAACACTGGTAATACAACAATCACAATCTCCATAACACTGGTAATACAACAATCACATAAACTCCACAACCTGGAAATACAAAATCACAATCTCCACAACACTGGTAATACAACAAACACAAATCTCCACAACACTGGTAATACATCAATCAACAATATCCCACAACACTGGTAACACAGAAATCCACAATCCCACACACTGTATGCCACAATCCCATAATCTCCAACAATACTGCCAATAACAAAATCACAATCTCCACAACAACTGGTAATACAACAATCACAATCGCCACAACACTGGTAAATACAACAATCACATAATCTCCACAACACAGGTAATACAACAATCACAATCCCACAACACTGGTAAATACAACAATCACAATCTCCACAACACTTGGTAAAACAGAGGACAATCACAATCTTCCACAACACAGTAATACAACAATCACATAATCTCCACACACAGTAATACAACAAACACAAATCACCACAACAACTGGTAATACTACAATCACATAATCTCCCCAACACTGGAATACAACAATCAACAATCACCCCCACAACCCTGTATTACAACAATCACATAATCTCCACAACACTGGTAATACAACAGTCCAATCTCCATTACACCTGTATTACAACAATCACAATCTCCCACAACACAGGAATACAACAATCACATAATCTCCACAACACTGGTAATACAATAATCACAATCTCTCACCACACCAGTAATACAACAATCACAACCCTCCACAACACTGGTAATAACAATACAAACAATCTCCACAACAACCTTTAATACAACAATCATAATCTCTACAACCTCCATAATCTCCACAACAACTACTGGGAGGGGTTAATACAAACAAAAAAACAATCACTTAATCTCCACAAACCCTGTATACAACAGTCACAATCTCCACAACACCTGTAATACATGCAATCACAATCTCCACAACACTGGTAATAAAACATCACATATCTCCACAAAACTGGTAATACACTAATCACAATCTCCACAACACCAAGTAATAACAACAATCACAACCTCCACAACACTGTTAATACAACAATACAAACTCTCTCAACACCAGTAAACAAACCAAATCAATCTCCCAACACTGTAATACAACAATCACAATGCCACAACCACTTGTAATACAATAATCACAATCTCCACAACACTGGTAATCCAACAATCACAAACCCCATAACACCGGTAATACCAACAATCACAATCCTACAACACCTGTAATATAAATCACATAATCTCCACAACACGGGTAATACAACCAATCACAATCTCCACATACACTGTAAAACAATAATCACAATCTCCACAACCACTTAATACAATAATCACATAATCTCCACAACACTAGTAATACAACAGTCACAACCTTCATAAACACCGGTAATACAACAATCACAATCTCCAAAACACCTGTAAATGCAAACAATCACATAATCTCCCACAACACTGGTAATACAACACACTATCAAAAGTCGATCATTGATATTCCCCTGATCAAAGCTGGAAACCTGAACAATACCAAAAGTCTAAGTTACGCTGAACCAACAGAACTTATTAAAGACAGACAGATTGCCTTCTCATAAACTTACGAAGCAAAATCTAACATGATCAAGCATTTGAGAAATTGTAACACAACGTCTTATATTTCCCTATGCATCCTTGCAAATCTTGCCAGTTATCTCAGGGAAGGGAAGGGGTCACCGCCCTGCCCATGAAAAGAAAACCATGATAAATAAAAAAAAATCCCATATAACAAAATACAGATATCGAAAAAATGCACAGAACTTAATATTATAATAAATAAAAATAATAATAATAATAATAAATAATAATAATAATAATAATAATAATAATAATTAATGAAATCGTATTTTCTTTCAGTATGAGAGAATAGCCGGAACCCCAGTTAGTCACGTGTGTAAACTACTAATGCCATCCCGATGAATAAAGACATGGGTTTTCATGTAAGCACTAGTTAAAGGAAACAGAAAGATTTGGTGGAAATGAGCCAGCAGTTAGAGACGTGTGGTAGGGTCGTTGGTGTAATGTAAGCTGAGGCTTACAAAAGGCGTGTTTGTCTAAGGCCATTGGTTCCTGTAGTGGTGCCACAGTCTATAATCCTGAAGTAAGCCAGATGGGCTGTTCCTCCTAGATGGCTTGTTTGAGAGTAAAAGAATGAGTGCAGCTGATGAGGGAAGTATCAGGCAGGAGGCCGGTGACATCATCACTCGGTACCTTCATTACACTCACTCGTCACTAATTTCTGTCTCATATATTAATGACGAGGCGCAGCACGTCTGGGGGGTGGGACAGGCGCGCACTGCTGGGGTACGAGGGCGCGCATTCTGGGGGTGACGAGGGGCGCACGTCAGGGGGTGACGAGGCGCCACCTTCTGGGGGTGACGGCGCGCACGTCTGAGGGTGACGAGGCGCGCACTCTGGGTGACGAGCGCGCACGTCGGGGTGTGAGAGGCGCGCACGACTGGGGGTGACGAGGCGCGCTCGTCTGGGGGTGGCCGAGCGGCACGTCTGGGGGGACGAGGCGCGCAACGTCAGAGGGTAAGAGGCGCGCCAACTCTGGGGTGACGAGGCGCGCACGTCCTGGGGAGACGAGCGCGCACTTCTGGGGTGACAGGCGCGCACGTCTGAGGGTGACAGGCCGCACGTCTGGGTGACGAGGCGCGCACGTCTGGGGGTGACGAGGCGGCGCACGTCTGGGGGTGACAGGCGCGCAACGTCTGGGGGTGACGAGGCGCGCACGTCGGGTGTGACGAGCGCGCAAAGTCTGGGGGGTGACGAGCGCGCACGCGGACTGGGGTGACGAGGCGGCGCACGTCTGGTGGAGACGAGCGGCGCGCCACCGACGGGGTGACGCGCGCGCACTCTGGGGGGTGACGAGGCCGCACGTCTGGGGGAACGAGCGCGCCCACGTCTGGGGTGACGAGGCCCGCGCACTCTGGGGTGTCAGAGGCGCGCACGTCTGGGGTGACGAGCGCGCACGTCTGGGGGTGACGGAGGCCGGCGCACGTCCAGTGGGGTGTACGAGGCGCGCCAACGTCTGGGGGAGACGAGGCGTCGCACGTCTGGGGGTGACTAGCGCGCACTCAGGGGGTGACTCGAGGCGCCACGTCTGGGGGTGACGAGGGCGCGCACGTCCGGGGTCAAACAATGGGTTGGTAAAAAAAAATATAAGAATATGCTACTTGCTTAACAAATAAGCTGCAAAACCTCAACAACTGGGTGGAAAGTTAAAAAATTAAGTTAAGGTTAGAAAACTAACACGGATAACTCAACTGACAAAGAACAAAACTATCAACCCGGGATAACTCACTGACACAAGAACAAAACTATCAACCGGGATAACTCACTGACACAAGAACAAAACTATCAACCGGGATAACTCCATCTGAACACAAGAACCAAACTAACAACCGTGAAAACTCACTGACAACACAGAACAGAAACTACCAACCGGGATAACTCACTGACACCAAGAACAAAACTATCAACCGGATAACTCCACTGACACAAAACAAACTATCAACCGGATAACTCACGACACAACAACATACTATCAACCGGGATAACCCCTGACAGCCAGAACAAAACTATCAACCCGGGAAAACCTCCACTGACACAACAACAAACAATCAACCGGGATAACTCACTGACACAATAACAAAACTATCAACCGGAATACCACTGACACAAGAACAAAACTTATCAACCGGTCTAACTCACTGACACAAGAACAAAAAACTATCACCGGGATTAACTCACTGACACAAGAACAAAACGATCAACCGGGATACCACTTGACACAAAACACCAAATAAGGAGAAAGAAGGCTTTAACAGGGCTATTGCCCATGCTAAGGCAGGTTCCAAGTCACACCCATAGGTTTGACAAGATACACTTACTTATGATCCGATTTTTAAAGCAACTCAAGATTTAGCATCAATTACTCTACTTGAGAGTTGTCCACTCATCCACAAATCTATTTATCAAACAAACCTATGCGTTACCTACATCTTTTCTTCATCCAAAGTGATCCAACTTGTTCAATTACTGCGAATTTCCTGTCTAGTTAAAAATTTTTAGCATGTTATTTACCACTTGTTCCACTATATAATAATTCCTGTTTTTTTTTATTTTCATTTAAACATTTCAATCATATTCACCCAAATACTATGGATGCCATTCAAGTGCAGGATTCAATGCTCTCATTATACCCTCGTGGAAAAAATTTGATACATGGGAGTTTTTATGTCATTCGGTAATACATGTGACAAAAACAGAGCAGCATAATGTAACGAGACCTAGCCAAACTATATATAGAATAGAAGAATAACCTAGACTCCTTGTTATTTATATTCTGATATAAATGGACAGAGGTTAAGGAAGGTAAGGGATTAACAGAAGCATACATAGTTTGCTTTGTTATCTAGGCAAAGGGGATTCAAAGTTGTGCAAATATAGGGAATAAGTCGCCTAATATACCTGTAAAGTGTATGGTAGAGTTATATTGAAAGAATTAGAGTAAACGGAAGTAGATAGCAGAGTGAAATAAAGTAGGCATTAAGGAAAGGAGGAGGGTGCTAACCAGTGTTTACAGTGAATCATATAGGTAACAGTATTTAGATAAGGGTATTACGCTTTTGGTGATTTATGGATTTGGAAAAGCGTATGACAAGTTGGATAGGGGGCAATGTGGCAGTTGTTGCTAAAGTATTAATAGGAGTCAGTTACTGAAGCAGTGAAGAGTTTTTTCGAGAATAGTGAACAACAAAGTTAGAGTATGTACGAGATAAGAGATTAATTCCCAGTAAATACACAGTAGGACTTAACAAGAATGTAGGATGTCACCGGGTTGTTCAATAAATTTATAGATGGGTTGTAAGAGAAGTAATGCCGGGTGGTTGGCACAAGAAGGTTGGGGCTAAAGATAAAGAATCTACACAAAGTGTGGAATTGTCACAGTTCTCTTAGCTGATGACCCTGTTCTTTGGGAGATTTTGAAGGAAGTTGCTGAGGCTACGCGGATGATATGGTAGGGTATTACAAGAAGAAATTAAAATTGAATATAAGGAGTAAAGGTGATGAGGGTAAACATCAAAATTAGGTGAGGAAAGAAAGGATATCAGAGGGAGAGAGTAAATGGAGGAAGTAAAATGTAGTGAAATATTTAGGAGTGAGTCATAGAATAGACTAGGAAAAAAGATGAGTATGCACTGATCTAGGGAGACAAATTTGGTCCATGGAAGCAAAGAGGGGAATATGTAACGTATATAGTTATATCAACGCTACTATAATGGGCGTGAAACATTGGAGGTTAATGTGTACAAGGAGAAAAGGCTGGAGACAGTGGAGATTTATGTCTGGGGGCGCTGTGTGGTGGTGAAGGTAATGCCATGAATTTTGGTATTTGGAAATTTGGAGGTGTGGGATTACGAAAACTGATTTGTCCAAGGGCTGAGGAGGGATGAGGTAGGTCGGACATGCAGAGAGGCTGGAACAAAAAGAATACTTGGAGAGTGTATTTAATCATAGTGGAGGAAGGCGGGTTAGGGGTCGCCTAGCAAAGGTTGGAGGAGGGGGGTAAAGGAGTTTGTGTGTGAGGGCTTGAACTTCCAGCTTGCATGCGTGAACCTGTTAAATAATGGGCAAATGGAGACAAATCGTTTTTAGGTCTTCATATGGTGTTGGAGTGTGAGCAAGTAACATTTTATGAAGGTCAAGAAACCGGCAGGCCGACTGAGTCCTGGAGATGGAGTAGAGTGCCGCACTCTGAGGAGGGGTGTTAAGTTGCAGTTTTAACTGAAGTGTAAGCACGCCACTGGTAAGACAGTTGATGAGTGAATGAATGAAAGTTTTTCTTTTTCTGACCACCTGACACGGTGGGAAAGGGCCGATGTGTTAATAACATAATAGTTATTTTATTCAGTTTTTTTACTTTATCAGAACATCTTTAGTACTGTTTGTGTTGGTTTTACATTACTGCTTACGAATATTGTTTTCCGCATTCGAGAGATTTATATTATTTAGTTTTATAACGTTTATGGTTATTAACTTTTCCCAAGGTTTTTAGAACTTTCATTTGTTTACGTTAGAACTGCTCTGTTCTGCAGTCTATTCAGATATTCGTGTATCGCTCTGCTTCTCGTCAGAGAAAACCCAAAGCACAAATACAATTCCAAGGAACAATAGGCAGGTACAATACCAAGAACATAGGCAGACAGGAATCAAGAAGTGATTGACGGAACCTCACCTCGTATCCCTGGAAAAAATCAAAACAAATTAGGGTGAAATAGAAGGCCAACCAAAACTGAATGTGCAATACTGAGGCCTACAGAAGGCGCTTGACAGGCGAGGTAGACAACCATGAATCCTGGAGACTGAAGAACTACAAGATTACCGGACAGCCAAGAAAACGGAGGTACAGGAATAAATCTATATACAAGACTTTAAGCCTTTATAAGTTAGAAAAAATAATAGGGCGAACGCTGTGGGGTTCCGTAAAATTCACTCCGAGCTAAAAATTAAAAGCCGATCAGAGAAGCGTTCTAAAGTAACGACAGTGATCCCACGATATATAATATGATATATAAACAAACATATAAATTATAAATAAGAAAAATCCAATTATAATATATATAAATATATCAATAATATATATATATATAAATTATTAACATATATAAATATATATAAATATATATATATATATATATAAAAAGACTAAATAAAAATATATGTAGTAGGTTGGTAGACAGCAACCACCCAGGGAAGTACTACCGTCCTGCCAGATGACTGTGACAACAAAAACTGTAACTGTTTTTGGCATGATGTAGGATTGCTGTTTCTATTTCTGTCTCATAAACAGCGCAAGACGTAACAGGGATATCTTCTACTTCCTACTTCCACTTTGGCACCCTTCACAGACACGCAATGCATATATATATATACATACATTCTAAGGTTTTTCTTTCTCCTATTTCTAAATACTCTTGTTCTTTTTATTTCTTCGTTTGTCCATAGGGAAAGGGAAAAGCACTTTCCTCCGTAAGCCTGCGTGACCGTATGAGGCGACTAGAATGCCGGGGGAGCAATGGGGCTAGTAACCCCTTCTCCAGTATACATATACTAAAAAAGAGAAAAGAAAAACTTATAAAACTGGGATGCTTAAATGTGCGGGATGTATGCGATGACCAGAAACAGATGATTGCTGATGTTATGAATGAAAAGAAGTTATGTCTCTGGCTCTAAGCGAACAAAGCTGAAGGGTAGAGAGTTTTCAGTGCGGGAAAATAATGGATTAAATCTGGAGTATCTGAAGAGAGTTTATAGCAAAAAGGAAGGGTAGCAATAAAGTTAAATGATCAGTTTATGGAAGGAAGAAAAAGAATAAGAATGTGTAAATTCAAGAATTATGTGGATTAAAGTAAAGGTTGGGGGAGCAGAAGTGGGTCCCATAATAAGCGGTATGCACCGAGAAGAGAGGGCATGCAGAGAGAGAGAGAGAGTTTTGGAGATGTGAAAAGTGAATGTAAAGGAGCCTTTGACCAAGTGAGAGAGTAATTGTGGTAGGATGGGACCTGAATGCTAAAGTCGAGAAACTTTTAAGAGAGGGTGTGGTAGTAATTTTGGGTGCCAGTGTAAAGATAATGGGAGCCCATTGATTGAACTTGTATAGAAAAGGGGTTTAGTATATTGGAAAAGACATAATTTAATAAAAGAGATAAATAAGTATACAACGAAATATGTAGGCGAAATGACAGTAGTTTGATTGGATTATGTATTGGTAGAATAAAAAACTGTTTTAGAGTAGACTATCAGGATGTAACCTTTTTATAGAGGGGCGACAGATATATCCGATACACTTTCTCTAGTTGTAGCTACAATGAGAGTAAAAGGTAGATCTGGGATACAAGGAGAATAAAGCATCAGGAAGAGAGAGGTGAAGGTTATATAAACTAAAAGAGGAGTCAGTTAGGGAAAGATATAATCAGCTATTGGAGGATAGATGGGCAAATGAGAGCATAGGCACTGGGGTCGAAGAGGTATGGGGGTAGGTTTGAAAAATGAAGTGTATAGAGTGTTTCAGCGAAGTTTGTGGTTACAGGAAAGTGGGCCGAGGGAAGATGAGCGATTGGTGGAATGAAGATGTAAAGAGAGTAAGTTAAAAGGGAGAAAAAGTAAGCATATGAGAAGTTTTTGACAAAGTAGAAGTGAATTGCAAGAGAAGACTATATTGAGACAAAGAGAGATTAAGAGAAGTGGTGAAGCAATGTAAAAAGAGAGCATATGATAGAGTTGGTTAGGATGTTAACAACACATTTTGTTGAAAATAAGAAAAAGTTATTTGGAGTGAGATTACAAGTTAAGAAAGCATAGAGAACAAATGGATTTGTCCAGTTAAAAAATAGGAGAGGAGAGTTTATTAAATGGAGAGTTAGAGGTAATGGGAGAGATGGAGGGAATATTTGAGGAATTGTTAAATGTTGATGAAGAAGAAGCTGTGATTTCGTGTATAGGCAAGGAGGAATAAACCATCTTGTAGGAGTGAGGAAGAGCCAGTTGTGAGTGAGGGGGAAGTTTCGTGAGGCCGTAGGTAAAATGCAGGGGAAAGGCAGCCGGGATTGATGGGAAAAAGATAGAAAGTTAAAAGCAGTGGGGATATAGTTATTGGAGTGGTTGGTGCATTTATTTAATAAAAGTATGGAAAGGGTAAGGTAACCTAGGGACTGGCAAGACATGCATAGTTTCCTTTGTATAAAGGCAAAGGGATAAAAGAAGAGCAAAAATTATAGGGATAAGTCTGATTTTTGATTGTACCTTGGTAAAGTGTATGGTAAGTTATAATTGAAGAATAAGAAGTAAGACGGAAATTGGGATAGAGATGAACAAGGAGGCATTAGGAAAAATAGGGGTGATGAAGGACTAGTGTTTACAAGTTAACCTATAAGTGAACCGTCTTAGATAGGCTAAAGAGGTCTTTGTGGCATTTATGGATTTGGAAAAAGGCGAACGACAGGGTGGATAGGGGGCAATGTGGCAGGATGTTTCAAGGTATGGTGTATGGAGTTGGTTCACTGAGAGCAGTTGAAGAGTTTTTTTACGAGGATAGTGAGGCTCAAGTTTCAGTATGTAGGAAAGAGTAAAATTTGTTTTCCCAGAAAAAGTAGCCTTAGACAAGGATGTGTGATGTCACCGTGGTTGTTTAATATAATTAAGATGGGGATGTAAGAGAATAAATGCGAGGGACATGGGCAAGAGGCGTGGAGTTAAAGATAAAGAATCACACATCAAAGTGGGAGTTTGTCACAGTTGCTCTTTGCAGTAGACACTGTTGCACTATGGTAGCAAACTGCAAGAAGCTGCAGAGATTGGTGGATTGAATTTTGGTAAGTGTGCAAACGAAAAAATTAACGGCGAATACAAGGAAAAGAGTAAGGATCTGACGGATAAACAAAAAATTAGGTGATGAAATAATGAAATATCAGATTGGGAGGAGAGAGTATGGAGGAGTGTTAACGTATTCAGATAGATTGGGAGTGGGACGAGTCGGCGGATGGTCTATGAAGGATGAGGTGACATCATAGAATTGATTAGGGAAAATGAATGAGTGGTGCACTTAGGAGTACTGTGGAGACAAAGACCCATGTCCATGGAGGCAAAGAGGGGAAATGTATGAGAGTATAGTTTTTACCAACGCTCTTATATGGGTGTGAAGCGTGGGTGATGAATGTCATGTCTGAGGGCAATGTGTGGTGTGAATATAATGCAGAGAATTCGTAGTTTTGAAGTTAGGAGGAGGTGCGGGATTACAAAAACTGTTGTCCAGAGGGCTGAGGAAGGGTTGTTGAGGTGGTTCGGACATGTAGAGAGAATGGAGCGAAACAGAATGACTTCAAGAGTGTATCAGTCTGTAGTGGAAGGAAGACGGGGTAGGGGTCGGCCTAGGAAGGGTTGGAGGGAGGGGGTAAAGGAGGTTTTGTGTGCGAGGGGCTTGGACTTCCAGCAGGCATGCGTGAGCGTGTTTGATAGGAGTGAATGGAGACAAATGGTTTTTTAATACTTGACGTGCTGTTGGAGTGTGAGCAAAGTAACATTTATGAAGGGATTCAGGGAAACCGGCAGGCCGGACTTGAGTCCTGGAGATGGGAAGTACAGTGCCTGTACTCTGAAGGAGGGGTGTTAATGTTGCAGTTTAAAAACTGTAGTGTAAAGCACCCTTCTGGCAAGACAGTGATGGAGTGAATGATGGTGAAAGTTTTTCTTTTTCGGGCCACCCTGCCTTGGTGGGAATCGGCCAGTGTGATAATAATAAAATAAAATATATATATATATATATATATATATATATATATATATATATATATATATATATATATATATATATATATATATATATATATATATATATATAATATATATATATATATATATATATATATATATATATTAATTTTAGTGAAAAAATAATCAGTGCAAAGTTGAGAGATTAATTTTACTTAAGGTATAACATTCACTGTTTAATAATTCTTGGAAGAGAGGAGAGCTTGATTAGATAATTAAGAGATTACATTATATATTAAAACAGTTTAGACGAACAGTGTCCGGGAAAAGGAACTGGAAATGTTATATACAAAGAAATAAACTGGAAAATTCATGAGGCTGAAACTGCAAAGACAAGGTCAATAGAATTGCTAACTGCAGTGTCTAAACTGGCAGTGTGTCGGTACAATTTACCTGATTGGTTTCTATTTGCAAGCATCCGCAGTGTGCAGTGCAACGGCTAACATATGTCTTAGCTTTGGCTAACATATGCCTTAGTTTTGATAAGACATGTGTTATCCAATATAGTGATGGTTCATTAGGGTACGATCACTCAGATATCCCCGAAATGGATGCTAATCCAAGTAAAAGATGAAGGTTGTAAATGTTCCAGCAAAAGACAAAGGGTGTAAATAGTCCAATAAAAGACGAAAATGGTAAACAGTCCAATAAAACAGTACTCTTGATTGGTGAAATAAAGTGTAGTACAGTATGTACTCTGATTAGTTTTGTTATATGTGCAAACTATGTAATAATAATTTACAAAAAAATGTGTAATGTGCATTGATGCTACGAAATTTAAATTATATGTCATATGAAGATCATTCCTGTAAAGAACAAAAAGGCACAATACCGTGACTGGAACAATACACAAATAACCGGCACATGGGAGAGAGGAGCTTACCACGATGTTTCGGTCCGACTTGCACCATTAACAAAGTTGTAAGTTCCTCTCTCCCATGAGCGGGTCATTCGTGTATCATTCCTGTAATATATATATATATATATATATATATACATATATATGTCGTGCCGAATATGTAAAACTGGTCAATTAGCATGAACTCATTTAAAATTAAGTCCTTTCTGAAATTTTCTCTTATACGTTTAAAGATATATTTTTTTCATTAATTTTGATGTAAAAATTTATAATTTTGCACCAAAAGAATCTTAGAAAACTTACCTAACCTTATTATGACAAAAACAATTTATTTTAGCCTAAAACAACTAAAATTATTTTAGATTTGTTTACAATAATTTAATACTAAACAAACACAGTGAAATATACTTTTTTCGTTAGGTTCAGAATGATTTTGGAGAAATTATTGCATACTCAAATTTTCGCTTGTCCTATATGGCAAGATGAGCGTTGCTATTTAAGCCAAGATCGTAAGTTCTGCCTATTCGGCACGACATAATATATATATAATATATATATATATATTATATATATATATATATATATATAAATAAATATATATATATATATATATAATATATATATGCAATGCATCGACACCATGCCCAGCCCTTCTAGGGCAGGGTACGTCCCTGAGCCAGAGCTTTTAGCTCTGGCTATTCGGCCCCTTGTTTGCGTGGATGACAGACCAGAGAGGCCTACCTTGTGGCTAGGCCTGGGGACAGTTGGTCCCTCAGATGAGGGTGTACTTGTGTCTCCTCTCATGGGAGACTTAGGTCTCAGACACTCCCTAGAGAGGGAGCCAAGGCCGGGCCACCTCTTGGAAAAGGCCCGGGCCGGGAGAATACCGGCGAATCTTTAATAATAAATAATATATATATGCAAGACAAGCCACGGGGGGTTGGAAATCTTTAGCTCAACTACTTTCACAATTCTGACAGAGAAAATTTCTCCTCCTTCAGTTGCAGCCTTGCAACATTGCATAGTTTCTGATTACGTCCTGAATGTTGTGAAAGTACTCGAGCTAAAGATTTCCAGTCCCCGTGGCTTGTATTGCATAGTTAAGATCACCTGTCTGCGATTATATATATATATATATATATATATATATATATATATATATATATATATATATATATATATATATAATACATATAATATACATATATATATGTATATATATATATGTATATACCCACTAACTTTAATTTTTTTCTGGTTTGGTAGTGTGTATCCGTCAGTCTGGTTAGACCTGGCTTTCAGTAAATGTGTATGTTTGTTAAACTATTCATATATTCCTTCGACAATATATCTATTGTATTTTATTTACTCATTTGTCTCTCTATTCGTTCGACCAACCATCTATTTCAGTCAACTATCTCTTCGTTCGTACATATACGTATGATTCTGACAGGTTCTTCACTGCGTCAGCAGGACCAGATTCATTTCCATACAGCAGGGATCAAATGGTCGGACATCCCTCTGTGTAATTAAATGGAGATCAATCATTCTCCACCTGCCAATCACACCTTGACTCGCTAATGAGTTCAAACTAGATATTCACTTTGCATATCATAAGAATCTTATTTGACCAATTATAGGGAAGGTTGCTCGCCTTTCAAGGTTTGTCAATGGGTTTTGGAGACAAATTATAATAGAGAAAATTTTACACCTATATTTGAAAACCAAATTTCCTTTGGAGAATCTCTTCAGGGACGTGATTACGGCCGACTCGCTAGGTAATGTACATTGGCAAGTACGGCAAGAATGTCAGTTTAACATAACTCACGTCATCACAGCTGACAGTTCTGAATGTGTGGGATCCAGGGAGATAATGTTTATTTGTAGTTGGTGTGTATGTCTGTGCTCACCTATATGTACTCCCCTGAATGTGGTTGTAGCGGTTGACTCTTAGCTCCTGGTCCCGCTTCTCAACCTGCCACTTGCCAGATTCACTCCGTCATACCCTCGTGGGCCTTATCGTACCTTCGCTTAACGCTGTGTATGGAACCTTCCACCACCATTACGTCTTTGTAAAGGTTTATTCTCTTCATGATCATCCAGAGATGGAAGAAATAATTCCTAACAATTCTGTGACTCTTGTGTGTCTTTAACTTCTTGCTGTAAGTCAGAGTACCTATTTACATACTCTCAAACAGCCTCTCCTAGGCTGCCCTATTAATTCCTCCCAGTATTTTGTACGTTGTTATCATGTTTTCCCTGGGTCATCTGCCCGGCATTGCCGCTACATCAGACAGTATTCTGTTAGCTTATTCTCGTAACTCATACCATTTAGCTCTGGAACAAGCCTCAGTGCATACCTCTGCACTTACCCAGTCTTTTACCTTGCTTTATGAGGTGTGGGTTCTACGCGGGTTCTGCATACTCCAAGATGGGCTTGATATATGTTGTAAGGAGATTTGAATGACGCTTTAAGACGAGAAATAATTTGCAGATAATATGCGGTTGATTTATACCTCTTTCGATATAAAAAGTACTATGCTCGAAACCCTTGGATCGAGGTCTACAGCATCTGTCTCCAGAGTTTATACTCCATGTCTGGTCTTCTTGTTTCTTCTCCATTCTTCATAACCTTGCTTTTGCTGGGGATTAAATTCAAGCATCCACTTATCTGACCAATCTTGTTGTTTGTCCTAATTCATTTATAGCCATCCCTTTTCCTCATTTAGGAATAGTCTTTTCATTAGCTTTACGTAAGTACACAGAGATACGTCTGACTCGATCCCAGAACCCAGAAGTAGTGTTGGTCCAATTACCGATTAATGCAGTACCCTGCTTGTTATCTTAACTTATTTTTACATCTCTTCCCAGATAATTACTTTTTTCTTCCTTACCCTAAGGTACTCTTTGATTCGTTGGAGAACGTGCCTTCTTGCTGTCCATGAAAATCCACTCGTCTTTCTTCTGTCTCATCTGTTACTTGTCAGAGAATTCCAGCAGGCTGGAATGAGATTTGACCTCTCTGTACCCGTACTGGTTATTATTTACGAATTCACTACTCTCCAGTTACCTCTTCCACTCTCCTGATTATCTTCTCCATTAACTTGCATGATATGAATGTCCGTGATCCAGATCTCTGGCAACTGGCCAATGTCTATTGACTTCTTGTAGATCTTCGCTAACTGTTCAAACAGTGTTTCTATTTCCTCTGACGGAATCTAAGGTGAGACTTTTGAAGCATCTGTTCCCGTCAAAAAAAAAATTATATTACTTCTTCCTTTGTTGTATCTATGGTGTCCAGTACCTGTCAATGAAACTATTTCCCTATGAATTCTGGTATTGCCGCTCGTTCCACTGATAATACCTCTTTACATTGTTCAACATTTTTCAGATTTCCTTGTCTTTTGTCGCGAGTTCTCCTTCATCAATCGAATTACCTAGTGTTTTACAGTTGTCTTTCTTTTGATGCGGCTGAGAACCAGTTTTGAATCAGACTAGCCCTCTCTCATTCTAATCAGCTTCCATCCTCGCCCTTGTATATTTTTTTCTGAGTAGTCTGCTTACCTCTTCGTTCTCGAATACTCTTCACTTTCTGTAGTTTTTGCAAGCTATCTGTTTTTCTTTTTTTCCCTCTCAGTGTGTCTATTTGTTCATCAGGTTCTCTTTGTCTTTGTTCTTACCGCTTCTTCTCCCTGGCACGAAGTTCTCTGCCTTCCAACACCTCCAAGTTAGGAACTGCATCATCACTTCTGCTACATGTTGGGTATTCCATCATCACTTCTGCTACATGTTGGGTATTCCATCATCACTTCTGCTACATGTTGGGTATTCCATCATCACTTCTGCTACAAGTTGGGTATTCCATCATCACTTCTGCTACATGTTGGGTATTCCATCATCACTTCTGCTACATGTTGGGCATTCCATCATCACTTCTGCTACATGTTGGGTATTCCATCATCACTTCTGCTACATGTTTGGTATTCTATCATCACTTCTGCTACATGTTGGGTATTCCATCATCACTTCTGCTACAAGTTGGGTATTCCATCATCACTTCTGCTACATGTTGCGTATTCCATCATCACTTCTGCTACATGTTGGGTATTCCACCGTCACTTCTGCTACATGTTGGGTATTCCATCATCACTTCTGCTACATGTTGGGTATTCCATCATCACTTCTGCTACAAGTTAGGTATTCCATCATCACTTCTGCTACAAGTTGGGTATTCCATCATCACTTCTGCTACATGTTGGGTATTCCACCGTCACTTCTGCTACATGTTGGGTATTCCATCATCACTTCTGCTACATGTTGGGTATTCCATCATCACTTCTGCTACAAGTTAGGTATTCCATCATCACTTCTGCTACAAGTTGGGTATTCCATCATCACTTCTGCTACATGTTGGGTATTCCATCATCACTTCTGCTACATGTTGGGTATTCCATCATCACTTCTGCTACATGTTGGGTATTCCATCATCACTTCTGCTACAAGATAGGTATTCCATCATCACTTCTGCTACATGTTGGGTATTCCATCATCACTTCTGCTACAAGTTGGGTATTCCATCATCACTTCTGCTACATGTTGGGTATTCCATCATCACTTCTGCTACATGTTGGGTATTCCATCATCACTTCTGCTACAAGTTGGGTATTCTATCATCACTTCTGCTACAAGTTGGGTATTCCATCATCACTTCTGCTACATGTTGGGTATTCCATCATCACTTCTGCTACATGTTGGGTATTCCATCATCACTTCTGCTACATGTTGGGTATTCCATCATCACTTCTGCTACATGTTGGGTATTCCATCATCACTTCTGCTACAAGTTAGGTATTCCATCATCACTTCTGCTACAAGTTGGGTATTCCATCATCACTTCTGCTACATGTTGGGTATTCCATCATCACTTCTGCTACATGTTGGGTATTCCATCATCACTTCTGCTACATGTTGGGTATTCCATCATCACTTCTGCTACAAGTTGGGTATTCCATCATCACTTCTGCTACATGTTGGGTATTCCATCATCACTTCTGCTACAAGTTGGGTATTCCATCATCACTTCTGCTACAAGTTGGGTATTCCATCATCACTTCTGCTACATGTTGGGTATTCCATCATCACTTCTGCTACATGTTGGGTATTCTATCATCACTTCTGCTACAAATTGGGTATTCCATCATCACTTCTGCTACAAGTTGGGTATTCCATCATCACTTCTGCTACATGTTGGGTATTCCATCATCACTTCTGCTACATGTTGGGTATTCCATCATCACTTCTGCTACAAGTTGGGTATTCCATCATCACTTCTGCTACAAGATGGGTATTCCATCATCACTTCTGCTACATGTTGGGTATTCCATCATCACTTCTGCTACATGTTGGGTATTCCATCATCACTTCTGCTACATGTTGGGTATTCCATCATCACTTCTGCTATATGTTGGGTATTCCATCATCACTTCTGCTACATGTTGGGTATTCCATCATCACTTCTGCTACATGTTGGGTATTCCATCATCACTTCTGCTACATGTTGGGTATTCCATCATCACTTCTGCTACATGTTAGGTTTTCTATCATCATTTCTGATGATGATTCCCTTTCCCACTGTACATCATGAATTCTCTCGTCACTTCGAAGTTCTTCCAAAATGTGGCATCTTTTGCCCTGTACCTGACATTCTTCTGTCTATATTCAGTTCTACAAGTTACTCAAAGTTCAGTACTGCATGATCGCTACCACCCAAGTGGCTCTTCTTTTCTATTTCCGGTCGTATTGCCTCATCTCCTCTTTGCTGTCTTTTCGTCTTAGCGTGCTGACTCAAAACGCTTCCATCAACTTAGCCTCGCACGTTTCTGTTCCATATGTTGGTCCTAATTCTCCTAATCAAGGGCAATGTTTTAGCTCGATGTGAACTCATGGCTGATTCTGCTATCATGGAAACCATTGTGTTTTGTCTTCAAAATGTGATGGAAGGCCTTCAGTTAACCACTAGAAAAGGGTTTGGGGTTGTGCATTAAAGAGGCTGGGTCTTCATTCTTCCTGCGTCCTCGTCTGCTGCATTTCTCCATCACTTAAAACTTTGCCTAATGACTGCTCACGTATTCTCTCAGCTGTTCTTTCTCCGTTACTCTCCTTTCAAATCCAGATTTTCATGACTGCAGCACCGTGTGGTATTTGTCATATCATTCTGGTCTGAGAAAATGTGTGACCAGAAGGTTAGTTTGTGTTAGTGTGTGTACTCACCTATATGTGGCTGCAGGGGTCGATTCACAGATCCTGTCCCCGCCTCTTTGCTGGTTGCTACCTGCATCAAGACCTTTTCCGTACCTCTTCTTAAAGCCATGTATGAATCCTGCTTCCACTACCTCACTCTCCAGATTGTTTCCCTTTCTGACAACTCTAAGTCTGAAGAAATACTTCCTAACATCCCAATGACTCATTTGAGTTTTCATCTTCCAGCTGTGTCCCCTTGTTCCTTCTGTCTCATCTATGAAACATTCTGTCCCTGTCCACCTTGTCAAATCCTCTCAGTATTTTATACATCGTTTTCATGTCCCCCTGATCCCTCCTGTCCTACAGTGTCATAGGTTGATTTTCTTCAACTTCTCATCATATGACATACCCTCTAGATCTGGGACTAGTCTTGTTGCAAACTTTGCACTTAATCTAATTTCTTGACGTACTTGACCAGGTGTGGGCTCCATACTGGTGCTGCATACTCCAATATGGGTCTGACGTACACGTTGTACAGTGTAGTGAATGACTCCTTATTTAGATGTCGTAACGCTATTCTTAGGTTTGCCAGGCGCCCATATGCTGCAGCAGGTATTTGGCAGATGCGTGCCTTGGGGGATGTGTTCGGTATGGTGCCAACCCCAAGATCCTTTTCTTTGTGAGGTTTGTAGCATTTGGTCCCCAACCATGTACTCCGTCTGCGGTCTTCTTTGTCCTTCCCTAAATTTTATGAGTTTAAACTTGCCGGAGGTAAACTGCAAGACTGATTTGTCGGACCAGGTTCGCAGCCTATCCGGATCCCTTTGTAGTCTTCTCTGATCCTAGTCAAATACTGACCTAGTCCTGGTCAGTACCTGACTAGCCGGAATGTGGTTCGTACGTCAGTCTGCATGCAGCCAGCAGTAACACAATGACAGAACAATGAAATATGACAGGGAAACCCGTCCAGAACAATTAAATATGACCTGGAAATCCGTCCAGAACAATGAAACATGACAAAGAAACCCGTCGAGAACAATAAAATATGACACGGAAACCCGTCGAGAACAATGAAATATGACAGGGAAACCCGTCGACAACAATGAAATATGACAGGGAAACCCGTCCAGAACAGTGAAATATGACAGGAGAATCCGTCCAGAACAATGAATTATGACAGGGAAATCCGTCCAGAAGATTGAAATATGACAGGGAACCCCGTCCAGCACAATGAAATATGACAGGGCAACCCGTCCAGAACAATGAAATATGACAGGGAAACCTGTCCGGAACAACGAAATATGACAAGGAAACCCGTAGAGAACAACGAAATATGACAGGGAAACCCATCCAGAACAATGAAATATGACAGGGAAACCCGTCGACAACAATGAAAAATGACAGGAAAACCCGTCCAGAACGATGAAATATGACAGGAAATCCGACCAGAACAATGAAATATGACAGGGCAACCCGTCCAGAACAATGAAATATGACAGGAAAACCTGTCCAGAACAATGAAATATGACAGGGAAAACGGTCCAGAACAATGAAATATGAATGGGAAACCCGTCCAGAACAATGAAATATGACAGGGAAACCCGTCCAGAACAATGAAATGTGACAGGGAAATCCGTCCAGAACAATGAAATGTGACAGGGAAAACCCGTCCAGAACGATGAAATATGACAGGGAAACCCGTCCAGAACAATGAAATATGACAGGGAAACCCGTCCAGAACAATGAAATATGACAGGGAAACCCGTCAAGAACAATGAAATATGACAGGGAAACCCGTCCAGAACAACGAAATATGACAGGGAAACCTGTCAAGAACAATGAAATATGACAGGGAAACCCGTCCAGAACTATGAAATATGACAGGGAAACCCGTCCAGAACAATTAAATATGACAGGGAAACCTGTCCAGACCAATGAAATATGACAGGGAAACCTGTCCTGAACAATGAAATATGACAGGGAAACCCGTCGAGAACAATGAAATATGACAGGGAAACCCGTCCAGAACAATGAAATATGACAGAGAAACCCGTCCAGAACAATGAAATATGACAGGCAACCCGTCCAGAACAATGAAATATGACAAGGAAACCCGTCAAGAACAACGAAATATGACAGGGAAACCCGTCCAGCACAATGAAATATGACAGGGCAACCCGTCCAGAACAATGAAATATGACAGGAAAACCTGTCCAGAACAATGAAATATGACAGGGAAAACGGTCCAGAACAATGAAATATGTCAGGGAAATCCGTCCAGAACAATGAAATGTGACAGGGAAACCCGTCCAGAAAGATGAAATATGACAGGGAATTCCGTCCAGAACAATGAAATATGACAGGGAAACCCGTCAAGAACAATGAAATATGACAGGGAAACCCGTCAAGAACAATGAAATATGACAGGGAAACCCGTCCAGAACAATGAAATATGACAGGGAAACCTGTCAAGAACAATGAAATATGACAGGGAAACCCGTCCAGAACTATGAAATATGACAGGGAAACCCGTCCAGAACAATTAAATATGACAGGGAAACCTGTCCAGAACAATGAAATATGACAGGGAAACCTGTCCTGAACAATGAAATATGACAGGGAAACCCGTCGAGAACAATGAAATATGACAGGGAAACCCGTCCAGAACAATGAAATATGACAGAGAAACCCGTCCAGAACAATGAAATATGACAGGCAACCCGTCCAGAACAATGAAATATGACAAGGAACCCGTCAAGAACAACGAAATATGACAGGAAACCCGTCCAGAACAATGAAATATGACAGGGAAACCCGTCCAGAACAATGAAATATGACAGGAAAACCTGTCCAGAACAATGAAATATGACAGGGAAAACGGTCCAGAACAATGAAATATGTCAGGGAAATCCGTCCAGAACAATGAAATGTGACAGGGAAACCCGTCCAGAAAGATGAAATATGACAGGGAATTCCGTCCAGAACAATGAAATATGACAGGGAAACCCGTCAAGAACAATGAAATATGACAGGGAAACCCGTCCAGAACAATGAAATATGACAGGGAAACCTGTCAAGAACAATGAAATATGACAGGGAAACCCGTCCAGAACTATGAAATATGACAGGGAAACCCGTCCAGAACAATGAAATGTGACAGGGAAACCCGTCCAGAACAATGAAATATGACAGGGAAACCCGTCCAGAACAATTAAAATATGACAGGGAAACCCGTCCAGAACAATGAAATATAACAGGCAAACCCGTCGAGAACAATGAAATATGACAGGGAAACCTGTCTAGCACAATGAAATATGACAGGGAAACCTGTCCAGAACAATGAAATATGACAGGGAAACCTGTCCAGAACAATGAAATATGACAGGGAAACCTGTCCTGAACAATGAAATATGACAGGGAAACCCGTCGAGAACAATGAAATATGACAGAGAAACCCGTCGAGAACAATGAAATATGACAGAGAAACCCGTCCAGAACAATGAAATATGACAGGCAAACCCGTCCAGAACAATGAAATATGACAGGGAAACCCGTCGAGAACAATGAAATATGAAAGGGAAACTCGTCCAGTACAATGAAACATGACAGGGCAACCCGTCCAGAACAAAAAAAATATGAGAGGGAAACCTGTCCACAACAATGAAATGTGACAGGGAAACCTGTGCAGAACAATGAAATAAGACAGGGAAACCTGTCCAGAACATTGAAATATGACAGGGAAACCCGTCGAGAACAATGAAATATGACAGGGAAAAGGGAAACCCGTCGAGAACAACGAAATATGACAGAGAAACCCGTCCAGCACAATGAAATATGACAGGCAACCCGTCCAGAACAATGAAATATGACAGGGAAACCTGTATAGAACAATGAAATATGACAGGGAAACCAGTCCATAACAATGAAAAATGACAGGGAAACCCGTCCAGCACAATGAAATAGGACAGGGCAACCCGTCCAGAGCAATGAAATATGACAGGGAAACCTGTCCGGAACAACGAAATATGACAGGGAAACCCGTCCAGAACAATGAAATATGACAGGGAAACCTGTCCAGAACAATGAAAAATGACAGGGAAACCTGTCCAGAGCAATGAAATCTGAAACCGAAACCCGTCCAGAACGATGAAATATGACAGGGAAACCCGTTCAGAACAATGAAATGTGACAGGGAAATCTGTCGAGAACAATGAAATATGACAGGGAAACCCTTCCAAAACAATGAAATATCACAGGGAAACACGTCCAGAACAATGAAATATGACAGGGAAACCCGTCCAGAACAATGAAATATGACAGGGAAACCTGTATAGAACAATGAAATATGACAGGGAAACCAGTCCATAACAATGAAAAATGACAGGGAAACCCGTCCAGCACAATGAAATAGGACAGGGCAACCCGTCCAGAGCAATGAAATATGACAGGGAAACCTGTCCGGAACAACGAAATATGACAGGGAAACCCGTCCAGAACAATGAAATATGACAGGGAAACCTGTCCAGAACAATGAAAAATGACAGGGAAACCTGTCCAGAGCAATGAAATCTGAAACCGAAACCCGTCCAGAACGAGAAATATGACAGGGAAACCCGTTCAGAACAATGAAATGTGACAGGGAAATCTGTCCAGAACAATGAAAAATGACAGGGAAACCTGTCCAGAGCAATGAAATCTGAAACCGAAACCCGTCCAGAACGAGAAATATCACAGGGAAACACGTCCAGAACAATGAAATATGACAGGGAAACCCGTCCAGAACAATGAAATATGACACCTAATTACTGATGAAAATAAAAACAATGTTTTGAAAATAATTATAAATATAAAGGAAGGTGCATCTTAATCACCTCCATTTCTTCACTTTTCTCTTATTGTAACACATATGACTCAACAATAAAGTCTTACTTTTCTCAATCAATTTAAAGACGATCGGGATATATCACATATGGATGATTAATATCTGTATGAAGATTACTCTGCACTGGACAACCTTCACAAAAGGGTTCCATACTTATTTTTAATCTGCAATCAGTCGCTACTTCTATGGTCATTATAACCAATAAATACATTAAGAAAATGTATTTCTGGTGGTGTCTGATGCGAGGAAATTATCCTGGTATTCAAGTTATCTTTGTCTCAATGGATGTTTTGTGACTCACTGTGCAAAGTTCCACATAAGTTGATAATGCAGTTATATATTATTAAAAATTTGAAGGGTATCAGTAGAGACCTTTATAACTCATCTGGAAACTAATTTCAAAATTTCTTCAAAAAAATTGTAAATTAGAATTAATTAAAACATTTCAATGAGACCAAGGAAACCAATATCTTAAATACACAAGGACATTAATCTTGAAGCCGCTCACAAGTTGTATTACCATGTTATGAGTATGGAAGACTTGAAGATAATCAGATCTGCATCATCCATAATAAATCTGCATCATCTATAATGAATCTGCATCATCTATAATGAATCTGCATCATCTATAATGCAGTGACTCATTGTTCACAAGCAATGTCATCTGCCAAGAGACAGCGACAGACAGGCGATGATAACTCTCGACCCATCAACATTATACCTTATACCAAAGTTTTCTATTAGTCCATTAATAGCTGTGTAGTAAACTATATCGCCTTCTTAGCCAAAATGATTGTATGGTAGTAGTAGTAGTAGTAGCAGTAATAATAATAATAATAATAATAATAATAATAATAATAATAATAATAATAATATTACTTGGAAGAAGACTGTTATTATTCTTCGTATTATTATTATATTAATACCGATGAATTTATAATTTTTAATTCTATTATTAATAAATATTTATTGTTTTAGTAATTTTGATTTAAAAATGTTTTGGAGCGACATTGTGGGTGTGTTAAGAGAGGTAAAGTGTGGCTGTTTATCTCATAAAGTCTTCACATTACACTCATCTACAACATGTGTTGTTGTTGTAGCTAAGTGAATCTTGAAGTGTATAACACCTAGAGTTGTTTAAGCAACAATAACACAAATGACATCAACCTGAATAATAAATATAGTAAAAAATAACGTAAATATTGAGAAAGGAAGTAAGTCTTGTCCTGTTGACCTGTCTTATTCTGGCCACCGATCAGCCAGCCTGGCCACCGATCAGCCAGCCTGGCCACCGATCAGCCAGCCTGGCCACCGATCAGCCAGCCTGGCCACCGATCAGCCAGCCTGGCCACCGATCAGCCAGCCTGGCCACCGATCAGCCAGCCTGGCCACCGATCAGCCAGCCTGGCCACCGATCAGCCAGCCTGGCCACCGATCAGCCAGCCTGGCCACCGATCAGCCAGCCTGGCCACCGATCAGCCAGCCTGGCCACCGATCAGCCAGCCTGGCCACCAACATTTTCTTTTTTTTGGTGGGACCTGAGAGAGTTTGTTTTCTTGGGTCATCTTATGAAATTAACATAATGGTAAATAACACAACTTTACATAATAGTATATAACATAATTTATAACATAGCTTAACACAGAAGTTCATAACATAATACATATAAGAACATTTGCAGTTTTATGGAGTATCAGTGGAGT